>CM038142.1:338735669-339200912 GCA_021437245.1 Aegilops speltoides | reverse complement strand
GATAACATTGCTAGGCTAGCTAACTTCTAATTTTGAGAATAGTGTTAAAGAATTTATGATCTCTCAAAAGAATTTTAATGCTTTGCTTGAAGAAAAACTGCTTAAAGTTGATGAATTGGCTAGGAACGTTGATAGACTTTTGCTTGATGTTGATTCTTTGAAACTTAGATCTATTCCTCCTAAGCATGATATCAATGAGTCTCTCAAATCCATGAGAATTTCCATTGATGAGTGCAAAGAAAGAACCGCTAGGTTGCGTGCTAAGAAAGATTGCTTTGTAAAAGCGTGTTCTTCTAGTTTCCATTAAAATAATGATGAAGATCTAAAAGTTATTGATGTATCCCCTATTAAATCCTTGTTTTGCAATATGAATCTTGATAATGATGGGACTACAGATGAGTCAACTTTAGTTAAAAGGCGTCCCAATAATTCGGAGTTTTTAGATCTTGATGCTAAATTTGGTAAAAGTGGGATTGGAGTGGTCAAGACTTTAAATAGCATTGAACCCACTATTATGGATTTCAAGGAATTTTATTATGATAATTGTTATTTAATAGATTGTATTTTCTTGTTGCAATCCGGGTTGAATTCTCCTCATGCTTATAGTCAAAATAAAGCTTTTACCAAACATATTGTTGATGCCTTGATGCAATCTTATGAGGAAAAACTTAATTTGGAAGTTTCTATACCTAGAAAACTTTATGATGAGTGGGAACCTACTATAAAGACTAAAATTAAATATCATGAGTGCTATGCTTTGTGTGATTTGGGTGCTAGTGTTTCCACGATTCCGGAAACTTTATGTGATGTGCTAGGTTTCCATGATTTTGATGATTGCTCTTTAAACTTGCACCTTGCGGATTCCACCATTAAGAAACCTATGGGAAAGATCAATGATGTTCTTATTGTTGCAAATAGGAATTGTGTGCCCGTAGATTTTATTGTTCTTGATATAGATTGCAATCTTTCATGTCCTATTATTCTTGGTAGACCTTTTCTTAGAACGATTGGTGCAATTATTGATATGAAGGAAGGGAATATTAGATTCCAATTTCCATTAAGGAAATGCATGGAACACTTCCCTAGAAAGAAAGTTAAATTACCTTATGAATCTATCATGCGAGCTACTTATGAATTGAATGCCAAAGATGGCACTACTTAGATCTATCCTCGCTTTTATGCTTAGCTAGGGGCGTTAAACGATAGCGCTTGTTGGGAGGCAACCCAATTTTATTTTTGTTTCTAAATTTTTGCTTCTGTTTAGTAATAAATCTTTCATATAGCTTCTTTTTAGATGTGGTTTTCATGTTTTAATTATTGTTTGTGCCAAGTAGAACCTATAGGATAACCTACGGTGATAGTTAATTTGATTCTGCTGAAAAACAGAAACTTTGCACGCACGAAAATAATTTTTGTAAATCACAGAAACGTGATTTTGCGTTGATTCTTTTTGCTGTAGATCAATAGAAAAATTTACCAGGACTTCCTATTTTGGTAGGATTTTTAGAGTTACAGAAGTATTCTAAAGTTACAGATTGCTACAGACTGTTCTGTTTTTGACAGATTCTGTTTTTCGTGTGTTGTTTGCTTATTTTGATGCATCTATGGCTAGTATCGGGGGGGGGGGGGTATGAAACATAGAGAAGTTTGAATACAGTAGGTTTAACACCAATATAAATAAAGAATTAGTTCATTACAGTACCTTATGTGGTGGTTTTTCTTTCTTGCACTAACGGAGCTTATGAGATTTCCTGTTGAGTTTTGTGTTGTGAAGTTTTCAAGTTTTGGGTAAAGATTTGATGGACTATGGAACAAGGAGTGGAAAGAGCCTAAGCTTGGGGATTCCCATGGCACCCCAGGATATTCAAGGATAACCAAAATCCTAAGCTTGGGGATGCCCCGGAAGGCATCCCCTCTTTCGTCTTTGTTTATCGATAACTTTACTTGGAGCTACGTTTTTATTCGCCACATGATAGGTGTTTTGCTTGGAGCGTCTTGTATGATATTAGTCTTTGCTTTTTAGTTTACCACAATCATCCTTGCTGTACACACCTTTTGGGAGAAACCCACTTGATTGGAATTTATTAGAATACTCTATGTGCTTCACTTATATCTTTTGAGCTAGATAGTTTTTGCTCTAGTGCTTCACTTATACTTTTTAGAGCACGGCGGTGGCTTGATTTTGTAGAAATTATTGATCTCTCATGATTCACTTGTATTATTTTGAGAGTATCTTAGAACAGCATGGTATTTGCTATGGTTATAAAATTGGTCCTAGAATGATGGGCATCCAAGTTGGGTATAATAAAAACTATCATAGGAAGTGAATTGGATGCTATGATCAATTTGATGCTTCATAATTGTTTTGAGATATAGAGGTGGTGATATTAGAGTCATGCTAGTTGGGTGATTGTGAATTTGAAGAATACTTGTGTTAAAGTTGGCAAGTCCCGTAGCATGCACTTATGGTAAAAGTTGTGTAACAAATTTATTGCATGGAGTGCTCTTTTGATTGCCTTCCCTTCTGTGGAGGTCGGGGGCGCGCGATGGTTAACTCCTACCAACCTCCCCCTAGGAGCATGCATAGTAGTACTTTGCTTTGAGGGCTAATAAAACTTTTGCAATAAGTATATGAGTTCTTTATGACTAATGTGAGTCCATGGACTATACGCACTTCTACCCTTCCATCATTGCTAGCCTCTTCGGTACTGTGCATTGCCCTTTCTCACCTTGAGAGTTGGTGCAAACTTCGCCGGTGCATCCAAACCCCGTGATACGATAGGCTCTATCACACATAAACGTCCTTATATCTTCCTCAAAATAGCCACCATACCTACCTACTATGGCATTTCCATAGCCATTCCGAGATATATTGCCATGCAACTTCCCACCGTTTCGTTTATCATGACACGCATCATCATTGTCATATTGCCTTGCATGATCATGTAGTTGACATCGTATTTGTGGCAAAGCCACCATGCATAATTTTTCATACATGTCACTCTTGATTCATTGCCCATCCCGGTACTCCGCCGGAGGCATTCATATAGAGTCATATCTTTTTCTAGTTTTGAGTTGTAACTCATGAGTTGTAAATAAATAGAAGTGTGATGATCATCATTGTTAGAGCATTGTCCCCAAATAAAAAAAGAAAGGCCCAAAAAAAGAGAAAGGCAAAAAAAGGCCAAATAAAAAAAGGCCCAAAAAAGGGGGGCAATCCTACTATCTTTTTCCACACTTGTGCTTCAAAGTAGCACCATGTTCTTCATATAGAGAGTCTCATATGTTGTCACTTTCATATACTAGTGGGAATTTTTCATTATAGAACTTGGCTTGTATATTCCAACGACTGGCTTCCTCAAAATTCCCTAGGTCTTCATGAGCAAGAAAGTTGGATGCACACCCACTTAGTTTCTTTTGTTGAGCTTTCATACATATATAACTCTAGTGCATCTGTTGCATGACAATCCCTACTCCTCATGTTGACATAAATTGATGGGCATCTTCATAGCCCGTTGATTATCCTCGTCAATGTGAGACTTTATCCTTTTTTGTCTTCTCCACACAACCTCCATCATCATATTCTATTCCACCCATAGTGCTATATCCAAGGCTCACGCTTATGTATTGCGTGAGAGTTGAAAAAGGCTGAAGCGCGTTAAAAAGTATGAACCAATTGCTTGGCTGAAACCAGGATTGTTCTTGATGGGAGTATTTTGTGTGATGAAAATGAAACATAGCCTAACTATATGATTTTGTAGGGATCAACCTTCTAATGCCATGTTATTTTGAGAAGACATGATTTCTTAGTTAGTATGCTTGAAGTATTGCTATTTCTTATGTCAATATGAACTTTTATTTTTAATCATTTGGATCTGAACATTCATACCACAATAAAGAAAATTACATTGATAATTATGCTAGGTAGCATTCCACATCAAAAATTCTGTTTTTATCATTTACCTACTCGAGGACGAGCAGGAATTAAGCTTGGGGATGCTTGATACGTCTCCAACGTATCTATAATTTTTGATTGTTCCATGCTATTATATTACCCGTTTTGGATGTTTATGGGCTTTACTTTACACTTTTATATCATTTTGGGACTAACCTACTAACAGGAGGCCCAGCCCAATTGTTGTTTTTTGCCTATTTGGTGTTTTGAAGAAAAGGAATATCAAGCGGAGTCCAAGCGGAATGAAACCTTGGGAGGCGATCTTTTTGGAACAAACGCAATCCGAGGACTTGGGTGGACGTCAAGCAACAAACAAGGCGGCCACGAGGGTGCCCGGCGCGCCCCCTGGCACTACAAAAAAAGACACATCTGTGACATTTTGGGCCGAACAAAATGTTTTTTTATCATACTTATGACACTTCTATGACAATAATTGTGACAAAACCCGGTATCATCATAGATGTGGTGGGCTCCTACTTCTATGACAAAAATCATGATAGAAAATGGGCTTTTAGTCTGGGCGGGCGGAGACTTGTTGCATGACATTCTTTGGGCCGTCCATGATGGAAAAAACCGTGGTAGAAGCGAGGCGAGAAATTTTTGGGTAGTTATGGTGGGTGGTGGGGGCGAGTGATCGCGTTTCTCTCGTACGCGTCTGTGGCGTGTGTGAGGCGTTGGGCTCTAATCGAACCCGGCGAGGCATCGCCTAAGCGAAACGGCGATTACAGACTGCGAGCTACGCGTTCTTGAACACAGGCGTCGGCGATTCCTTGACTCCTGCGCTAAATGAAGCCGTCGATCTTTGCCTCGGGATGAGCAGTGAGTCTTTGCGGGGGGTTGGATGAGCAGTGGCGGTGGGGGTGGATGAGCAGGACCCCGATCGAAGCGAGCGGTTGGGGCTGGATGAGCAGGACCTGTGGAGGGCTGGATGAATAGGGCGACCCCATGGAGGCTGGATGAATAGTAGGCGGTGGAGGGTGGATGAGCAGTGGCCGTGGAGGGTGGTTGAGCAGAGCCCATGGAGAGGGTGGTTGAGCGATGGCCGGTGGAGTAGCGCGGTGGAGGCTGGATGAGCGATCGCGGTGGAGGTGGAGGAGGTCGAGGGTGGATGAGCAGTAACCACAGGAGGTGGAGGAGGTCGTGGTGGAGATGAGCGGTATCCGTGGAGTCCGTTTTGCGATCGCACACTCCTCCCGATGAACAGGACCCCCGTTTCGACCGTAGCGCTCCAACACAAGTCCGTTTCCTCCATTTTGTGGTACGCCACACCCCTCCCGATCAACAGGACCCCGTTTCGACCATAGCAGGTCCAACACAAGTCCGTTTCCTCCGTTTTGCGGTACGCCAGACCCCTCCCGATGAACAGGTTCCCGTTTCGAACGTGGCCGGTCGAACACAAGGCCGTTTCCTCCGTTCTACGGTACGCCAAGCCTCGTTTCCATCGCCTGTTCCGTCCAAGCCCTCCCGATGAACACGATGACGCATTCCATTCCGACCCAGCTGATTGGCTCCCCATGAACACGACGACGATGCTGTTTCTCCGTTCCGACCCAGCCATGTACACGAGCCCTGACCATACGTATATATGCGCGAGTAGGCGTTCGAGACCCCGCCCGTATGTACGTACGTGGCTGTATTTTCTTTCTTGCACCTGGCGTTATGCGTGCGTGTACATGAATGCGTCTTGGCGCCTCTACTATGACATGTGCGGCGCCTCTACTCGACGCGTTCGCGACGAATGACAACGCTACATATGCTTTGACCGGTGGGTCTGGTATCGAGCACTTCCTTGCATGCGAAGATGTAGCTGGTGGGTCCCAGCGATCGGCGAATCATTTTTCCCGGACGCACTTCCTTGCGTGTGAAGATGTAGTGGTGGGTCCCGGCGATCGAGAAGCGTTTTTTCGCGAAATCGGTGGCCCGTCTGGTGGGTCCCGGTGTCGAGTGGAGGAATCATTATTTTCCGCGTAATAAGGAGGCACTTCCTTCTGCGGCCGTGGACCCGGTATCGGCCTCTCCACGTCTGATCCACGTCCGATGGAAGTCGTTCCTTGACCATATTGACCACTCGCGCCGAGAGCACCACGGCGGTGGGCGGCGGCGAGCCTAGGAAGGGGCGATGTGGAGCGAGGGAAGCAGCGACGATGAGATGCCCAGCGGAGAGAATACGAGGTTCCTTGGCTCGGCTGCGGTCGCCCCGAGAATAACGAGGGTGTGGGTGAGTGGAGGGATGACACGGCGATGGTGGGAGTAGTAGGGGTGGTGAGGCCTCCACGGTAGCATAGCCGCCATGGGAGGTAGGAAGCGGTGACACGACCGGTCTTTGCTTTGGTAGTGGAGCAAGAAGACCAGAGGTTGAAGAAGCATGGAGGCCGTTGGATGGACATCGTACGGTCACTGCAGGTAGACTCATTTATATTGACTAAGTTGACAAAGCCCTTGGCATACGTCAACTTAGTAGGCCCACAGGTCAGCTTTCGAAACGGTGCGCCCCAAATGTCAGGGGGAGGAATCAGTTTTTGGGCGGGTGAAGCTAGAATATCCGAGATTGAAGAAGAAGCATGGCATCCGTTGGATGGACATCCAACAGCCACTGCTGCTAGAACCGTGTGTTGACTATAACTTGACAAAGCCTTGCATACACGTCAACTCTCTTTTTTCAGGGGACGCATCAACATAGTAAGGCCACAAGTGTGTGGCAAAGAACTTATAGCCCATTTGAGATTTGTAAGAATGTGCAGCCCATTTTTGAATTCTAATGGAATTTACTGCAACCCATTTACAGTTTGTTAAAAAGTACAACCCATTTCAACCAGCTGTTCAAAACAGAATTCAATAAAATTTCCCACATTTTGATGGGATCCGAAATATTTTTATCCCGAAATTTCTAGTCAGATTAAATACAATTTCAATATAAATTTATATTACATAAAAATCCAACGAAACATTGCGTTCACAACAATTAATGAAATTAAAAATTTCAATATCCAGAAATAATATTTTATAAATTTATATTACGTGTTTGGTGCATTTTTTATAGTTACTGCCCAGTTTTTATAATTACATCCCATTTATTATTTCTTAAAGCCCATTTTCTTGTTAAGCCTAATGCATCTCTCCTAGGAAAGATTTGCAGCCCAGCGGGGCGGAGAATAACAACTTGACCTTGCCTGGGTATTCCTAAAAAAAGTATAGCCCACCATTGCTATATAAACTACTGCGCCGACCATAGCCGCAGTCATCCGCGTCCGTTCCCTTTCTCCTGTCCACACCACTACCGCCCACCATGGCTTCCTCACACTCTAGCGCTCTTCGGGACGGGCGGACGATGGACCATAAGGAGATGACAGCCATTGCTGCCGACCGGCTGGCCGACAAGCAGCCGGAGGACGACGACGTCCCAATGGAGAACATAGTAATCGACGATCCGGCGCCAACCCCCTCCTCCGCGCCATCCTCGCCGGTGCATTGCACCATGACCATCGGTGAGGCCCATGCCCAATATATGGACACTGAGGGAGTCCTGGACTAGGGGGTGTCCGGATAGCTGAACTATCATCATTGCCCGGACCCCAAAACTATGAAGATACAAGATTTAAGACTTCGTCTCGTGTCCAGATGGGACTTTCCTTGGCGTGGAAGGCAAGCTTGGCAATACGGATATGTAGATCTCCTACCATTGTAACCGACTCTGTGTAACCTAGCCTCTCTCGGTGTCTATATAAGCCGGAGGGTTTTAGTCCGTGGGGCGAACAACAATCATACCATAGGCTAGCTTCTGGGGTTTAGCCTCCTTGATCTCGTGGTAGATCTACTCTTGTACTACCCATATCATCAATATCAATCAGCGGGAGTAGGGTTTTACCTCCATCGAGAGGGCCGAACACAGGTAAAACATCGTGTCCCTTGTCTCCTGTTACCATCCGCCTAGGCATGCGATTCGGGACCCCCTACCGAGATCCGCGGTTTGACACCGACATTGGTGCTTTCATTGAGAGTTCCTCGTGTCGTCGCTCATAGGCCGATGGCTCCTTCGATTATCAACAACAACGCGGTCGAGGTAGATTCCCCGGATAGATCTTCGTGATTCGGTGGCTTCTGCTGCGGGCCAATTCACTTGGCTATCTGGAGCAGATCGAAGTTCGCCCTGGCCATCGGTCGATTTGGAAGTTTGAACCATCGGCCGACATCGCGGAAGACTTGATCTTGACGGATTCGAGCCATAACCCGGCGTGCGCGCTGTCGATGGGCGCGATTCAGCCTGCTGCGGACGGTGCCACGGAGGCCGCTGAAGTCGCTCCACAAGAGGTCAAAACAGTAAATTCACTTCAAGTGATAACAAGGAAAAATAAATGGCGCCCACTAAAATGCAGCGCCGCACGGTCCACCAATGAGTCTGGCTGGATGACAAAACCAATAACTTTCGACCATCAGGATTACTCCGGAAGCATCCGAAACGCAGGATGGACTGCTTTGATATTGGACCCTATTATTGACGGACTACAATTTACACAAGTCCTAATGGACGGCGGTAGTGATCTAAACCTGCTATACCAGGACACAATCCACAGAATGGGGATAGACCCAACCAAAATAAGCCATAGCAACACTTCCTTTAAAGGAGTGACTCCAGGCCCATATGCCAATTGCACGGGCTCCCTACTACTAGAAGTTGTGTTCGGTTCACCCGACAACTTCCGTCGCGAATAGCTAATCTTCCATATCACCCCATTTAAAAGTAGCCATCAAGCACTATTGGGATGCGAAGATTTCGCCCGCTTTAACGCAATACCGCATTACGCGTCTCTTACACTTAAAATGCCCGGACCACGCGACATCATCTCATTAAAGGGTAACTTCGAGTGTTCCTCGACTGCAGAAGAACGTGAGACTGCCTTGACAGCCACACACTAATCCGGCTTTGCTGATCAAAGCCCCTAAAGCCGGTCATTCAGACCCTGGACACGGTTAGGCGAGTCCAGTATAAATAAACAAGAGGCTTACTAGTCGTGTACTCCTTTACAAGGGGCTGCAAAGGGAGTTGTACCTGAGGGATGTCAGGACTTAGCTCAACCTTGAGGAGGGCGGCGGGAGGCGGCAACTGCCCACGTCGCGGCAGTGAGCAAGGGACGAAGGCAACCTCACCGGCTTTGTGAGAGAGAACGGTGGGGACCCCTGACCGGGATGTGTCGACAGTGGGTTTTCACCGTCAGCGACGGCGACCGCATCTACACTAAGCATCCACCCCTTCCCCCGGCGGACGTGATCCGCCAGGATGTTAGAGATGTGGCCACAGTCGTTTTGTGCAAGAGAGTGTGAAGAGAGCAACCCTAGCAAGAAGCCATGTAGGCTGGCCCGTCCTGACTATGTATATAGTGGAGCGGTTTCCTTTTCTCTCCATATGAACCTATCATATTGCGTGTGTGCCTTGAAGAAAAAAACTTTATTTATAAATGGCGCGGCACCTACTACTCGTTCTCCTATAACCTTGCGCTTGGCATCTCCAAAATATTAACCTTGCGATTGGCTCTTAGCCTTCGAGAAGTCGAGCAATAATGGTAGTCTTGATATATATCGTTACGGCTATATGAGACCGAATGAATTGCTGCACGTCCACCATGTGGGCGAGGGTCGAGGGGCGAGGGAGAGTGCTACATACAGAGCAAAATGAGTGAATCTACACTCTAAAATACGTCCATATACATTAGTGTTTGGAGTATGTACTAGTAGTTCATATTGAAATCTACTAAAGGACATATATATTCCAAACAATATGATATAATCTCTATAACCAAGGTAGTTGGGACGAGGAGTAAACGGAGGGAGTAGTAATTTTTTCTCCTCGTCCTACGAGCCATCACGCGCATGGGCGATGGAGCGGGCGTAAGGCGGATAATACTAAGCAAGCTTCACCTCACCCCGCGAGCCACCATGCCCGTGGGTGGGGGAGACGACGTACTAAGCAAGCTTCTCCTCGTTCTGCAAGTTGACAGGACACATCAAAATTACTCTAGTGTATAGAGCCTTTCCTCTAAGGTAGGCCCCACATGGTTTGCCTCTTTTTATAACATAACGCGTCAAGTTGCAATTTGTTTGTTCACCCATGGTAGACGATCCTCCCTCCACCAAATGGACAACCAGTACACGTGCCAAATTACCACGTGGGCTGCCTTCTTCGTACAGAAATGAGCTCCACCGTGTACCCGCGTGGGTGTGGTTGGGAAAGAGACGGGAGTACGTGCACCATGCATGCACCTCTTCTCTTCGTGCACGTCCCCCACCTACGTGGGTGTGTGTGAGAGATACAAACCGCGTTTGTGAGTGTTTTTTGTTTTGGGGTGGGGGGGGGTTGATTTCATGAATGTATTTGTGCGAATATGTGTCGATGACATCTCAAACAAAATTTTGCATGCAATGTGTGTGAAATGGAGGCCTATCTATATCATATATGGAGGGTCGGGCAATCCACAAGAAGAGAGGAAGGGGTCATAGATGTCGATAGAGTCGAAGAGAGGATCAAGTGGGTGGGAGATAGATGAAGAGAGCCATCGAAATTGTGTGTGTGTGCAAGTCATAGATATAGGGCGACTGACCTACCGGAACGTCAAAGAGCACATGTCAAGTTTGTGTGTGGCAGGGAGACATGACTAGAGCGCTCGATGTATCGGTGTGTGTGGGGGGGGGGGAGGGGGTGGGGGGAGGGGTAGGCAGAGGCCTAACTATAGAGGTAGAACGACTAGTATATGTGTTGAGAAGGGGAGACCCAGCTATGTCTTGAGGGAGGTCGGTCGACATCCATACATAACTGAAGGATGGGAAATATGATGGGATAGAGAGAAAGAGAGAGAGAGAGGAGAGAGAGAGAGAGGGAGGGAGAGGGGTAGAGTGATGGATGGGTGATGGAGTTGCTTCTCGAAGATGGTGGGAGAGGCCTACTAGACAAACGAGGGTGGGCTGCAACGTTATCAATAAGAGTGGGGATGTGTTTCTGTGTGTGCCTGTGCATGATAGATCTGTCGGGACTCATCCATGGATGATGAAGGGGAACCATGTGTTTGGTAAGCAAACCTAACTACATCGGTAGATCAATTGTTGTTTGTCGGAAGAAGGGAGAGACATAACTAATGAGGTAGATCGATCGACGCATGGGTAAAAACGAGTTATAAGGACTTAGCTAGCTATATGTATAGCGGGAGATCGGTCGGTGTACGTCCATTTGTTAGAGGCAAATAAGGCCCAGCAAGACGGATATACAGAGAGAATGGAGCTAGGAGGTGGTGCGAGAGGCCCAACTACTAGCTAGATAGGGGGAGGAGTGTGCGGTTGTGAGATCGATGAAAAGAGGGGCGAGAGTTTACACGTGTGTGTGACCGTATGAGAGACACGAGGCAAGGACACATAAAGGAGGAGATTGAATGTGCATGTGTATGTTGTAGGCAGGCATCGCTGGAGAGGCTTATCGGTCGGTGTGTGTCGGAAAGGAGTTGTGGAGACTCTGGGAGAACGACCTAAAAAAATGAATGTGCCCGGTGGATAGAATGCTGAGGAAGGGGGAGGGCGAGGAGGGCATGTGCATGCACAAGAGAAAGTTAGTGGTAGCTACAAAGGTTAGAGTATTGTGTGGGTGTAAGAGACTAACAAAGATCATAATTTGATATGAAAGCGGATTCATATATTTGAATAGGAGATCATAGTGTTTTAAACATATGCATGCATGAATATAGCGGTGATGCGCGTGTTGTGCACATGTTATACCATAATGTGATAATGCATGGCGTTTGCCACTCACAGCTAAATGTCGAACAATCTAAACCATACTATACATCAAATAATCTCACATTTTATTTGAATTTGTGATAATGTGTGGCATTTGCAGCTTACAACTAAATTTTGAACAATCTAAACAATACTATATATCAAACATTCTCGCATTTTATTCGAATTTGTGGTAATGTGTGGTGTTTGCAACTCACATCTAAATACTTGTAGGCGTAGGGGGCGGGGCACCATACATAATGTGATAAACACATTATACATATGAGACATGGTTTAGATTATGAAAATCTAGCTCGAGCTAGAAATGTAATGTGATTTGAAATCAACATAAAGTGGATTCAAAAAACCAAGTTAGAGTTCATATAGTACACATAGTTCATATGTAACTCGAGACTAATCATGTGGTGTACTATGAAGATAATACACAAACGATGGTTTAACTTGACAATAATGATGATTGTAGATCTTATTAAAACAGAGAAACAAATTCAAATGCTTTCACTTCACAACAATCATTAATGTAGATCTTATTCAAATAGAGAAACAAATTCAAATTTAGTTCATATTGAAGCGGTAGTATATACGTTTCGAATGCACTAAAATGTTCATTTGAGTAGTAGGTTGCATGCATTATACACGTATCAAAATATTTTAATTGAACATAACATGAATTCAAAGTATTGAATGACATTTGTAGTGCGAATTGATTTGGTACAGTACACGTTAGGCTTGTCCGGAAATTTCAACCCGCGCCTTGTTAGCCCAAAATATTAATATATATCTTTGTCTAGTTGTGCTCCGACAACTCCCTCCATCTCAACCCGCGCCGTGCTATTCCGAAATTACAACGCGCGCGAAAACTCCCACCTCCTGTGAAATCTCGACCTTGAAATGCCCGTGGTACCCCTGAACCGAAAGAACCGCCTCAAATCAGTGGGGGTACTTTCGTAACTTACCCCACATTTAGGACAAGCGCGTCCCTAAGCCATGGTTCCCCACTACCATCCCATCTGCCCACCCATTCGTACACCGAGGCCGCGAAAACCTGCGACGAAGCCCCACACCCTGCTCCGTCCGCCACCCAGCGAGAGCTTCTTCCCCGACGATGTCATCCACAGCAACACCTCGACGTTCCTCATCCACCATACCGGATGAGGTTCCGTCATCAATCTCGTCATCCCGCCGGTTCAGCCACCCCATCCTACACCTCCAAGGAGGTGCCCCGATGTTCCCCTCGTCTTTCACGCCACCTCCATTCCCACACCGCCATGTTCACCTGCACCACCGGAAGAGCATCATCATCACCGTTGCTCGGATGAAGCTGCGGCCTAATCGGCGCCACCAAAGAGGTTGTACACTAATCGCTGCATTTTCTTCTTGATTCGATCTCACGGTGCTGCCGGTGCTCGGTCCCGAGCTGACACGGCGCGGCTCCATCCCCGGTAGGGTCGCCGACCGCTTCCTCCACGACGTCGCTCCCTCGATGGCGACGTCCACATCAGTAGGAGCTGCTGCTGCTTTAGCTCTCGCTCGCGCTGCTGCTCTGCTCTTGCTCTCGGTCCCCTGCCTGGTCTGCTCTTGCTATTGCTCTTGCTCGCACAGCTGCTCTCGCTCTTGCTCTTGCTTGCCACGCTGCTCCGATTTAGCTACACTTTAGTCGTCTGAATCGACTTTTGGGTCAGTCAATTTTCAAGGGGTGGGGGGCTCACAGGGGTGAAGGAAGAACCAGCAGCATCGGGGAGGGGGGCTCGCCGGAGAGGTACCGCACTATCTATCTTAGGGTTCAGGGTGGGGGAGGTGATCGCCGGCGGTGGCGGGGCGGTGGCGTGGGGATCGCTGGAGAAAAAGTTCGGCACAAGGGGGCCTAGAGGGATGGCAGGGGTGTCTGGATGGCGAGGAGTGTTTTAGGGTGGCGAGGCGGCGCACCGCCCGCCATGGCGGTGGGGCTGCTGTTTGGCCGGTGGTGGCTGGCGGCTCAGGGGGGGTGGTGGTTGAAGATGAACTGCAAGCCCTTGATTTCGTATCCAACGGCTGCAAAATTGACTGACCAGAGATGAAAAAGTCAGTCGACTGACGTGTAGCCTCACCTTGTTAGTTCGTTCAGTTTCGACAGTAAAATTCAGTTTCGACAGCAAAATTTAGTTTCGATAGTTAAGTTCAGTTTCGACAGTTAAATTCAGTTTCGACAGTTAAGTTCAGAGATGAGCGGCTGATGTATTTTACATCTAGCACTTTGTGGTTATGTATTTTACGTCATGTATTGGAGATGCTATTAGAATTCCAATCAGGTTAACGTTATCTCTCTTGTCTTACTTTAGCCTCGGCGTCGTACAACTCACCGAAGCTACTCCAACGACGAAACCCTCCATCACAGCAGAGCAGTACCTCAGGCTCCATCTCCGGACGCCTAAGATCTTCTTCCCCTCCTCCGACAGCCAAGTCAGCCGGAGCATCCTCACCGACCAACCCAATCACGCTGAGATCGACATGGCTTCACCAAAGAGGTTGTACACTTGTTGCATCTCTTTCTTACTCTACATGTTATATATATTGTCCACTGAGCACACGTAGTAACGGGAAATACGATTATTTTATCCTACTATATGACAAGTAGTGAGGTACCAGACAACTTAGCTATTATCGATGGACTCTCTTGAACGCCATCATTATTTATCTCTCGCGTTTGAGCTGTGCATTTGTCGATGTACAGGAGTTGAGCTAGTAGAGGCGTTAGTGCAGGTCAAAAGTAATAGAATGTCGGGACCCGACTCAATGCCACATCGATCGGCATGTAACACCTCATATCACTTTTGGGCCTCACATGCGGTGTTCCCACGGTGTCGCCTTACCTTTGCGGGACCGTTTAGCCTTTTGGCACACGTATATGATAGTGTCGCTAGCATCCATATGATAAGGAGCCCGGCTGACATGGCTAGTCGTAAAGCCAAAGTGGCACAAACTTACGAGGACAGGCATCCATGACCCGACATCGAGCGTGTCGGTCGTGGCGGGTGAATCCAGGTAACCTTTGGGCTAGCAGACTACGGTGAACCGGGCTGTAGCAGGCTAACAGGACTCCGGTATTCATCGCGTGACATTTCCCGAGCGGCAGAACACGAGAGCGAAGAAGGACACATGCCGTCCAGCCTAAGTGTTCCGGAGCAGTAGCAAGCTACCATGGTTCAGTGGAAGCACTAGGAGACATTTCCCGGTAAAAGAGGCTACTAAGGATAAACAACTAGATAGTTAGATCACACACATACCAAGCATTTCAATATCATACACACAATATGCTCGATATGTGCAAATACAACATGGCATCACAACATGACTCTACAACTCAAGTATTTTATTCAATAGGCTCCGAGGAGCGAGATATTACAAACATGGATCTCATGACCCAACATTCAGAGCATACAAGTCAAAGCACAAGCGGAAGCTTAACATGTTTGGGTATAGACATCTACAAATGAAAAAGGCTGAGAAGCCTGACTATCTACTAGATCCTGCCGAGGGCACAAGATCGTAGCTGAGGTAACAAGCTAAACGTCGAAGTCCACACGGTACTACTAGTGAGACTGAAGTCTCTCTGCAAAAACATAAAAATAGGCAAACATGAGTACAAATGTACCCAGCAAGACTTACATCGGAACTACCATCATTATCAACAAAGGGGGTGGTGGAGTTTAACTGCAGCAAGCCAGCTTTGACTCGGTGGCTAACCTGAAATACGACTGCAAGTAACTCTTTTGAGGTGGCGCACACGAGTCCACATATTCACCATATCAATACACCACTATGGATCCGCTCCGTCTCCCTACGAGAGCGCCATCCATAGCACTCACACTATCTTGCGCATTTTAGAGTATCCACTTTCACTTGTCTATGAACTATGCAGCAACCCGAAGTCCTTTACATGAGACATGACTATTGAATAGATAATGTTAACTCTGCGGTGTACTTCTTCACACGCTCTCGCCACTTACGCCATGCACACCTCGTGTATCTCGGCAACCTTCAAGCGGAAGCTTTGGCGAGAGTCGGCCACGACGACTAACCACACAAGTCTCTAGTCGGGTTTATCGCCTATTCGGGTTCCATCCGCAAGGAGATCCGGCCGGGGTGTCGCTCACGGCCCCAAACGATGTGTGCAGGGTTCCCAAACCCACCTCGACGGGTGGATCTATGCTTGGTACACCGTGCCATGGTGCCTAGTCTGTCCCAAGCCCACCTGTACCGGGTGCCACTTGGTAGACAACTAACACTACCTACAAACACCAGAAACTAGTTGCGACTCCTGGATAGAGATCAAGTCGGTTAATAAGTCGAGAGAGTCAATTAAGGATCCCAATGTGTGGTAGTAGCTGTTCATGGATCACAAACACAGAACTCAGTTCCTGAGGACGGTTTCAATGAGACAACCCACCATGTACTCCTACATGACCTCTCATCGCTACCTTTACCAAATCGTGTTCACACACTTAGCTCTCAACAGTAGGACATGTTCACCACATTCCAATTCATCCCTGATGAATCAGACCTGACACAACTCTAAGAAATAGCAGGCATGACAAACAAGCATGAATGAGTAGGCACATCAGGGCTCAAACAACTCCTACTCATGCTAGTGGGTTTCATCTATTTACTGTGGCAATGACAGGTCATGCAGAGGAAAGGGGTTCAACTACCGCAGCATGTAACAGTTGAATCATTGTTGTCCTAATGCGATAAAATAGAGCGGGGCGAGAGAGTGGGATTATATCGGAATGAACCAGGGGTTTTGCTTGCAGCACTTCGAAGATAGTATAGTTCTTCATCGGTGTCATCGAACTCATCGTCGGAACCACATCTATCGAGAGGGGACAAACACCGGCAAACAAGGAAGAACACAATCAATGCAATGCATAATATGATGCATGATTATGACATGGCAATATGCTGTGGTTTGAGCTAATGCAACTAGCAGCAAGTTAAATGGAGTTGGTTTGAACACAAGATTCAAATTCAAACTCCATATGTAGATATTCATATGCCATTATTTGATTTGTGCTAAACAGCAGCTATAAGTTGTTCTAACATGCATGAAAATGGTACAGATGGATAGACTGGATTTTTCTGATCATTTTTCATATATAAATTATTTAATTTGGAGTTACAGTTGAATTTCTATGAATTTTAGAAGTTTAGGCAAATTTCTGGAATTTTCTATATAAGAATAAATCCAGAAAATAAGTCACTGCGTCAGCATGACATAGGTGTGATGTCAGCAGGTCAACTGGGTCGGCCAGGTCAAACCTGACCTATGGGACCCACACGTCAGTGTCTCAGGCTGGTTTGGGTGTATGACAGGTGGGACCGGTCAAGGGCCACGTCAGCAAGGTCACGCTGACGCGTGGGGCCACGGTGATTAGTTAAAACTAAACAGGAATTAAACTATGCTTAATTTTGGGCGTGGGGCCCATATGTTAGTGGGTCAGGGGGTTAATTAGCGGGTGATTAGGCCTAACTAGGTGGCCACGTCGGCGGCTAATCGCCAGCGACCAAAAGCACGGCGGTGGCTCGCCGGAGATGCTTGGGTTTGAGCTACGGGCGGCCAAACGAAGTGCGGAAGGGCTCGCTGGAACGCCCGAGGAGCGGCGCATCCAACAGTGGTAGCGGTTTGCGTGGGGGTGGGCTCTAGCGGCGGCGGCAACGAAGTCAGCGGCGGCCGGAGCTCGGGTGCTCGCGGATTTGGCGCTATGGCCTGCGTTCGAGCATGTAGCAGGCTAGGGAGGTACTACGCGTTGCTGCGAGTGCAACGGGCACACGCACGGGACCAACTGGTCACCGAAGCGTGGCTGGCGACGAGCTCATGCGGTGGCGCGATTCGGTCTTCAAGGGGGCGACAGCCATGGCGAGAAATCGATGCGGGGAGGAGGGGGTTTCGGTCCGTGAACTCACAAAGGGGGCGATGGGATGGTCAGCGTGCTCGGGGGAGGCCTGGAGGCGATGAAACGACGACGAAGATCTCCGGCATCGGGAGGTTGAAGATGATGTCGATGGCGGCGATACAGCGCTTCCCCGGTTGGTTGGCTGGTCGAGGGCGTAGAAGACGTCGTTGCGGAGCTTTCAGGCACAGTGAGGGGTCGAGGGGGAGGCGGTGGACGCGACGATGCTCGTCGGCGCTCTCGGCTGCGCTCTGTTCTTGCGATAGAGAGGGCCAGAGGGGGATGAGCAAGCGGTCGAGGGAGGCGAGGGGGAGTGCGTGGCGCCCTTGGGTGCCTCTAGCGGCAGCGAGTGGCGAGGAGGTGGCAGCTGCGTCTTGGCGTCTGTGACCACACGCTCTCGTCCTCCTGGCGAAGGAGGAAGACTACAAGGAGGAGGCCGGTGGGCTGGGCTGGCCAGATGGGCTGCCAGGTGAGCGCCAGGTAATTTCTCTGTCTCTCTCTGGTTTTCTCTTTTCTATTTTTCTGCAATTGTTTTGACTTAATTAAAATGCTAAAGGCATTTTCAAAAACCCTGAAAATAATTGTGGGCTCTTTTTGGTATATTTCCAACAGCCCCCACTTAAGTTCAGAATTATTTGGACATTTAAAATATTATATAGCATTTAATTGTCCAAATTAAAATACGTATGAATTAACTCCAAAATCCAGAAATGTCCTAGAAATGTGTGCATCATTTTTGGAAGAAGTTTTCACCCATTCCAAAATTGATGAACTTTTCTAAAGGCCATTTTGGGCTGATGGAAAAGATTTAATTTGACCCTAGTTGTATTTCATTTGCTGCTAGGGTTTATCAGTCCCCATTTCAAGTTTAATTAAAACTTAGACATGATGCAACACAAGATGCTAGCACTAAGCATTGCCAGAACTAGGGATGTGACATAGAAGTAGCACGAAAACATTTGTTTAGTGTAGGCTTTTCCTTGCTCAAGCCTGCCTACTAGAATCGCTAGTGCTTGAAAGGAAAAGTGAATGAAAAACATGGGAATTGGAAAGTTTCCTATGGTACTACTATTCATGAATTTGGTTCAAAGGAATGGAGCAAAGGAAAGCTATAGGATTTGTTCCTTTAGTGTCTCCCTGAAAGAAAAAACATAGGAATTTTAATTTTCAATTGTCCACCTTTTCAAATTCCTATTCATGAAGCACAAGACTAAGAGATAGTAGCATAATAGCATTATAACCGTACATTTTCTTGTGGTTTGACTTAATCTCACCATGCTTCTTTGCATCCTGTGATCTTCTAATTGTTGTGAATAAAACACCCAGATTGGCAGAAATCATGTGTTTTTAAATTCTCTGTTTTGCACGTGCATTCCTATCCTATTACTGTCTATTTCCTATCCCTGCATTGTTGGAATCCTCCAGTTCAAATGAGCCCTTATAGAATTACTTCTCTTACAGATAGTTGTCAAAGTAAACCTTGTGTGGTCTGTCCCGCTCCTGCTGCACCGTCGTCCACCCCAGCTCAGCTGCTCCAACGACAGAAGGGTACAACACAGTAGGGATCCGGCCTCCAGACCGTCTTTCGCCACCTCAGATCTTCTTCCCCGCCGCCGGCAGCCATGAAAACTGCATTACCATCATCAACCGAGCAGATGACCTCGAGGACTACACAGGTCCGCAAGAGAGGTCGCACTCTTTCGTGTCTGCTTATGTTATGCATCGCTTAATATTACATGCTACTTTATCATCCTGTTCACCGATTAGACTCTGAGTCAGCTCCAAACTAATGGTCAAACTTGAGTTTTTAAATGGTTGTGGGGTACATATCGGGGCCGCAATCAATAGTATCTATCTACTATCTGGTTAATCTCCGGTGTCTACTATGAGTTTCATGTTGGGTGGGAAACAAACTGTAAAGAAGCCATTATCTGTATTTTTAAGCTGAAGCCATTATCTGCTGCTATTATTGGTTTTGGGTCTATCCACGAGTTGTTATCATCACTCTGGATTTTGCATGCACTCCTTACATAATCTCACTATGTTTTATTCCTATGCATGCAGTTATTGTAAACAATGGAACCGAACATGTAGAGCAAAAGAGACGAGCCTTGTGTGGCAATAAAATTTCATGCAGACGTCGCTCCATGGTAGGCGCAAAGGCAGCCCCCCTCCACGCATTTCGGATTGTAATCGAGAGGAAGATATCTGTTCTGAGGGGGATTTAGAAGGAGAATACAACTCCTATTTACCCCCTGAGGTCTTTGCTCTAACTTGGCATGCTGATGTTGGTTATATCATGCATATGGTGCCTTGCATTGCTTACTTTATACATCAAATATGTCATCTGCTTAGTTTAGACATCCTTTGTGAGAATGCCATCTGTTTAGTTTATTCATCATTTATGTGAATTATGCAACACCATCTTGTTTAGCCAGGCATCATATATGTGAATTTTGCAATGTCATCCTGCTTAGCCAGTCATCTTATATGTAAATTATATCAGGCCATCCTTTTTTTCGTTACATCTTACATTTGTCAACAATGTTGGTACATTCAACTGCTCTTCGTGTGCATCAGCCATTTGACACAGTGATGGCAAATTCTGGAGTGAAAACAAGGTCTTCAGAGCAGACTATGCTATCTGACAAAGCGCATATCTCGCTGGTTACGGATAGCTCCTCGGAGGAGGATTCAGAGATAGATGACCAGTCCTATCCCCCCGAGGTGTATGCTCTAACTTGGCAGGGTTATGTTGCTCATATCGTGCGTATGGTGTCTCGCATTGCTATGTCATTTGATTAGTTTAGACATGCTTTATGTGAATGCCACCTGTTCAGTGTCTAATTACCATATATGTGAATTATGCATTGCCATCTTGTTGCAAGACATTATATATGTGAATTATGCAATGATATCTTGTTGCAAAGGCATTATATATGTGAATTATGCAATGCCATGTTGTTTAGCCAATCATCATATATGTGAATTATATCATGCTATTATTTTTTTGTATTACATGTTCCATTTGTCGACAACGTTTGTATATTCAACCACTCTTCCTGTGCATCAGCCATTTGAAGCGGTGATGGAAGTATCTGGAGTGAAAACAAGGTATTGAGAGCGGACAATGATACTCTTTGAAGCGAGACATCTTGCTGATTCTGAGAGCTCCTTAGAGGAGGATTGAGACCGATGACCAGTCAATTTCCCCGAGGTCTATGCTCAAACTTGGCGAGGTTATATTACCCATGTCATGCATGTTGTCTTGCATTCCTTAGTTTTTACATCATATATGGATTGCCATCCGCTTACTTGCTTACTATATAAATCATATATTTGAATTATATCATGCCATCATGTTTACATAGTACATGCACATCATCTATCTGAATTATGGCATGGCAACCCATTTAATAAAGACATCATATATTTGAATTATATCATGCCATCATGTTTACATAGTACATACACATCATCTATCTGAATTATATCATCTCATCCTGTTTAGTGTTTACAGTCATCATATTTTGAATTATGGCATTCTAGCCGTGAATGTATGTGAATTATGGCATGCCAACCTATTTAATAAACACATTATATAGTTATATCATGTCATCCTGTTTACATAGTCATCATATTTTGAACTATGTCTTTCCATCTTTTTTAGTTAGCCATCATAATGTGAAATTATGTCATGCTATCCTGTTTAGTTAGCCATCATATATGTGAAATTGTGTCATGCTATCCTGTTTGGTTAGACAACATAAATGTGAATTATTTCATGCCCTCTTTTATTCCCCACTATCCATTGCACCTGTCTATCATACAATGTTTATACTTTCAATTACTTTTCTTGTTTATCAGCCATTTGAATTGGAGAGGGTGATGGCAGTATCTAAGGGAGTAACAACACGGTCTTCAGAAAAGATAGTGCTACCAATTGATGCAGATAGAACCACAGTTGTACTTGCCCAAGGACCAGATCCACCACACATAACCCATACTCTCATGATTGTACCCTACCCAGTTGGACGGAGAGAACCAGCTACACCCCTTCTAACCCCAACCCGCAGATAGTAACCAGTTCAGTTGACACTGCACCATCTCCACCACAGAGCACCCAAACACAAGCGGTTAGTAAGGAACTGCAGTGCCCAAAGCACGAGGACCACCACTTCGAATCCCAACTCAACACTTAAAGGAGAAGAAGATTTGTTCTCGGTCGGGTTACGTAGCTATGGTTCATACTCCTTTGCTCTTGCATTACTGTATTTACTCATACCAACTATTTTCAATTTGAAGGATGGAACTGAAACTCCAATGGTGCAACAGGTATGTTTTAAACCTGTTTCTTTAACTGGTTTTCTGTTGTAACCTGCTCTATGTTGATTTCAATTTCAATTGAATAAACAGTTATGTTCTCATGTCATGCACATTACAAGTGTTGTTATTGCTCTATAGTTATTCTGCTTTTTCTTGAACAAATATTATTTGAACTGTGTCTCTATCTTGATTTGGCAACAAAAACTAGAATGATATAGACCATAAAGTGACCATGGTACATAGATATATGTTTATTTCATGCTTATATCCTGTCCACTTTACTACTGAACCCATTTACCAAAATTAGTTTCATATACAACATGGTAAACCTGTGATGTGTCTGCTTGTTTCTCTTTTAGAATGAGGACAAAATATTGGAGAAACGATGACTGCGTTATGCAATGGTAAAGGAAGTAATGAGATAAGGTTCAAGATAGTGAGACATCCTGTTGGTCTCCAAGAAAGCTAATAAAACTATCTTGGCGATAGTGAGAGAACCCAAAAGTCTGTCTTGATGTAGTGTTGAGTTCTTGGCCCTCTTGCTAGCACAAGCTCTTAGAACTCATTGCTGAATCGGTTCGTCTTCTTGAGTCTCAACTTTAGGTTAAAGACATCGATCGGATGTCTTTGCGACAGAAGTGAAGGGTGAGGAAGTTCTGCAGAATTCGGATGCATATTTCTTGGTGCAATGACAATAGCTGGAGGATTTAAGCGCCAAACAAGAGAAAGTTAATAAGCTTGCTAAGCATCTTGCCGACATTATGGGTACCGGATATTGTTTCTTGAGATCTTCTCAAGTGGTTTCGATTCTGGATTTGTTTTCTTTGCGGCGTTTATTTGCGCTGGTCGCCAACTTTGACAACCAGTGTATATGATATGCTGCTTTGTTCCTATATTTTCACTGGTGGCGAACTTTGATGCCCAGTGGATGTAATATGTGTAATAGCCGTGATAGCCTAGCATGAGTTGCTTGCTTCTTTTTGTCCATGTTGTCTTGTTTATTTGTTTGCTTGTAGTCATTGCAGTTCTTTTTTCGCAGTTTGCTAGCGGGTGCAATAACCTATTTTTTAAAACTAGGCCACAATAACCATGGGCTAATATTTACTGTAGTGACACCGGGCCTCCTACGGGCCGTAGAAACAGTGGGCCTTCTACGGGCCGTAGAAACAATGGGTCTTCTACGGGCCGTAGAAACAATGGGCCTTCTACGGGCCGTAGAAACAATGGGCCTTATACGGGCCATATGATCGATTGGCCAAACATGCGCCAATAACAGATCGCGTTATGGCCGTAAACGGGCTAGAGTTGGAATCGTCCGTTCATGGGCCGACCATAACGGGCGATCGTTAATAGGCCATATTTGATGATGCTATGAAAATGGGCCAACGTATTAACGGACCACAAGCGGGCGATGTAACCAGGCTGAATTTGGCCCCAAGCGAAAAATAGCGATAATGGGCCGTAAGTAAACGAATGCTGGAAATGAGCCCAAGAATAAATGGGCTCTGAGAAGGTTGTCGGTGTCAAAACTGACGGATCTCGGGTAGGGGGTCCCGAACTGTGCGTCTAAGGCTAATGGTAATAGGAGGTGGGGGGCACGATGTCTACCCAGGTTCGGGCCCTCTCGATGGAGGTAATAGCCTACTTTTTGCTTGATTGATCTTGATGATATGAGTAATACAAGAGTTGATCCACCACGAGATCATAGAGGCTAAACCCTAGAAGCTAGCCTATGATCATGATTGTCTTCATCCTATGGACTGAACCCACCGGTTTATATAGACACCGGAGGATGCTAGGGTTACACAGAGTCGGTTACATAGAAGGAGATCTACATATTCAAATGGCCAAGCTCGCCTTCCACGCAAAGGAGAGTCCCACCCGGACACGTGACGAAGTCTTCAATCTCGTGTCTTCATAGTCCAACAGTCCGGCCAAAGTATATAGTCCGGCTATCCGAGGACCCCCTAATCCTGGTCTCCCTCAGTAGCCCCTGAACCAGGCTTCAATGACGATGAGTCTAGCGCACAGATTGTCTTCGGCATTGCAAGGCGGGTTCCTTCTCCGAATACTACATAGAACATTTTGAACATAAGGATCGTGTCCGGCTCTGCAAAACAAATTCCACATACCATCGTAGAGATCACAATATTCCACAAATCTAATTTGCTGACAACTTTTTTATAGCGTGACATCACGCCATGGCCCGGTCATTATTCGAACCATTTTTCTACCAGCCACTGCACATATTGCGAGGCGGTTTCCTTGGCACGTCTTGTCGAAGCAGAGATCATGTCCCCTTATCACGGGATTCTCATCAATACGGGTGTGGGTAACCCAACCGCGCCATCAATCGCGGCGCTTGGGGAATAAGCGATTTTATGGGGCAAGTGGGGAGCGCACAGTTTCTACCGCCTTTATAAAGGTATAAGGATTCCTCTTTTTCACCCACGCCTTCTTCTTCTCCTGCCCATCCATTCTCGCACGCTCGAGCTCCAGCGCCCAAGTTCTCACCTTCTCCACAAAGCCACTCCAAACATGTCCGGAGCGGGAGGCAAGTGATGGTCTCGTCCGTTACGGAGGAGGACATTACGAAGCTTCGGGAAGCCGAATAGCTGGCCGCAGATATCGCGCACCGGCTCCCAGACGCAGGGCAGATCGTTCCTACTCAGGAACCCCATGAGAGGGTTGTGTTCCTCGCCCACTTCGTCCGCGGACTGGGATTTCCCCTCCACCCATTTGTCCGCGGGCTTATGTTTTACTTCGGGCTGGATTTTCATGATTTGGCCCCCAATTTCATCCGCAACATCTCGGCGTTTATCATCGTGTGCGAGGCCTTCCTCCGCATCAAGCCCCACTTTGGCCTGTGGCTAAAGACCTTCAACGTGAAGCCAAAGATAGTGGTCGGCTAGCAAGCGGAGTGCGGAGGCGCCATGGTGGGCAAGATGCCTAACGTCATCTGGCTCGAAGGCTCCTACGTGAAGACCGTGAAAGGGTGGCAATCGGGGTGGTTCTACATCACCGAGCCACGTGATGCCAACCGGGCGATGGCTCCCGAATTCCGATCAGGCATCCCCATGCGGCTCATGTTGGAAATATGCCCTAGAGGCAATAATAAAAGTATTATTATATTTCCTTGTTCATGATAATTGTCTTTTATTCATGCTATAACTGTATTATCCGGAAATCGTAATACACGTGTGAATACATAGACCACAATATGTCCCTAGTGAGCCTCTAGTTGACTAGCTCGTTGTGATCAGCAGATAGTCATGGTTTCTGACTATGGACATTGGATGTAGTTGATAACGGGATCACATCATTAGGAGAATGATGTGATGGACAAGACAATCCTAAGCCTAGCACGGAGATCGTGTAGTTAGTATGCTAGCACTTTTCTAATGTCAAGTATCTTTTCCTTAGACCATGAGATTGTGCAACTCCGGATACCGTAGGAATGCTTTGGGTGTACCAAAGCGTCACAACGAATGGCGGGTGGCTATAAAGGTGCACTATAGGTATCTCCAAAAGTGTACATTGGGTTGGCACGAATCGAGGCTGGGATTTGTCACTCCGTGTAAGCGGAGAGGTATCTCTGGGCCCACTCGGTAGGACATCATCATAATGTGCACAATGTGACCAAGGGGTTGATCAAGGGATGATGTGTTACGGAGCGAGTAAAGAGACTTGCCGTAGCGAGATTGAACAAGGTATCGGTATCCGACGATCGAATCTCGGGCAAGTACAATACCGTTAGACAAAGGGAATTGTATACGGGATCAATTGAGTCCTTGACATCGTGGTTCATCCGATGAGATCATCGTGGAACATGTAGGAGCCAACATGGGTATCCAGATCCTCTGTTGGTTATTGGCGGAGAACGTCTCGGTCATATCGCATAGTTCCCGAACCCGTAGGGTCTACACATAAGGTTCGATGGCGCTAGGGTTATAAAGGAAGTTTGTATGTGGTTACCGAATGTTGTTCGGAGTCCTGGATGAGATCCCGGACGTCATGAGGAGTTCCGGAATGGTCCGGAGGTAAAGATTTATATATGGGAGGTCCTATTTTGGCCACCGGAAAATGTTTGGGATTTTTCGGTATTGTACCGGGAAGGTTCTAGAAGATTCCGGAGTGGGGCCCACCTGCATGGGGGGCCCACATGAACGTGGGTTGTGGGGGCAAGGCCCCACACCCCTGTTCAAGGCGCACCAAGATCCCCCCTTAGAAGGAATAAGATCATATCCCGAAGGGATAAGATCAAGATCCCTAAAAAGGGGGGATAACAATCGGTGAGGAAGGAAATGATGGGATTTCTTTCCTCCCACCTTGGCCAATGCCCCAATGGACTTGGAGGGCAAGAAACCAGCCCCTCCACCCCTATATAAAGTGGGGAGACGCATGGGAGCTTCACACAAGTTCTGGCGCAGCCCTCCCCTCTCCCAAGTACTCCTCCTCTCCCGCGGTGCTTGCCGAAGCCCTGCAGGATTGCCACGCTCCTCCACCACCACCACGCCATTGAGCTGCTGCTGGACGGAGTCTTCCTCAACCTCTCCCTCTCTCCTTGCTGGATCAAGTCATGGGAGACGTCACCGGGCTGTACGTGTGTTGAACGCGGAGGTGCCGTCCGTTCGGCACTAGGATCTCCGGTGATTTGGATCACGACGAGTACGACTCCTTCAACCCCGTTCTCTTGAACGCTTCCGCTTAGCGATCTACAAGGGTATGTAGATGCACTCTTCTTCTGCTCGTTGCTAGTCTCTCCATGGATAGATCTTGGTGACTCATAGGAAAATTTTGAATTTCTGCTACGTTCCCCAATAGTGGCATCATGAGCTAGGTCTATTAAGTAGAATCTTTGCACGGGTAGAACACAAAATAGTTGTGGGCGTTGATTTTGTTCAATATGCTTAAAGTTACTAGTCCAATCTTGTTTCGACGGGATTGTGGGATGAAGCGGCCCGGACCGACCTTACACGTACTCTTACGTGAGACAGGTTCCACCGATTGACATGCACTTGGTGCATAAGGTGGCTAGTGGGTGCCAGTCTCTCCCACTTTAGTCGGAACGGATTCGATGAAAAGGGTCCTTATGAAGGGTAAATAGCAATTGACATATCACGTTGTGGTTTTGCGTAGGTAAGAAACGTTCTTGCTAGAAACCCATAGCAGCCACGTAAAACATGCAAACAACAATTAGAGGGCGTCTAACTTGTTTTTGCAGGGTATGCTATGTGATGTGATATGGCCAAGAAGAATGTGATGAATGATATGTGATGTATGAGATTGATCATGTTCTTGTAATAGGAATCACGACTTGCATGTCGATGAGTATGACAACTGGCAGGAGCCATAGGAGTTGTCTTAATTTATTGTATGACCTGCGTGTCATTGAACAACGCCATGTAATTACTTTACTTTATTGCTAACCGGTAGCCATAGTAGTAGAAGTAATAGTTGGCGAGACAACTTCATGAAGACACGATGATGGAGATCATGATGATGGAGATCATGGTGTCATGCGGTGACGATGATGATCATGGAGCCCCGAAGATGGAGATCAAAAGGAGCAAAATGATATTGGCCATATCATGTCACTATTTGATTGCATGTGATGTTTATCATGTTTATGCATCTTGTTTACTTAGAACGACGGTAGTAAATAAGATGATCCCTTACAAAATTTCAAGAAGTGTTCTCCCCTAACTGTGCACCGTTGCTAAAGTTCGTCGCTTCTAAGCACCACGTGATGATCGGGTGTGATGGATTCTTACGTTCACATACAACGGGTGTAAGACAGATTTACACACGAAACACTTAGGGTTAACTTGCGAGCCTAGCATGTACAGACATGGCCTCGGAACACAGAGACCGAAAGGTCGAGCATGAGTCGTATAGTAGATCGATCAACATGAAGATGTTCACCGATGATGACTAGTCCGTCTCACGTGATGATCGGACACGGCCTAGTTGACTCGGATCATGTAATCACTTAGATGACCCGGAGGATGTCTATCGAGTGGGAGTTCATAAGATGAACTTAATTATCCTGAACATAGTCAAAAGATCTTTGCAAATTATGTCGTAGCTCACGCTTTAGTTCCTTTGTTTAGATATGTTCCTAGAGAAAATATAGTTGAAAGTTGTGATGGCGATTATGCGGACGATGAAAGCTTATGTCCTTAATGCACGCTCGATGTCTTTGAACCCCAAACGTCCTTTGTGGATGTTGCGAACATCGGACATACATGTTTTGATAACTACGTGATAGTTCGGATAAGCGGTTTAGAGTTGAGGCACCAAAGATGTTTTGAAGCGTCACGGAACATATGAGATGTTTCGAGGGCTGAAATTGGGATTTCAGGCTCGTGCCCACGTCAAGAGGTATAAGACCTCCGACGATTTTATTAGCCTGCAAACTAACGGAGAAAAGCTCAATGATTGAGCTTATGCTCAGATTGTCTGAGTGCAACAATCACTTGAATCGAGTGGGAGTTGATCTTCCAGATGGGATAGTGATGTTTCTCCAAAGTCATTGCCACCAAGCTGCTAGAGCTTCATGATGAACTATAACATATCGAGGATAGATATGATGATCCTTGAGGTATTCGTGATGTTTGACACACGAAAGTAGAAATCAAGAAGGAGCATCAATTGTTGATGGTTGGTGAAACCACTAGTTTCAAGAAGGGCAAGGGCAAGAAGGATACTTCATGAAGCGGCAAATCAGCTGCTGCTCTAGTGAAGAAACCCAAAGGTTGAACCCAAACCGAGACTAAGTGCTACGTAATAAGGGAACAATCCTTTGAGCAGAATTACCCTAGATACTTGGTAGATGAGAAGGCTGGCAAAGTCGATAGAAGTATATTGGATATACATTATGTTAATGTGTACTTTACTAGTACTCCTAGTAGCACCAGGGTATTAGATACGGTTCGGTTGCTAAGTGTTAGTAACTCGAAATAAAAGCTACGGAATAAGCGGAGACTAGCTAAAGGTGAGTGACGATATGTGTTGGAAGTGTTTCCAAGGTTGATGTGATCAAGCATCGACGCTCCCTCTACCATCGAGATTTTTGTTTGCGTTGAGCATAGACATGATTGGATTATGTCTATCATGTCTAGTTATTCATTTAAGGAGAATAATGGTTACTCTATTTGTTTTGAATAATACCTTCAATGGTCTTGCACCTAAAGGAATGGTTTATTGAATCTCGATTGTAGTGATACACATTTTCATGCCAAAAAGATATAAGTACCACTTACTTGTGGCACTGCCATGTAAGTCATATTGGTGTAAAACGCATGAAGAAGCTCCATGTTGATGGATCTTTGGACTCACTCGTTTTGAAAAGTTTGAGACATGCGAACCATGTCTATTGGTGTATACGCATGAAGAAACTCCATGCAGATGGATCGTTTGGACTCACTTGATTTTGAATCACTTGAGATATGCAAATCATACCACATGGGCAAGATGACTAAAAAGCCTCCGTTTCAGTAAAATGGAACAAGATAGCAACTTGTTGGAACTAACACATTTTTTATGTGTACAGTCCAATGAGTGCTGAGGCATGCATTGAATATCGTTATGTTCTTACTTCACAGATGATTCGAGTAGATGTTGAGTATATTTACTTGATGAAACACAAGTCTGAATTATTGAATGGTTCAAGTAATTTCAGAGTGAAGTTGAAGATCGTTGTGACAAGAGGATAAAATGTCTATGATATGATCATAGAGATGAGTATCTGAGTTACAAGCTTTGTACATAATTAAGACATTGTGGAAATTGTTTCACAATTAATACCGCCTGGAATACCATAGTTTGATGGTGTGTCCGAACATCATAGTTGCACCCTATTGGATATGGTGCGTACCATGATGTCTCTTATCGAATTACCACTATCGTTTATGGGTTAGGCATTAGAGACAACCACATTCACTTTAAATAGGGCACCACGTAATTCCGTCGAGATGACACCGTATGAACTATGGTTTAGAGAAACCTAAGCTGTCATTTCTTAAAGGTTTGGGGCTGCGACGCTTATGTGAAAAATTTTCAGGTTGATAAGCTCGAACCCAAAGCGGATAAAATGCATCTTCATAGGACACCCAAAACAGTTGGGTGTACCTCCTAATTCAGATCCGAAAGCAATAAGGATTGTTTCTTGAACCGAGTCCTTTCTCGAGGAATAGTTTGTCTCGAAAAGTTGAGTGGGAGGATGGTGGAGACTTGATATGGTTATTGAACCATCACTACAACCAGTGTGTAGCAGGGGACAGAAAGTTGTTCCTGTGGCACCTACACCAATTGAAGAAGAAGCTTATGATAGTGATCATGAAACTTCGGATCAAGTCACTACCGTACCTCGTAGGGTGACAAGGATGCGTACTGCTTCAGAGTGGTACAGTAATCTTGTCTTGAAGGTCACGTTGCTAGACAACAATGAACCTACGAGCTATGGAGAAGCAATGGTGGGCCCAAATTCCGACAAATGGTTAGAAACCATGAAATCCGAGATAGGATCCATGTATCAGAACAAAGCATGGACTTTGGTGGACTTGCCCGTTGATCGGCAAGCCATTGAGATAAATGGATCTTTAAGAAGAAGACGGACGTGGACGGTGATGTCACCGTCTATGAAGCTCGACTTGTGGCGAAGAGTTTTTCACAAGTTCAAGGAGTTGACTACGATGAGATTTTCTTATCCGTAGCGATGCTTAAGTCCGTCGGAATCATGTTAGCATTAGCTGCATTTATGAAATCTGGCAGATGGATGTCAAAACAAGTTTCCTTACTAGTCTTCATAAAGGAAAGGTTGTATGTGATACAATCCGAAAGTTTTTGTCGATCCTAAGGAAGCTAAAAGGTATGCTAGCTCCAGTGATCCTTCTAAGGACTGGAGCAAGCATCTCGGAGATGGAATGTACGCTTTGATGAGATGATCAAAGATTTTGGATTTATACAAAGTTTATGAGAAACTTGTATTTCCAAAGAAGTGAGTGGGAGCACTATAGAATTTCTGATGAGTATATGTTGTTGACATATTGTTGATCGAAATAATGTAGAATTCTGGAAAGCATATAGGGTTATTTGAAGGTGTTTTCAATAGAAAACACGGAATAAGCTGCTTGAACATTGAGCATCAAGATCTATGAGGATAGATCAAAAACGCTAAATGGTACTTTCAAATGAGCATATACCTTGACATGATATTGAAGGTGTTCAAGATGGATCAGTCCAAGAAGGAGTTCTTGCCTGAGATGTAAGGTATGAAGTTAAGACTTAAAGCTCGACCACGGCTGAAAAGAGAGAAAGGACGAAGGTCGTCCCCTATGCTTTAGACATAGGCTCTACAGTATGCTATGCTGTGTACCGCACGTGATGTGTGCCTTGCTACATATCTGGCAAGAGGGTACAAAGGTGATCAAGGAGTGGGTCACCAGATAGCGGTCAAAATTATCCTTAGAGGAATAAGGATATGTTTCTCAATTATGGAGGTGATAAAAAGTTCGGCGTAAAGGGTACGTTGATGCAAGCTTTAACACCTATCCGAGTGACTCTGAGTAGCAAACCAGATACGTATAGTGGAGCGACCATTTGGAATAGCTCCAAGTGGAGCGTGGAAGCAGCATTTACAATATGACCTAGAGATTTGCAAAGTACATACGGATCTGAATGTTGCGGACCGTTGACTAAAACCTCTCTCACAAGCAAAACATGATCAAACCCCAGAACTCATTGAGTCTTAATCACATGATGATGTGAACTAGTTTAATGACACTAGTAAACTCTTTGGATGTTGGTCACATGGCGATGTGATCTGTGAGTGTTAATCACATGGCGATGTGAACTAGATTATTGACTCTAGTGCAAGTGGGAGACTGTTGGAAATATGCCCTAGAGGCAATAATAAAAGTATTATTATATTTCCTTGTTCATGATAATTGTCTTTTATTCATGCTATAACTGTATTATCCGGAAATCGTAATACACGTGTGAATACATAGACCACAATATGTCCCTAGTGAGCCTCTAGTTGACTAGCTCGTTGTGATCAGCAGATAGTCATGGTTTTCTGCTATGGACATTGGATGTCGTTGATAACGGGATCACATCATTAGGAGAATGATGTGATGGACAAGACAATCCTAAGCCTAGCACGGAGATCGTGTAGTTAGTATGCTAGCAGCTTTTCTAATGTCAAGTATCTTTTCCTTAGACCATGAGATTGTGCAACTCCGGATACCGTAGGAATGCTTTGGGTGTACCAAGCGTCACAGCGTGGCGGGTGGCTATAAAGGTGCACTACGGTATCTCCGAAAGTGTGTCATTGGGTTGTACGAATCGAGGCGGGATTTGTCACTCCGTGTAAACGGAGAGGTATCTCTGGGCCCACTCGGTAGGACATCATCATAATGTGCACAATGTGACCAAGGGGTTGATCACGGGATGATGTGTTACAGAACGAGTAAAGAGACTTGTCGGTAACGAGATTGAACAAGGTATCGGTATACCGACGATCGAATCTCGGGCAAGTACAATACCGTTAGACAAAGGGAATTGTATACGGGATCGATTGAGTCCTTTACATCGTGGTTCATCCGATGAGATCATCGTGGAACATGTGGGAGCCAACATGGGTATCCAGATCCCTCTGTTGGTTATTGGCCGGAGAACGTCTCGGTCATGTCTGCATGGTTCCCGAACCCGTAGGGTCTACACACTTAAGGTTCGATGACGCTAGGGTTATAAAGGAAGTTTGTATGTGGTTACCGAATGTTGTTCGAGTCCGGATGAGATCCCGAGACGTCATGAGGAGTTCCGGAATGGTCCGGAGGTAAAGATTTATATATGGGAAGTCCTATTTTGGCCACCGGAAAATGTTCGGGATTTTTCGGTATTGTACCGGGAAGGTTCTAGAAGATTCCGGAGTGGGGCCCACCTGCATGGGGGGCCCACATGAACGTGGGTAGTGGGGGAAAGGCCCCACACCCCTGGTCAAGGCGCACCAAGATCCTCCCTTAGAAGGAATAAGATCATATCCCGAAGGGATAAGATCAAGATCCCTAAAAAGGGGGGATAACAATCGGTGAGGAAGGAAATGATGGGATTTCTTTCCTCCCACCTTGGCCAACGCCCCAATGGACTTGGAGGGCAAGAAACCAGCCCCTCCACCCCTATATAAAGTGGGGAGACGCATGGGAGCTTCACACAAGTTACAGCGCAGCCCTCCCTCTCCAAGTACTCCTCCTCTCCCTGGTGCTTGGCGAAGCCTGCAGGATGCCACGCTCCTCCACCACCACCACGCCATTGTGCTGCTGCTGGACGGAGTCTTCCTCAACCTATCCCTCTCTCCTTGCTGGATCAAGGCATGGGAGGCGTCACGGGCTGTACGTGTGTTGAGCAGCGGAGGTGCCGTCCGTTCGGCACTAGGATCTTCGGTGATTTGGATCACGACGAGTACGACTCCTTCAACCCCGTTCTCTTGAACGCTTCCGCTTAGCAATCCACAAGGGTATGTAGATTTACTCTCCTTCCGCTCGTTGCTAGTCTCTCCATGGATAGATCTTGGTGACTCGTAGGAAAATTTTGAATTTCTGCTACGTTCCCCAACAGCTCACCTCCTGGAAAGAGAAGGGCTTAGCGGGGAAGGCCCACGTCCTGAGTGACGGACTCGAGCTGTGTCAAAAATATGATAAGCAAGAAAATCAAGCTTGTCAACGTGGTCCAGGTCATGCTCTTCCGCCGGATCCTCCCGTGTCAAAGACGGGCATTCAATATGTGGGAGTTCGATCCGGCCAAACACCAAACGCTGCGAGAGCACTTCGACACGACGCACAAAGACGTCTGGAAGGTGTTGTTCAAGGCAGCCGAAGTACCTCCTCCCCTCACCGAAGATCGCGGACTCAGCGCAAAGCGCCCCGCCAATCCGGTAAGCTCTCGGTATTTTACAAGATGTTCCTTTCCCCAGTATATTTGTGGGAGGGATCTAAGCCTCTGCACCAATTTGACAGGACTGGGTAGCGACAGCAGAGCGGATCAACTGCCCGGCTCCGCTACCTGAGGATCCAGCAATGGCTCTCCTAACAGAGATGTTGTTTCCGGCGACCTATGAGGTGCCGGAGAAGAAGGCCAAGAAGAAGGCCACAGGGACCAGGAAAGGTCTCCGGCGCAAGGTAGTCTCAGACTCATCGTCCGAAGACACCAAGGCGCGCTCCTCCAACAAAAACAAGGAGGAAGAGGAAATTTCTCTCCCCACAACCGGGGGGGGCAAGAAAAGGAAGGTCGCCCCATCTGGGGAGGCCGAAGGGTCCAAGAAGGGGAAGACCCTCCCTCCGGACCACTCCACAACAGCCGTCTACAACGACGAGGAGTGGCTGCCCAGGGACAAGCCCCTGGCGAAGTCGTAAGTATCCGGATACTATAATACTTCCACCATGTTTTGCTTTACTGCTTCTTATCATGTTAAATATGATCGTGCAGTCCGTCCAATGCCCACATTGACCTATCATCGTCGGATGGATCTTTGAGCGCGTCGGCGATGAACAGCGATTCGCTCCCAACGGCCACCACCCCCCGCCCTGCGGACGACACTGAGGTGTTGTCTCAGAGGATACTGGACCAGGGGGAGACAGTTTTGGAGACGCCACAAGGAGAAATCGCAGACGCCGGGCACATGGGGGGAAGACCCCCATGGATTCTAATGACGGAGGCCACAACAAGTTTGGCCCCCAGCCGGATACTACGCCGGAACCTCCAATGGTTCCGGATTCAGGCAGGCAGCCCCTCACTAAGGGGGGCGAGCCGCCTGTGCCGATGACCTCTGTTCATCCAGAGGCATCGGACAACTTGCTGGAAGCGCTTCAGGGCGCTTCCATTGATGAAGAACACCATACTCTTATGACTATAGTGATTGAGAAGGTTCGGTCCGCCAAAAGTGGATTGACCGAAGCCTGCGCCAGCCTCCTAAAAGGCTTTGAGGTAAGTATTTAAATTATGAAAAAATATCACAGTATAGACAGTAGCCCCTAAAGCTCTGTTTGGTGTTTCAGAAAGAAAGGCCGAACAGAGGATCAAATAACATCCACAGGAGTCTAATCATATTATGTCTATGTGAATAGCGGCGTCCTTCGTTGGCATTTGCCGCCCATATTTGTGGAGGTCTCCGGACTGAAGCGGGACCTGGGGCGGGTCGAGGAAGAGCTCGGCTTCGTGAAGAGGCAGCTCGAGGAGAACAAAGGTAAGCGATACCCCGTCCGTGTGTCATATAAAGGAAAAATTGTTGATGCTAATAGAAGCATCATGAATTTTAATAGGGGTGTCGGTGTCAAAACCAGCGGATCTCGGGTAGGGGGTCCCGAACTGTGCGTCTAGGCGGATGGTAACAGGAGACAAGGGACACGATGTTTTTACCCAGGTTTGGGCCCTCTCAATGGAGGTAAAACCCTACTCCTGCTTGATTGGTATTGATGATATGGGTAGTACAAGAGTGGATCTACCACGAGATCGAGGAGGCTAAACCTTAGAAGCTAGCCTATGGTATGATTGTTGTTGTGATTGTTGTCCTACGGACTAAAACCCTCTGGTTTATATAGACACTGGAGAGGGCTAGGGTTACACAGAGTCGGTTACAATGGTAGGAGATCTACATATCCGTATTGCCAAGCTTGCCTTCCACGCCAAGGAAAGTCCCATCCGGACACGGGACAAAGTCTTCAATCTTGTATCTTCATAGTGCAGGAGTCCGCCGATGATGATAGTTCGCTATCCGGACACCCCTAGTCCAGACTCCTCAAGAGTCCGTGAACCGAGCTTCAATGACGATGAGTCCGACGCGCATATTGTCTTCGGCATTGCAAGGCGGGTTCCTTCTCCGAATAATCCATAGAAGATTGTGAACGCCAGGATAGTGTCCGGCTCTGTAAAATAAATTCCACGTACCACCGTAGAGAGAATAATATTTACACAAGTTCAATCTGCTGACGTGTTTTGTGGCGCGACGTCATACCACTACCAAGCCTTTACTTGAATCGTTTTTATTATGCCGCCTCAACGCGTTTAGCGAAGCGGTTTCCTTGGCACGTCTTGTCGAAGCAGAGATCGTGTTCCCCTTATTCCGGGATTCCCATCAATACGGACGTGGGCAACCCAACCGCGCCATCGATTGCGGCGCTTGGGAGATAAGCGAGTTTTACCAGGCTAGTAGGGACGCATAGTTTCATCCGCCCCTATATAAGGGGATAAGGATCCACCTCCTTTACCTACGCCTTCTTCCTCCTTTGCTTATCCATCTCCGCGCACTCAAGCTCCAGCGCCCAAGTCCGCACATCTCACCTCGACCCTTTCCATCCATGTCCGGAGCGAGAGGCAAGTGGATGGCCTCCTCCGTTACGGAGGGGCACATCGAGAAGCTGCATGGCGCCGGATACCTATCTAGCGACATCGCGCACAGGCTGCCCGACGAGGGGCAGCTCATCCCCACCCCTAGGCGCCAAGAGAGGGTCGTATTTCTTCCCCACTTCCTCCGCGGACTGGGATTCCCACTTCACCCCTTCGTCCGGGGGCTCATGTACTACTACGGCCTGGACTTCCACGATCTGGCGCCAAACTTCATCCTCAACATCTCGGCGTTTATCGCCGTGTGAAGCCTTCCTCTCAGCATCCAGCCCCACTTCGCTTGGCTAAAGACCTTCAATGTCAAGCGAAGGTTGTGAAGGGAAGCCAAGCGGAGTGCGGAGGCGCCATGGTGGGCAAAATGCCCAACGTCACTTGGCTTCAGGGTGCCTTTGTGGAATCCATCAAAGGGTGGCAATCGGGGTGGTTCTACATCACCGAGCCACGTGACCCTAAATGGGCAGCAGCCCCCGAATTCAGATCTGGCATACCCATGCAGCTCACCTCCTGGAAAGAGAAGGGCTTGCTATGGTGCATTTCAGAGGAGCGGACCGGACTCCAATCCTGTCTCCAGACCCTGGTGAACAAGAAGCTTAAGCTTGTCAATGTGATCCAGGTCATGCTCGTCCGCCGGATTCTCCCCTGCCAGCAACGGACCTTCAATTTGTGGGAGTTTGATCTGGCACAGCACCGGACCTTCAGCGGGCTCTTCGACACGACGTACGAAGCTGCCTGGAGGGTGCTGTTCAAGGGTGGAGAAGCCCCCGCGTCTGCAACCGAAGATCGCGGATTCAGCACGCAGCGCCCGGCAGGTGAGGTAAGCTATGTTATCCTTTATGGGACACTCATTTCTTTCATAGTTTGACTCTATGCGGGATCTAAACTCCCGATGCCTTTAACAGGACTGGCAGAAGACGTCCGGACAGGTTAACTATCCGGCTCCCCTTCCAGAAGACCCAGCGGACACCCGTTTGATGGGGCTGCTGGTCCCGGCACTTTACGTGGTGCCGGAGAAGAAGGCCAAGAAGAAGGCCACGGGAACCCGAAGGAGTTCCCGGCGTCAGGTGGTGTCGGACTCGTCATCCGATGACTCCGAGGCAGACTCCTCCCCTGAGGACGAGGAGGAGAAGAAAGAGGCCTCTCCCCCAGCGGGGGGAGAGAAGAAGAGGAAGGCCTCCCCAATGAAGGAGGCCGAAGGGTCCAAGAAGGGAAGGACCCTTCCCCCGGACTGCTCCGCCAACGTTGGCGACGGCAACGAGGAGTGGCCCTCAAGGGCCAAGCCCCTGGCGAGATCGTAAGTATCCGGACTCCTAGATAATTTATAATTTTTCTTTTTGCCACATGATGTCTTTCTCATGCCACATACAACCTATAGTTCGGCCAAGGATGATCTTCCCGCTTCGTCGAGCGGGTCCTTGGATACATCGGATATGGATTCTCTTCCGACCGCCTCGACCCCCCGTGACGCTGACGACGTCGAGGTGGGATCCTGGGAAGGGACCCGCCAGGAGGAGGAGGCCCCAGAGGTGCCGCAAGGCAACCTCCCGGACTCTGCGCCGGACTCCACGCGGGAACCTGCAGTGGTTCCGGAGTCCGGCGAGCGGCCCCTTCGTAAGAAGGGCAAGACTGTGACACCGGCGGCCTCTGTCCAACTGGAGGCGCCGGATAACTTGCTGGAGGCGCTCAACGCCGCTTCCATCGAAGAAGAACACCGCCACCGTCATGAGTGCGGTGATTCGTAAGGTTATTTCGCCAAGAGCGGGCCGACTGAAGCATGCAAGCAGCCTTTTAACAAAGCTTTGAGGTAAGAATTTTAAGATATGTAATATAATACCGCATAGACAAGAGCCCTCGATGCTCGGTTCGGTGTTCGTAAAGAAAAGCCGGATCGAGGATCTAAAAAGATATACGCAGGAGTTCTAAAAATATGTCAATATGGGTTTGCAAGGCTGCTGACCTCTCCGCAGACCGATGCGGAGGTCAATACTTTGAAGCAGAGCCTCGAAGCGTACGAGAACGAAGCTCGCCATGCCAAGAAGCAGCTCGAGGACAAGGAAGGTGAGCAACACCGATTAGATTTGTACCTTCGTAAAAGGATTTGGTTGCAAGAGAAATAACAAGGATAACGGGTACTCCGGGGCCACGAATGAAGTGGCGACCTCAAGGAGGCGGTGTCCGAGGTCGAACGCATAATCTGCGTGAGCGAGCCGAGCGAGAGAAGCAGGAGGCGCGGTGGCGGAGGTGCGGCAAGAGCTCCGTGCTCTCATGGAAAAACATGAGGGTTTGGAGCGACTCAAAGACTCGAGAGTCCGAGCTTGCCTGGGCTCTTGAGAGTGCCAAATCCGCTAAGGCCGAAGCCCACAAGGCCCTCCAAGAAATCGAGGCGTTGAAGAAGATAGCGGCGGGTAAAGCATTTTTCATGCAAAGCAAGCATGTGAATGTGAATTACCTATTACTTACCCGAATTCGGAGCTCTCCAGGAGCGTTCACAGATCTGCCCCGCAGCATGTCCGATGCTGCCCCTTTCTACCGGGCCGAGGAGGGGAGGTCGATGGAGAAGGTCTTCTGGTCTCAGTATGCTGAGGCCGGACATCCGGTCCCCTTAGCGACCAGCTGAAGCAGTTGGTCGAGCTCCACCAGGTAGCCGAACAGGCCATGAAGGGCCTCATAGTTCGGCCAGGGCTAAGGAGGCCATGCCAGGAGCTACTTCGCCTTGTCTTGGCGGCTGGTGGACGCGTGTCCTCGGGTTGAAATCGCCAAGCATTCGCGCCAGATTGAAGGTGCCTGCTGGGCCCTTGCCCGCTTGAAGGTACATTGGGGCGTGATGGAATGAGAAGCTTCGACGGACGCCCGGCCGCGGGCAAGGAGTATCGACGCCCAAATGTATTATAAGAGTGTCTCAAGGGTGCCCGCATGATTGCGGGTGAGCGCCCAAAGATGTAATATTTGAGTAGACTCGCATTTTGTTATCTTGTGCGCTGAAAAGTTTGTTCATATCGCTAAGCAATGCTTGTTAATTTAAAATATTACCTTCATGCGGCCGCTTATCAAATCGAGAGATGGCAAGTCGTCGGCTTCAACCCCATGCCACAAGTGCCGGGTGTTCGATAAACTTGAGCTCTTGTTCCCATTTTGGGTCCATCTAGGAGGCGCCAACACAACTAACGAGGCAACCGGACTTATAATGCTTGAACACTCTCACTTAGCCATAGAATTCTATAATTTTAAATTTTGGCGAAGCCCCTAGTGTTGGAAGACCGAGTTCGGGCGCTATCCACGCTGGGCCGACAGAGCCGGTTCTTCGCTCTAAGCGCATAAGTCTTTAGGGACTCTAAAAACCTCTCGAACAGCGACCAGCTCTCGCCTTTATCATGACGGTCAGTTTTAGCTTTCCATCGAGGCGCCGCCAGCTCAACCGGGCGCAATCGTAGTGGTTCTCCCAGTGCTACCTTAGTCGATACAACGGAACGTAAGGTACCAAAACATGGGAGCCGGGCAAACCCAACTATTGACCCAAGACATGATTCGGAGCCGATGCATATAATGCTATAAGTTCGGGGTGCCGCACTTGTGAAAGGTTCGGACTTGTCACACCATAATGTGGGGAACTTAAGCCCCTGGTGTATTTAGCCGTACCAAAGTGTATGGATGCAACATGTCATAAATGAACATATATGTAAGAAAGAAATGCAGTTATAAGCAAAAAGCGATGCATTATTCAAGAAGTACTGCCATGAATGCAGAACGATACAAATAGTGCGGTAAGCAAGGGATAGGACTATTAAACATGTCCCCCTCCAGGGGTAGGCTGCAGAATGGTGTATAAAACGGATTTAATGCTCGTAATGGAGACCACCTGAGTGTTCGTCGTAGCCTTTCTCCTTCCCTGGCTGTTGCATTGTGAGTTCGGCAGGTCTTCTGCCGGACAGACCCTCTAGTAAGTGGAGTCCTGTAGATAAGAGAAAAAAAGAAAAAGGATGACACACTTGGGAGCCCCTGGTGTGGTTGAGCCGCACTCTGGGCCTGTTGTGGTCGTGCCCCTCCCCCTATGCCCATGGTATCTCCAGAGCGTAATGATGTACGCGAAGGACCAATCTTGCGATTTTGTGAGGGCTGGGGTTGGGGCCACATTGCTACGCGTGCTCGGAACGTGCCAGGTGGTCTTGTTGTAACTTACTCCGGGCGCGTTTGGCCATGTCCGGTCGCTTAAAGGCCGAACTCGAAAATTGCCTTAAGAGGCTGCTCTGTATTTACATCGAGAGCCGTGTGTGTTCCTCTGTTGCTCGAGGGAGCGTTCAGTGTTTCCGTTGGCCGTAATGACTCCTCGGGGGCCTGGCATCTTGAGCTTGAGGTATGCGTAGTGCGGCACCGAGTTGAGCTTTGCGAACGCGGTTCATCCAAGCAGAGCATGATAGCCGTTGCGGAACGGGACTATATCGAAGATTAACTCCTCGCTTTGGAAGTTATCCGGGGATCCGAAGACCACTTCCAGTGTAACTGAGCCTGTACAATTGGCCTCTACACCTGGTATGACGCCTTTGAAGGTCGTATTTGTGGGTTTAATCCTTGAGGGGTCTATGCCCATTTGCGCACGGTATCCTGATAAAGCAAGTTCAGGCTGCTGCAGCCGTCCATCAGGACTCTAGTGAGGTGAAATCCATCGACGATTGGGTCTAAAACCAATGCAGCGAATCCGCCATGGCGGATACTAGTGGGGTGGTCCCTTCGATCAAAATCGATCGGGCAGGAGGACCATGGGTTGAACTTCGGGGCGACTGGCTCCATCGCGTATACATCCCTGAGTGCACGCTTCCGCTCCCTCTTGGGTATGTGAGTTGCGATATCATGTTCACCGTCCGCACTTGTGGGGGAAACCCTTCATCCTCTATTGTTCGTGGTGGGTCTCTTCCTCGCCATCGCTATGCAGCCCCTTGACATTGTTTTCGCAATTAACTTGCTCGCCGCTTGAATACCCAACAATCCTGTTCTTTGTGATTAGCTGGTTTTTCGGGGTGCCATGTATCTGGCAAGAGCGGTCGAGTATTCGGTCCAAATTGGACGGACCCGGAGTGGTTCTTTTGAATGGCTTTTTCCGCTGACCGGGTTTAGAGCCTCTAAATCCGGCATTGACTGCCGTATCCTCAGTGTTATCGCCGTTAACGCGGCATTTGTTTTTGTTGCGACGCGACCTGCCATTGCAGTCCTTGGTATCCGGACTGCCAGAATTTTTGCTGAGGTTGTTACTGTGGGCTAGCCAGCTGTCCTCTCCCGTGCAGAAGCGGGTCATAAGTGTTGTGAGGGCTGCCATGGATTTCGGCTTTTCCTATCCTAGGTGCCGGGCAAGCCACTCGTCGCGGATGTTATGTTTGAAGGCTGCGAGGGCCTCTGCATCCGGACAGTCGACGATTTGATTTTTCTTTGTTAAGAACCGTGTCGTAACTGTCGGCCGATTCGTCTGGCTGCTGAATTATGTGGCTTAGGTCATCGGTGTCTGGTGGTCGCACATATGTGCCCTGGAAGTTGTCAAGGAATGCGGTTTCCAGGTCTTCCCAACACCCAATTGATTCTGCTGGCAAGCTGTTAAGCCAATGTCGAGCTGGTCCTTTAAGCTTGAGTGGGAGATATTTGATGGCGTGAAGATCGTCACCGCGGGCCATGTGGATATGAAGGAGATAGTCTTTGATCCAAACCGCGGGGTCTGTTGTGCCATCGTAGGATTCAATGTTCACGGGTTTGAACCCTTATGGGATTTGATGATCCATTACTTCATCTGTGAAGCATAGTGGGTGTGCGGCGCCTCTACAGGCTATATCACGACGTAGCTCAAGTGAGCATTGTCTACTCTGTTCGGCCTGGCCGTAGTTGCTGTATCCAGCGCGACGGTCGTCGTCGCGCATTGTGGGGCGCCCATGCGATCCATAGATCGATCTTGATTGTCTTGCCTTATCCTCCAATATGTCCCGCAAGTCCGGCGCATTCCCCCGTGGCTTCGTACTTTTCGAGCGGTGCCGGTGTACGGTTCTAATGGAGGGCCTAAAGGCCTCTCTGTCGCGGCCACGAGGTGGTCGGTCAGCCGTATTGCGCTCTGGTGATGCAGGTTTATATGCCTCCTCCTCTAATCGGGGGAGCAACTTGCGTTTGGGGTAGCTTTTGGAGCGGCGCTCGAGTTCATACTCTTCGCCGCAAGGACTTGATCCATCATCGGCTAGCAGTGTCTTGATCAGCTCTAAGCATTGCTGCTTTTTCTTTAGGCTGTTCGCCGTGGCCATTTACTGTGTTTGAAATGCTCTTGTTCGACGAGATCCTCGGGCACGCATTTAATTGCGTCATTATTGAGGCTTGCCTTGTCTCCGAGGAGGCATGTAATTATCATCCTCTACCTCTTCGCCCTGCGCGCTCTCTCATGAGGGCTGGCTTCTCCATCCTCCGTGCTGAATCCTGCTTTGGAGGGGTTCTCTTCGCACTCTCTGGGTGTTGTTATCTCCGTGCGGAATCTCCATTCTTGCTGTGGCGGGATTTAGAGCAGCGCCGCTGACGTCGGCGCTTGGGCTGTTTCTTGGAGGAGTCTTCCTCCGCTTTTTCCTCGCCATTCCCATCCTTTGGGATGTCCACCATATATATGTCGTATGACGAGGTGGTCTTCCATTGCCCTGTAGGCGCTGGTTCTTGGTCGTCTCCGGCATCGTCCTCCATACCGTCGATGTCTTCGGAGTCGTAGTCTAGCATGTCGGTTAGATCGTCGACAGTGGCTACAAAGTGGGTGGTGGGTGGGCTTTCAATTTCTTCGTCATCCGCATCCCAACCCTCCTGACCACAATTCGGCCAGGGCTCTCCTGATAGCGAGAGATACCTTAGCGAATTCAGGATGTCTCCAAAAGGTGAGTGTTGAAAGATGTCCGTGCCGGTGAACTCCATGATCGGCGCCCAATCGGATTCGATTGGAGGGGGCGCAGGAGGTTCGGAGTCCGACGAGGAGTCTGGCACCTCGGAGTCACGAGCATCGCAAGGGACAAGGTCAGTATTCGGCTCCATCACCGTAGAGGTTGCAGCCCCCGAGGCAGTGTCTAGCCACCCATCCTCGATCTGTGCGGTCGGCTCCGAATTAAGGGTCGGAGCGGACTCATATCTGACCTCGAGCCTTGTCCGGCAGTGAGCTAGATCATGCCCATCGAGACAAGGCGGCGCTGGGGTGTGGCTCGAATCCATCGAAGATCAAGTCTCCGCGGATGTCGGCCGTGAAGTTTAGACTTCCAAATCGACTGATGGCCTGGGGTGTAGCTTCGATCTGCTCCGGATGGCCTGCTTAATTGGCCCGCAGTGCAAAGCCGCCGAATCTGAAGATCTGTCCGGGAGAAAAGTCTCACACTGGACTACGTCATTGTTGATGATCGAAGGAGCCATCAAGCCTATCGGTGACGCATACGGAGGAACTCTCAATGAAAGCACCAATGTCGGTGTCAAAACCGCGAATCTCGGGTAGGGGTCCCGAAGCTGTGCGTCTAGGCGGATGGTAACAGGAGACAAGGGACACGATGTTTTACCTGTGTTGGGCCCTCTCGATGGAGGTAAAACCCTACTCCTGCTTGATTGATATTGATGATATGGGTAGTACAAGAGTGGATCTACCACGAGATCGAGGAGGCTAAACCTTAGAAGCTAGCCTATGGTATGATTGTTGTTGTGATTATTGTCCTACGGACTAAAACCCTCTGGTTTATATAGACACCGGAGAGGGCTAGGGTTACACAGAGTCGGTTACAATGGTAGGAGATCTACATATCCGTATTGCCAAGCTTGCCTTCCACGCCAAGGAAAGTCCCATCCGGACACGGGAGAAAGTCTTCAATCTTGTATCTTCATAGTCTGGGAGTCCAGCCGATGATGATAGTTCGGCTATCCGGACACCCCCTAGTCCAGGACTCCCTCAAGGGGCCACAATCGAAGTGGCGGCCCTTAAGAAGGCGCTGTCCGAGGCCGAGGACAAAGCGGCCAAGGAGCGCATCGAGCGCGAGAAACAGGAGGCTCGGGTTGATGAGGTCCAGCAAGAGCTCCAGAACTTCGTCAAAAAATTCGAGTCCTTGGAGCGTGACTCCAAGATGCAAAAGTCCGAGCTTGCGAAGGCCCTCCAGAGCGTGCAAGACGCCAAGGCCGAAGCCCAAAAGGCCCTCCAGGAGATTCAGGTGGCCAAGAAGATAGCAGCAGGTAAGGCATTCATTATGCAAAGCAAGCATGTGAAGGAGACTTTCCTTTTACTTACCCGAATTCGGAGCTCTCTAGGACCGTTCGCAGATCTACCGCGCAACATATCAGATGCCGCGGAGTTCTACCATGCCGAAGAAGGGAGCTCGATGGAGAAGTTGTTCTGGTCTCAATATACTGGGATCGAACATCCAATGCCATTGAGCGACCAGCTGAAGCAACTAGTCGAACTGCACAAGGCGGCCGAACTGGCCATGAAGGACTTCATAGTCATTGTGGCTCGGCGAGCCCTCGCCCTTGCAGCCTACTTTGGCCTTGTAAAGCGTATGGTAAATGCCTGTCCGCGGCTTGAAGTCATTAAGCGGTCCGTCTGCATTGAAGGTGCGCGTAGGGCCTTCGCTCGCGCGAAAGTGCACTGGGCGAAGACGGATGCCGAGAAGCTGGTGACGGAGGGGCCGCTAGAGGGCAAGGAGCATCGCCACCCCGAAAAGTATTATGATGGTGTCATGAAGGGTGCCCGCCTTGTGGCGGATGAATGTGCTAAGGATGTAATATTTGAATGAATGTACTCATGTCATCCTGTAATATGAAAACGAGTTCATGTGCGCTATATAATGCTTGTTGATTTAAAATATTACCTTCTGTGCGGCCGTTTATAAAATCTGAGAGTTGGCCAGTCATCGGCTTCTGCCCCCATGTAACTAGTACTGGGGTGTTCGGGATAATTATAAACACTCTTTATCCAAATGTTTTGTCCTTTTAAGGAGGTGTTTAGTGCAACGAACAAGGCAATCGGACTATACAACTTTATCACTCTCACTTGGCCATAGAAGTCTACAATTTTAAATTTCGGCGAAGCCCCTAGTATTCGGAAGGCTGAACTTGGGGCACTATATATGCCTGAATAGGACAAGGCCGATTCCTCGACTGAAGTGGAAAAAATCTTTAAGGATTTGAGACCTGTCGAACAGCGACCAGCTCTCGCCTCATCATGACAGTCAGTTTTCAGCTTTCTCTACTAAGGTGCTCGTGGAAGAACCGGGACACAATCGTAGTAGTTCTCCCTGTGCTACCTTAGCCGATATAGCGGAACGTAAGGTACCAAAACATGGGAGCCGGGCAAACCCAACTATTGACCCAAGACATGATTCGGAGCTGATGCATATAATGCTATAAGTTCAGGGTGCCGCATTGTCGAAAGCGTTCGGACTTTTCTTGCTGTGTTATAGGGTACACTGATGCCCTAGCGAGCCGGACATACCAAAATGTACGGGTGCTATTTGGAATTAATAAACAGTAAAGGAAAAGGATAAAGAAATGTAATAGTAAGCTGACATTGTACATTATTTTCCATTGTTATTTGAATAATACGTCAAGGCGTATGTGTACAAGTAGTGCGATAAGCGGAACATGACTGTTTGACACGTCCTAACCAAGAGCGAGCTACGTGCGGGTATGTAAAACAGGTATAGCGATCGTTATCAGAGACCTCCTGGGGATTCCCTTGTATGCTAAAGCTTCTTGTCTCCTTGGTGTGTCCGTCCCGCCATGGATCCGATAGTCGGGCTATCGGAAGAGCCTCCCGAAGATAGGGACCTAAAAAGAAAAGTGGGCAAAGATACACGATTCTTGGGGAGGTTGAGCCGCATTGCGGACCGTGTCCTAGCCGTGCCTCCGCCAATGCCCATGGTATTTTGAGTGCGTAATTATGTACGCGCGGCACAAATTTCGTCGCTTGACTGGGACTAGGGTGGAGGCCGAATTGCTAGGCGAGCTCTGGACGCACCAGACGATCCTATTGCAGGGTACTCCGGACTTGCTTGACGGTGTTCGGGGGCTTTATCACCGAATTGGTGGTCTGCCTAAGAAGGCTGCTTTGTACCTCTGCTGCGAGGGCACAGTGTGCTCCTCTGTACGGAGCGAGCGCTCTGTGTTTCCATTAACTGTTATAACCCCGCGAGGTCCTGGCATTTTGAGCTTGAGGTATGCATAATGCAGTACCGCATTGAATCTGGCAAATGCGGTTTGTCCGAGCAGTGCGTGATAGCCACTCCGGAAGGGGACGATATCGAAGATTAACTCCTCGCTTCGGAAGTTGTCCGGAGATCCGAAGACCACTTCCAGTGTGATTGAGCCCATGCAAAAGTCCTCTACACCTGGTATGACACCTTTAAAGGTGGTTTTTGTGGGTTTGATCCTTGAGGGGTTGATGCCCATTTTGTGCACTGTATCCTCATAGAGCAGGTTCAGGCTGCTGCCACCGTCCATAAGGACTCGTGTGAGATGAAATCCGTCAATGATGGGGTCGAGGACCAATGCGGCCGAACAGCCATGACAGATACTAGTAGGTTGGTCCCTGCAATCGAAAGTGATCGGACAAGAAGACCATGGGTTGAACTTTGGGGCGACTGGCTCCATCGCGTAGACGTCCCTTAGTGTGCGCTTCCGTTCCAGCTTGGGAATATGGGTTGCGTATATCATGTTCACCGTTTTCACCTGGGGAGGAAATTTCTCCTGTCCTCTTGTGTTCGGCGGCCGGGGCTCCTCGTCGTCATCGCTATGCAGCCCCTTTTTCTTGTTTTCGGCATTCAAATTGCCGGCCTGCTTGAACACCCAACATTCTCTGTTGTTGTGGTTGGCTAGTTTATTGCGTGTGCCATGAATCTAACACGAGCGATCGAGTATGCGGTCCAGACTGGATGGGCCCGGATTGTTTCTTCTGAATGGCTTTTCCTGTTGACCGGACTTAGAGCCACTGAATCCGGCATTGACTGCTGTGTCTTCGGCGTTGTCACCATTGTTGTGACGCTTGTGTCTGTTGCGTCGTGGTTTGCCGTTGCTATCTTTGGCATCTGAATTGCCAGAGTTTCTTGATGTGTTGTTGCTATGAGCCAGCCAGCTATCCTTGCCCGCACAAAAGCGGGTCATGAGTGTCGTGAGGGCTGCCATGGACTTCAGCTTCTCTTGGCTGAGGTGTCGGGCCAACCATTTGTCGCGGATGTTATGTTTAAAGGAAGCTAAGGCTTCGGCATCCGGACAATCGACAATTTGATTCTTTTTAGTTAGGAACCGAGTCCAGAATTTCCTGGCTGACTCTCTGGGCTGTTGGGTTATGTGACTTAAGTCATCAGCATCCGGTGGTCGCACAAAGTGCCCTGGAAGTTGTCAAGGAATGCATCTTCCAAGTTCTCCCAACTGCCAATGGAGTTTGCTGGCAGGCTATTCAGCCAATGTCGAGCCGGTCTTTTGAGTTTTAGTGGGAGGTACTTGATGGCATGTAGATCATCACCGCGGGCCATGTGAATGTGGAGAAGGAAATCTTCAATCCATACCGCAGGGTCTGTTGTACCATCATACGATTCGATGTTCACGGGTTTAAACCCATCTAGGAATTCATGATCCATTACTTCATCGGTGAAGCATAGGGGGTGTGCGGAGCCTCTATGTCGGGCTACATCACGACGCAGTTCAAATGAGTCTGGTCTGTTGTATTCGGCCCGGCCGGGTTTGCTTTTAGTATATCCGGCGTGACGGTCATCGTCACGCGTTGTGGCGCGCCCCTGTGATCCGTAGATCGATCTTGACTGTCCTGCTTTGTTTTCCAATGTGTCTCGCAGGTCCTTTGTGTAGCCCCGGGCCTTAGTATTATTTTTTGATTGGCGGTGGGGTGCGGGCTGGAGTTCGGGCTGATACGCCCCTTTGTCTTGGCCACGAGGTGGCCGGTCAGCCGCATCGTGCGCTGGTAGTGTGGGCTTTAATGCCTCCTCCTCGAGTTGGGGTAGCAACCTGCGCTTTGGGTAACTTTTGGTTGGGCGCTCGAGTCCGTATTCCTCAGCTGCTAGGACCTCGGTCCATCTATCAGTTAGAAGATCTTGATCAGCTTGAAGCTGCTGCTACTTCTTCTTCAGGCTTTTTGCAGTGGCTATAAGCCGACGCTTGGAGCGCTCCTGCTCGACGGGATCCTCAGGCACGATGAATTCTTCGTCGCCAAGGCTCACTTTGTTTTCGGAGAGGGGCATGTAATTGTCATCCTCTGATTCTCCATCTGTTGCCTGTTCCTTAGGGCTAGCTTACCCATCCTCCCGCTCGGCCTGCTTGAAGCCTGGCTGGGCGGGATCGTTTCCGTCTTTGGCACCATCCCGATTGTTATCATCTCTTGTGCCGGGATTGCTATTTTTGCTATGGCAGGGCTTAGAGCGGCGCCTATGACACCGGTGCTTAGATTGCTTCTCAAGGGGATTATCCTCCATTGCCTCATCGCCATTGCTTTCTTTGGGGGTATCCACCATGTACATATTGTATGATGAGGTGGCTGTCCAGCGCCCTGAGGGCAGTGGTTCCTGTTCTTCTCCTGCATCATCATCCATATGGTCGATGTCTTCGGAGTTGAAGTCAAGCACGTTGGTTAAGTCATCGACAATGTCTATTAAGTGGGTGGTGGGTGGGGAACGAATTTCTTCATCGTCCGCTTCCCACTCCAGCCGGACATAGTTCGGCCAGAGTCTCAAGACAAGGAGAGAGACCTCAATGAATTTAGCACGTCGCCCAAGGGCGAGTGCTGAAAGATATCCGCGGAGGTAAACTCCATGATCGGTGCCCAATCAGATTCGATAGGCATGGACGCACGCAGTTCGGAGCCTGTGGCCGGAGACGAGTCCGAGGGTCCGATGACACCGTCCTCATAAGAGGTGAAGTCAGTGTTCAGCTCTATCGCCACTGAGTGTGCGGCCTCCATGGCTGGGTCCATCCGCCCGTCCTCGGATGGCATGATCTGCTCCGGATTGAGGGCCGGGGCAGCCGTAGGCGTGACCTCCTGAACACTGTCTAATGGCAGATCTAAGTCATGCTCGTCGTGACTGTTCGGCGCACCTGTCATGGGCTCGAATCCGTCGAAGATCAAGTCTCCGCGGATGTCGGCAGTATAGTTCAAGCTTCCAAACCTGACCTGATGGCCAGGGGCGTAGCTATCAATCTACTCCAGATGGCCAAGTGAGTTGGCCCGCAGTACGAAGCCGCCGAAAACGAAGATCTGTCCGGGGAGGAAAACCTCACCCTGGACCGCATCGTTGAAGATGATTGAAGGAGCCATCAAGCCTTATCGTGATGACACAGTGGAACTCTCAATGAAAGCACCAATGTCGGTGTCAAAACCGGCGGATCTCGGGTAGGGGGTCCCGAACTGTGCGTCTAAGGCTAATGGTAACAGGAGGCGGGGGACACAATGCTTACCTAGGTTTGGGCCCTCTCGATGGAGGTAATACCCTACTTCCTTCTTGATTGATCTTGATGATATGAGTATTACAAGAGTTGATCTACCACGAGATCGTAGAGGCTAAACCCTAGAAGCTAGCCTATGATTATGATTGTCTTCGTCCTGCGGACTAAACCCTCCGGTTTATCTAGACACCGGAGGGGGCTAGGGTTACACAGAGTCGGTTATAGAGAAGGAGATCTACATATCCGAATTGCCAAGCTTGCCTTCCACGCAAAGGAGAGTCCCACCCAGACATGGGACGAAGTCTTCAATCTTTTGTCTTCATAGTCCAACAGTCCGGCCAAAGTATATAGTCCGGCTGTCCGAGGACCCCCTAATCCTGGACTCCCTCAAAGGCCGAAAGATAACATGGGCTGGAAACGGCCCAACGGAATAATGGGTCGTTAATGGGTATAAAGTGATACACTGTTCATTACAGGCCAGTTTCACCACGGGTAGTTAATGGGTGTAAAGTGATACACTGTTCATTACGGGCCAATATCACCACGGGCCGTTAATGGGCCAAGAGTTACAAAGGGCCTCATATGGGCCGAAAGACGTCATGGGACAGAAGTGAAAATGCGCTGGAATCATTGGATGGCGCAGATGAGCTACTGGGCCTAACTCGGATAGGGCGTAACGGGCCTTGGGTTAGCGGGCTGTAAATGGGCTATATGCAAACAGGTCGTTTACATGCTTTCCATGGGCCGGCCCGCCACCTTTTGACCAAGTCAAATGGGCCGGCCTTTTCACAGGAATGGGCCTCTGTTGGGTCGTGCGTATCAAATGCGCCTTCTGTCCAATGAGTGGATGACATTTGTCCCAATGATGAGCCGACACGTGTTTCCTCCTGCCAATGATGATTTTACACGTGGAAAATCCCCATTGGTCGGGGATGTTAACGGGTTATCGGATCCAAAACCCGACCCGATAGCTTAACGACGTTCCGTTACAGTGGATGCCACATGTCGGTCACCCTTGACGAAAGCACTTCTATGACGCGCGATTTTTCGTCATGGAAGTGGACACTTCCGTGATGATAATTTTGGTAATGTCATGGAACACTTCTACGACAGCACAGGTATGACTATCTTGATTCTGTCATAAAATCATCATGGATGTACATGCATGACAAAAAACGCGACCTACTGTGACAAACACGTGTCATCACGGAAGTGTATTTTTTTGTAGTGTGGGGTGCGCGCGCCCCCACCCTCGTGGGCCCCTCGAGCGTCAACCGACCTAATTCTTCCTCCTATATATATCCACGTACCCTGAAAACATCCAGGAGCACCACGAAAAACTATTTCCACCGCCGCAACCTTCTGTATACGCGAGATCCCATCTTAGAGCCTTCCCCGACGCTCCACCGGAGGGGTAATCAACCACGAAGGGCCTCTACATCATCTTCAAGGCCTCTCTGATGAGTTGTGAGTAGTTTACTACAGACCTTCGGATCCATAGTTATTAGCTAGATGACTTCTTCTCTCTCTTTGAATCTCAATACAAAGTTCTCCTTGATCTTATTGGAGATCTATTCGATGTAACTCTTTTTGCGATGTGTTTGTCGAGATCCGATGAATTGTGGGTTTATGATCAAGTTTATCTATGAGAAATATTTGAATCTTCTCTAAATTCTTTTATGTGTGATTAAGTTATCTTTGCAAGTCTCTTCAATTATCGGTTTGGTTTGGCCTACTAGATTGATCTTTCTTGCAATGGGAGAAGTGCTTAGCTTTGGGTTCAATCTTATGTGTCCTTTCCCGGTGATAGCGAGGGCAGCAAGGCACATATTGTATTGTTGCCATCGAGGATAAAAAGATGGGGTTTATATCATATTGCATGAATTTATCCTCTACATCATGTCATCTTTCTTAATGTGTTACTCGTTTTATGAACTTAATACTCTAGATGCTTGGTGAGTCGGTCGATGTGTGGAGTAATAGTAGTAGATGCATAATCGTTTCGATCTACTTGTCACGGACGTGATGCCTATATACATGATCATGCCTAGATAATCTCATAACTATGCACTTTTCTATCAATTGCTCGACAGTAATTTGTTCACCCACCGTATGCTATCTTGAGAGAAGCCACTAGTGAAACCTATGGCCCCCAGGTCTATCTTTTATCATATAAGTTTTCCATCTACTTTTATTTGCATCTTTTATTTTCCAATCTATATCATAAAAATACCAAAAATATTTATCTTATCTTATTATCTCTATCAGATCTCACTTTCGCAAGTTGCCGTGAAGGGATTGACAAGCCCTTTATCGCGTTGGTTGTGAGGTTCTTGTTTGTTTCTGTAGGTGCGTGGGACTTTTGAGGAGCCTCCCACTGGATTGATACCTTGGTTCTCAAAAACTGAGAGACATACTTACACTACTTGCTGCATCACCCTTTCCTCTTCAAGGGAAAAACCAACACAAGCTCAAGAGGTAGCAGAGACATGTTTAAAGCGAAAATACAAGTTGTGGTGTATGTTTACTAGCTGCTTGATATTTGTGCAGACAGAGATGTTTGCCCGTTGCTATTTGGCAAACAAACAAAGTGACCGCAATTTTGGTTGAACTGCACAAGAGAATAGTATAGTCACTGCATGCAGTGCCATTTGAAAATAGACACAGAAATATTGGATAGTCACTTCATGGACTGCAGAAAAGTAGTACCGTACTATTTATTGGCCAACACTAGGTGCTTCATTTCTTTTGTCCGATTATACAATGGGCATCATTATGCCTAAGTTAAAGTTTGTATTCCAAAAATAGTCTCGCCGTGTGATCGAGAGAAGACCAAATCATATTGCAGTGGATGTTCCTCCATCATGTGTGGTTCATTCTCATGGTTCCAGCTGTTGGTGAAACCACTTACGTTTGCAAGAGGATTGTAGACTTCACAAACAAATTTGTCTTTCAGTGTGTACTGAATGTTGGCCAAGAGAAGCATACATGTTAGTATGAAGAACAAATGTTTTTTCTAGATCTTTGCTTTTGGAGCTACATATTTATATATGATCTGTGAATCATTGAGATGCATTAACATGTTGATCTTATGTATGGGAATCGTACTAGTTGGTTTTAGTTGTGACGCAAGATCCGAAGTGGCTGATCTTTGCTTTTGGAGCTACATATTTGTATATGATCTATGAATCATTGAGATGCATTAATAGTTACTTACTTATGTTCACTCAGTGTTTACAAGTTACTGATCGATCACTAGCTAGCCTACTAATGCACTCCTGGCAGTTTTATTTGCGACGCAAGATCCAAAGTGGCAGTTTTTTGAATAAAAATGCCTACCTCTGAAGAAACTGACAAGCTACACTATCCAACCTACTCGATCCTACACGGATAAATAGCAGATCATGCACGTACTACCTCCTTTCCGGTTTGCAGGGCTCAATTCAAGAAACGACCTACTCGATCCTACATGAATAAATAGCGGATCACACACGTACTAGTACCTCCTTTCTGGTTTGCAGGGCCTAATTCAAACCTCTCACCAACCAAGGTACTCCCTCCATCCGGGTTTATTAGTCACGTGAGCAAAGCAGCAAGACCAAGGCATGGCAATAATTAACTGCATGCAGAAGTTTAAGCCTAATTAATTCCAACGATTTAAGTGGCTGCATGCGTTCTCCGCCGCGACTCGTTGCATGCCGCCCGCGATATCGGGCATGAGTGATTCGAAAAGCTCGCATTCAGCCGGCAATAATTAAGGCAGCTAACTGATGTGAAAAAAGATGCGCTTTAACTGTTGCAGGCCTTTTAAATCCGTGGAATCATTATTGACAAGGAGGGAGATTATTCGAGTGGACTCATTTGACCGTCATGCCAGCGTGCGACCCAGCATGGACGGGACGGGACAACACAGTCATAATTTCAGTTTCTCTAGTTTTCCACGGCAAGCTGGTGCGCTAAGCCATGGCTGCCTATGCATTGAATTCCGATGACCGTCGCGCTACCTTCCGCCTATAAGTACTGTTTCCCGCCCTTCTCCGGTGGCACCGTGACCCAACTCGCCATATCCTCATAAGCCCCCACCGGCCCGACGTCGCTCGCCACTTATCCTCGCTCTCACCATGCAAGCCATGCCCCCGCCTGTCCGCGGTAGGCGAGGCCGGAGGCGGTCACCGCCAGAACTAATGTTCGGTTTTTCACCGGAAGGTAGACGGAGGGAGGAGGCATTCTATCTGTCTTTATATGGCAATGCGGAGATCAAGGACTTGTTGGAGCGTGGCCGCCTGGCGGAGGAGCAGGAGCTGTTGGAGCGCGACCGCCTGGCGGAGGAGCAGCGTATCACCGATTTGCACCGCCAGTAGGACATGGAGCAGCAGCGCACCGACACTTTTGAGTCGCGAGCAGAGCGCCCACAACTGGGCCGACTACGTGGAGGTTGGCGCCCGGCAAATAGCCCTAGAGGCTGTCGGGCACGCACGCGTTCGTGACGCCGATTTTTACTAAAAGCTCATCAAGTGGGTTTCCCGCTTAGAAGCCGAAGCTTTGGTGGATTACGCCAGCATGGAAAGGGCCAACGCGCGCGAGCAACGCGCCCTATCGCACCTCTGGCAAGTCCGAGGCGAGGCGGAGGACGCCGGTGCTGGCGTTTAGCGTGTACCGCAGATGGCGGTCGGCATCGTCTAGTTAGCTAAGAGTAAGTTAGTAGTTGTACGCTTCTAGAGTGTTAGTGGGAGTAGATAGTTAACTTGGCTGTGATGGTTGTCAACGTGGAAGTTCAGTACTCTATATGTGGATCAGACCTATTACTTTGCTCTGAATGTTGAATTTTCCGTTTGAACGTATGGAATGGGCTGTTTTTTTAAATGGGTTGTATTTGTCCTCCATGGGTTTAGAGGCTGACTTGTGGGCCTACCAAGTTGACGCGTACACAATCAGCAGATGATTGTACGTGGAGAGGATGACAACAGGGACCCGCCAAGGTCATGGCAGTACGCAAGCAAGTGCCTCCTTATTTCAAGCCAATAAAAAATGGCTCCTCCTAATGGATTTCTGACATCTTGGTCCCATGCCATTGTCAACGTAGTCAATAAACGAGAGTATTGCACAACGAAGCGGCCGACACTGAGGGACCCAAAGCTCGCCAGCTTAGTTTTGTTTTGGTTAATTTGATAAATGCCACTCCAAATCTGGTGCTTCGAGAAATGCCATCGCAATTTCCAAACTTTGAAAATGCCATTTCATGCCATTTCCAAGGGCATTTTTCAAGTCCGGTGGAGTTTTCAAAGTTTTCAAATTGCAGTATGCGTTTTCAAAGTTTGCAAAATTGCAGTGGCAATTTTCAAAGTTTGAAATTGCATTGGCATTTTATGAATCGCCATAATTGGAGTGGTATTTATCTAATTTGTTTCGAGACAGAAGAGTGGTGTCAACCGGGCAAAGGGACACTTTGGCCCGCCTAGACAACCTTTTCTTTTATGTTTACCATGCATCAGCCCAAGAGTTTTTTTTTCTTTCTGAAATGGGTAGCCCAGTTTTTTGTGATTTGTCAAGTAAGTCGCTTTGTCAGGCCTGTTGGGATGCAAATCTTTCAAGACGAGGAGAGCTTCATTCGGCTAGCCGAGAAAATGGCCTATCAGTAATGAGAAATGGGCTATACATTTTTAAAACACATCAAACCGGCAATTAGTTTCAAATATATTTTTTTCATTTCGAGAATTTAAATTGCATTGATTTTTATGCGTGGACAATTTATTGGATTTTATATTGATATACATTTATTTTTAAAATCAGTCTGAATGTGACTCGAAATTTTGGGATTAAAAACAGTTTAGACCGCACCGACATATGCAAAATTTCGTATAATTTTTTAACCGTGGCCCCAATATGGGCTGTAATGCTAACAAAAAGAATATGGGCTCCAAAAAACCCATAAGAATTAGCAAATGGGTTGTAAATTATTAGAAATAGTGGCAGATGGTCTGTATGTTGTTTTCTACATATTTGAGGCTTTCCTAAAAAAGGTTGACACACAAGCAGTGACTGTTGGATATCCATCCAACGGTCGTCGTGCTTCTTCAATCTCTACTCTTCCTTCTCCAACTGCTCAAACAAGCGCCGGCGGGACTTCTTGCTCCCTCCTCCCCATGGTCATTGTGTCTTGCCCGCAGCCTCACCGCCCCACCGACTCCCCATCACTGCCTAGCCATCCTCTACTCACCCACACCACCGTTATTCTCCCGCGACGGCAGACGAACCAAGAACCTCAGACAACAGATTCTCGGTGGGAAACAACTCCGAAGTCTTCCTTGGTCTGTTGTTCCCTTGTTAGGCTCTCGCCGCCCACCGCCTGGTGCTCTCGGCGTGGCGTGGTCAACGTGGTCAACAACCGACATGCATCTGAAGTGGATCAGACGTGGAGAGGCCGACACTGGTCCACGGTCGCACGCAAGGAAATGCCTCCTTATTACGTGCAAAATAATGATTCCTTGACCTAACATCTGGGACCCACCGAAAGGGCCTCTGTATTTCGCGAAAAAAATGTTACCGCCGCTGACAGCTCGGACCCACCAGCTATATCTTCGCATGCAAGGAAGTGCCTCCTTATTACGCAGAAAAAAATGAATACTCCCCCTGCTAGCTGGGACCCAATATAGTGGGCCTACTAAGTTGACGGGGACGGAGGGCTTTGTCAACTTAGTCAATATGCATGATTCTAGCACCAGTGACCGTACAATGTCCATCCAACGGTCGTAGTGCTTCAACCTTTGGCCTTCTTGCTCCAGCCGCCCAAAGCAGCGCTGGTCGTGCCGCCTACTCCTACCTCCCGTGGCCGGCTGTACTGACGCGGAGGCCTCACCGCCCCCATACTACTCCCACCGCTAGCCATGCCATCCCTCCACTCCACTCACCCACACCCATCGTTATTCTCAAGGGCGACGACAAATAAGATGAACCAGTCGAACCTCAGATTCTCTCCGCTGGGCATACATCGCCGCTGCCTTCCCGACCAAGATCGCCCCTTCCTAGGCCTCACCGCCGCCCACCGCCGTGGTGCTCTCGGCAGCAGCGTGGTCAATGTGGTGAATGACCGACTTCCATCGGAAGAGTATCAGACGGAGAGGCCGACATACTAGGTCCATGGCAGCCGCAAGGAAGTGCCTCCTTATTACGCGGAAAATAATTATTCCTCCACCTGACAGCAGGGACCCACCGGACGGGCCACTAGTATTTCATGAAAAAATGTTTCCCCCCTGACTGCTGGGACCCACCGGACGGGCCACCGTATTTTGCGAAAAAAAAACCCCCGCCGCCGCCTCCGACCCACGAAAGTGCCTCCTTATTACGCACAAAAATGAATACTCCCCCGCTAGCTGGGACCCACCTTGGTGGAGGCTGACTTAGGGCCTACTAAGTTGATCGACGGAGGCCTTTGTCAACTTTAGTCAATATGAACGATTCTAGATCCAAAGGACCGACGATGTCCATCCAATGTACCGTAGTGCTTCTTCAACCTCTAGTCTTCTTGCTCCAAATTACCAAAGCAAGCCACGGTCGTGTCGCATGGTCCTCGCCTCCCGTGGTCGGGCCAGGATGCCGCGGAGGCCTCACTGCCCCTACTAATCCCACCACTAGCCAGGCCATCCCTCCACTCATCCACACCCCCTGTTATTCCGTGGCGATGGCAGCCTCACACCGCAGCCGAACCAATGAACCATCATACTCCTCTACGCATGGGCATCCACTGTCGCATCTTCCCCGGTTCCGCGTCGTCCCCTTCCTAGGCCTCACCGTCGTCCACCGCCCTGGTGCTCTCGGTGCGGCATGGTCAATGTGGTCAAGGAACGACTTCCATCGGACGTGGACTGTACGTGGAGAGGCTGACAGCTGGGTCCACGGCCGCAGCAAGGAAGTTCCTCCTTATTACGCGGAAAATAATTATTCCTCCACCAGACAGCAGGGACCCACCAGACGGGCCACCGTATTTCACAAAAAAAATGTTTCCCCCCCTGACTGCTAGGACCCACCACCTACATCTTCGCACGCAAGGAAGTGCATCCATATTACGGCCAAAAAAATGATTTGCCCCCTGGCTGCTAGGACCCACCAGCTACATCTTAGCACGCCAGGAAGTCCGTTTGGGCCAAAAAAATGATTCGCCCCCCTGATTGCTGGGACCGACCAGCTACATCTTTGCATGCAAGGAAGTGCGTCCGGGAAAAAAATAGATTTGCCCCCTGACTGCTGGGACCCACCAGCTACATCTTCGGACGCAAGGAAGTGCCTGACAGTCGGGACCCACCTGGTCGAAGCGTACGTAGCGTTGTCATTCTGGTCGCGAACGTGTACATACATACTGGTCGATGTAGAGGCGCACATGTGTCGTAGTAGAGGCGCGCACGTAGCATGTACACATACGTACAACGGCCAGTGTGCAAGAAAGAAAATGCGGCCACATACGTACATATGGGCGGGGTCTTGAACGCCTACTCGCGCATACGTATGGCCAGGACTCGTGTACATGGCTGGGTCGTCATCATGTTCATGGGGAGGCAACGGAATGCATCGTGTTCATCGAGAGGCAACGAAATGCTTCGTGTTCATAGGAAGGCAACGAAACGCGTGGGAGCCAACAGGCTTAGACGAAACAGCCGATGGAAACGAGGCCTGGCGTACCGCAGAACGGAGGAAACGGCCTTGTGTGCGACCGGCCACGTTCGAAACAGGATCCTGTTCATCGGGAGGGGTCTAGCATACTGCAAAACGGAGGAAACGGACTTGTGTTGGACCTCCTACGGTTGAAATGAGTCCTGTTGATCGGGAGGTGTGTGGCGTACCGCAAAACGGAGGAAACACACTTGTGTTGGAGCGCTACGGTCGAAACGGGGGTCCTGTTCATCGGGAGGGGTGTGGCGTACCGCAAAACGGGACTCCACGGGATACTGTTCATCTCCACCGTCGACCTCCTCCAGCCTCCACGGGCTACTATTCATCCACCGTTGACCTCCTCAAGCCTCCACGGTCTACTGTTCATCCACCATTGACCTCCTCCAGCCTCCACGGGCTCCTGTTCATCCAGCCTCCACCGCACGCTACTCCACCGGCTACTGTTCAACCACCCCTCTCCACGGGCTCCTGTTCAACCACCCCTTCACGGGCTATTGTTCATCCACCCCTCCACCGTCTACTATTCATCCAGTCCTCCACGGGGTCCTGTTCATCCAGCCCCAACCGGCTCGATCGATCAGGGTCCTGTTCGTCCAGAGGCAACACCACGGGGTCCTGTTCATCCACCCCCACCTCTCACTGTTCATCCAAACCCCCCCAGCAATGCTCACTGTTCATCCAGAGGCAGCATCGATCGGCTTCAATTAGTAGCAGAGCGGCGAATCGCCGATCAGTTCGCTAACAGCCATCAATCGATCGCCGGGTTCAAGAACGCGTAGCTGCAGGCAATCGCCGTTCGGGTTGATGGCGAACACCTCGCCGAGTTCGATTAGAGGCCAATGCTCGCACTCCACGCGGCGACGTATGAGAGAAACGCGCATCGCTCGGCCCCGAGCACCCACCGTAACCGGGAACACCCCGATATTTTCCTCGCCCTTGCTTCTACCATGGTTTTTTCCATCATGGACGGCCCAAAGAATGTCATAGAGCTGCGTCTCCGGTCCGCCCAGGACGAAAAGCCCATTTTCTGTCATGATTTTTTGTCATAGAAGTAGGATCCCACCACATCTATGACGATACCGGGTTTTGTCACAATTATCGTCATAGAAGTGTCATACGTATGACAGGAAAAAAATTCGTTTGGCCCAAAATGTCACGGATGTGTCTTTTTTTGTAGTGAGTGCAGGTGATTCCACCGAACTCAAGTGGGAGTTCGACGAGGACCTTGGCCGTTACTATGTTTTGTTTCCTGACGATCAGTAGTGGAGCCCAGTTGGGATGATCCGGGATCTAGCATTTGGGGTTATCTTCTTTTCTTTTGGATTTGTCCGTAGTCGGATTATGTGTGTACTCTGAATGATGTATGAATTATATGATCTTTGTGTGAAGTGGCGATTGTAAGCCAACTCTATTTATCCTTTCTTGTTCATTACATGGGATTGTGTGAAGATGACCCTTCTTGCTACAAAACCACAATGTGGTTATGCCTCTAAGTCGTGCCTTGAAACGTGGGAGATATAGCCGCATCATGGGCGTTACACCAACCCCACTACCAGAGGAGCCGAGAACCCCCTACTCACGGTGCTCCTAGTAGAGGAGCCGCACGTGGTTGCCCCCAAGGGAACAAAGTCCTATAACGGCAAGGCGAGTGCTCGGACCAGGGATACATTGGTCACCCGGTCCGAGGAGACCCATGCATCATTGGTCCAATAAGACGACGCGCGGGAGGATGAGGAGAAGGAGACACTACTGCAGGATGCTGCTAACGCGACACTACAATCAGAGACCCTTCGACGAAACTGTGTGTGGTGCATTAATCGCAAACGGTTATGTAAAAAACCATAAAAAAGATGCAAAATGTTTCCGATGGCGGATACATCAAACATGCTTCATATTCTAATTTCATGTGCAATGCGTGACATACGGTTATGTAGCACCCCGGCTCAGAGAAAACCGGAACGCCCCGTATTCCAGCCCAAAGATCAAGGAGAAGTCTTCTGGAATACGGCACTGCTTAGCATAGAACAAACCAGCTTTCTATTATTACACGAATATGAAGACAAGGTCTCCGATATTACAACGAATAACATCGGCCCAGGGCGACACTACGCCATCCTTAGTTGCTCTATGTAAGCAGCAGAACAACTTGAAGCAGCGGAATAACTCTAGCAGCGGAACAACGACGATGATGGTGAACTCCACTCCGCAGGGACTCTGGCTGGAACGCTTATCCTAGATTGCAAACAAGGAATCCACGGCAAGCAAGCAATCAAATCCGGCATGACCTGCAAGCTGGCATGACACGCCAGGTCAGTACATTGAATGTACTTGCAAGCTCACAATAACCAGAAGCATTCAAGACAGACAACAGCATGGCAATTATAGGTTAAATAGGAATTAACATGGTATCATCAGAGCAACATGGCATGACCAACATAAACATGATACAGCTACCTCAACATGAACGTATTAATTCGACAATACTAGCATGCAACATGATGACACTATATGCACCACTTATTCTTCTCGGGTTACCTCGTAACCAACACATGCATCACTTACCAACCTCGTACATCACACGATCATCTTAGGATAAATCAAGCTTGTTATAAACAATACCCTAGCAATCTGTAAATGACCACAAGGAGCTTGATCCTTACCCATGATTCTCGTACAACATCACGAATATACAACAACTCGGTATCCTCGATACCACCGTGATCCTTACGGCAATCACCACCCGACCAACACTGGGCCTGTGATCCTTACGGCGATCACAACCCAACCACTACATGGCCCGTGATCCTTACGGCGATCACAACCCGACCAACACTTGGCCCGTGATCCTTACGGCGATCACAACCAACTTATCTCATTTTTATTAACCACATTATTCTTTTTACTGTTGACTCATGGTGTGACCTACTTACGACCTGGGCTGTTATCCGTGGGCACGGCTATCGATAGATTTTATATACACTCTGCAGAGGTTAGTACACTGTACCCACACTACGAAACCATGGCCTCGCACTCCCATTCGGGTGGACCAACGGCATTCCAACAAAATCGATCTACTGTCATGACACTCTCCCGGCCTCTCCGACTCACTCCTCACTGAGCTAAGTCATGGGTGGCCCCGTGCCTACCTCCAGACACAACGACCACCGTCGTGGCCAAAACATAAACGATCCCACACGGGGATCCGCCGGCTATAACAACTACAGGCACACAAGGCTTATGTCCGCCTACCTGATCAGGGTAGCACGCGCCCATAACCTTCCCTCGTTGGAGGCATCGGCGAGAGGCACAACAATAGAACCAGTTAGGATCGTCCCATACCAGTAAGCGTGGTTGCACTGGTCAGCATCGATTCAGCGGCACCATGACTCAGCCAACAGTTGTTCAAGCTTGATTTAATCCAGTTAACTTGAATGCAAATATGCTGAGCCATGATAAAATACATGAACATGATATCAACATCATCATGAGAGTATCACATAACTTTCCACCATATCAACAATAAATCATATCCACTGAGCATCGCATACTGACTAGCATGACCATCTCCAACACCAACATGTACTACTAACAAGCATAAACATATGAAAGGTAATACTAGCAGGTATAACATGATCACAGAGTATAAGACAACATAGCATAAAAGTGAACATGCAAATCTAAACATCACCGGAACAACGATAACCGTTTTTCAACAAGCAAACATTTATTAAATATTCAAGTTGAAAACCATGGCTACTGCATGACTATCATGCAAGTGGGTATTGTGGCTTGCCTGGGGATGAAGAAGGCACCGGGAATGAAACACCGGAAAATGTTCTCTCTCGGAGGGGGCTGAATAAGGGCAAGGGCATAAAGGTCATTTTCATAGTGTCAAACCATAGTGAAAACATGACCAATAGAACGGGCTGGACCAAACAAAGAAGTGGGCATTGGATTCACCTCAAACGGAGTTACGGATAAAAAGATATGGAAGTTCTTCTGCTAGGGACCCATCTGTAATGAAAATAATTTCAACCAGGGGATTGAACAGAAAAAGTGAAAGCGTATTCAGGGAAATACGTTTTCACCTTATACAAAGGAACAGTGGCGGGGCTGATGCGTGCAGGTCCCACAGGTGGGGCCCGTCACTTATCCACGCTGGCCCGCGGGGTCAACGCCACCATCGATCGGTGGGCCCCGGCCACCGGCAGGCGCTTAGGTCGCTTCTTCTTCTCCCCGACGCCTAACGGGCGTAGCTCCGGTGACGAAGCCAAGGCCACAGATCGCCTCCCATGAGGCTACTGCACCGAGAGATCGGGGAGAGGCACCGCATCCATCCCGCCAGGGCATGGATGCCGAGAAGGACCGGAGCAATGAGGGAGCGGACTCCAGCGGAGATGCTTCGGGTGGGACTTGCCTACGGGGCTGCGGGGCACTCCGGCGAGGGGCAGGTTGGTGGGGAGGATCAGGGCGCCGAGGGGAGTTCTCTGGTGAAGGAATGAGGGAGGGAGGGGGCCGGCTTCGAGCTAATCTTGCCGGGCCGAGGCGGCAGCCAAGGCGGCGATGGCGGGCAGGGAGTGCTCCAGGAGCTTGGGGAAGAAGCTAGGTGGGGCTAGAGGAGGAGCAGGAGGCCAATGGTGAGCTCAGGAGGCTCGGGGGATGGCCATTTATAGGCGGGGCAAGGGAGGCCGAGCTGGCACCACCGACGACGCGTGTCCGGCGCCGCGGACGCGTGTGCTCATGCATGGGCTCTGGGAAAGGCGACGGTGACGCACAGGGAGGAGCTCACGGGGAGGAGGAGGCCAAAGGAGGGCAGAGGAAGATGTCGAGCGCCATTAAAGCCTCGGTCGGTCGTAGTGCGTCCGTGGGCGCGCGGCGACGAGCGCCGACAAGGAAGCGGACGGAGGGGGAGAGGGGTCCAGGGTGAAGAGGACGACGATGCTAAGCTGTTTGACACTCGAGGACAAACCAGAACCGGCCGGAGCGACGCTGTTGTTGCCAACAGTGGCGAGACCACCGTTTTGGCTGGCTGCACCCGTGGTCAGCACTGGCATGGCGCGCTGTGGAGGTTTTACGGAGGTTAAACCATGTCTACTGCGTAGTCCTTCGAAGGTTGGTTTCAACTGAGGTGGTAGAATGGTTAAACAAGCTTTGGTTAAATAGTTAGTGAGCTCTGAAGTTTACTGCAGTAAACTTTACTAGCTCAATGTGGTCAACAGGGATATGCTATGGGCTAAATAAGATGTCTCGGGTGTTTAGGCTAGGAAGGACTATGATCCTGGAGGTTTTGAGGGTAAAAGGATCAAGATTTACTGCAGTTGCTTCACAAATGCATACTTGGTCCAGAAATGAAGATCAGCAAGATGCACTCACATGGAGTGTCCACTTGAGCTCAAATTGAGCAAAGCTTAGTCATTTGGTCATATCGAGATGCTGTACAAAGCTCATGCTAAATGGACATACCAAAATAGCACTTGCTTCACAAACATCTCTGCTGACCAGAAACTTGGAATAATTATGGTGGTCAAATGGATCAATGAAATGATTCCAAATTGGGTGGAGAGATGTTTTATGGGTAGTAGAATGATCTGGTAATTTATCAGGATTTTTTAAGCAATATAAAATACACTTGCTTCACAACCTGAAAATATTGCCAGAAACAAAGATTTGCTCCTGTGCTCACATAGATAATTGGATGGGGTTGCAAATGGGTGGAAGGGGTTATATTAGCACATTAAGGAGTGTGCAAAAGTTCATCTCATTTGGATACTCCTAGCTAGTACTTCCTTCACAAAGCTTTCTGTCTGGCAGAAACTTTGAAAATTCACTGAGGAAGATTGGCAAGGCAAATAAATTTGAACTTGTGCGTGAGGCAATTATTTGGACATATAAACATGCCCAAAAAGGTTGGGAGTCAATAGGGGAAATATAAATGACACTTCCTTCACAAAGTGCCATTCAGGGCGGAATAGGAAAAGGAATATTGGGGAATTATTTTTGAACATGGCAATGAAAAGTTTTGCCATATTTGATCAAGATATGACCCAAACAATTTATGAGAATTATTTGGGAATTTTAGGAGTGAGGGAAATATAGGTTGCTTCACAACCTAGGGCAATTTGAGTTATTCCTTTAATAGAAAAGGAATATTCCGTATAAAAAGAATATTGGGATTTGGGCTAGGATGGAAATGACAGGGTCTAGGGAAGGATTTGGATATGACAAGCCACTCTGGAAGCAAATAAGAGGTCATCATCTTCAGTTTCCAGACCACAAAGCCACGGAAAAAGAAAACTCAGGCAAAAACCTCGGAAAAACAAAAGAAAAACAAAGGGCCGAAAATCAGGCTGTCACAAACCTTACCCCCTTAAAGAAATCTCGTCCTCGAGATTTGTTTACTCAGGGAACAAGTATGGATATTCTGACTTAAGGAAACCGTTTCCAACTCGGGTATCCTTTTTCTTTATTGTTGTTCCCATTAAATTTTCATCTTACTGGCCCTGGGGTGGTTTGATTCACTGTATCCTCCTTCTGACAGAACTTACCTTGCTTGTTCATGCTTAAATGGGCTCCAATCTCTTTTTAGATCTGCTGACTAGCTGAGTGTGATTTGATTATCACGACTGGAATATATGCCCGTCTCACAAATCCAAAAGTGATTTCCGCTAGGTGTGCCACCCGGCACTGACAACCTTTCATGTAATGGTGATCAGATTTTTTCCTGATGAAAAATCAAGCTCTGACTCATTGCATTGAGTTTCTCCACTAAATGCAGGTCCTTTGGGTTCCAAACAGTGAGTTAAAACATAACCGCTTCGATGATTCGACTCATCGCAAGTTTCTAAATCATCTTAATGGTTCCATTGTCGTGAGTATCGGATCCGCACCAAATATTTGATTGTCTCTCGTCATGCCAAAGATAAAGGGTTTGGCCTGTATGATAATATCTGCAGACTTGACTGACGATCCGGGGGATTTGCACCATGGGGGTCGTGCAACAATTTTCATACCTACATCACGGGTCTTGCTCCTTCATTATTGTTTTCTTGGTCTAGATCCTTGGCTGAAAGAGCTGGGCCATATTGCTTCTTCGTATGACCATAGGTACTGTTGGTGCAATTTTTCAGCAATTGTAGTTTATCCTCATTTTTCTGATAAGGTAACCCATTCAATGGAAGGTTCAACACCTCTCAAGTTCTGATTGTTGGGAGATTATCATCCGAAACCCTTGCAAGAAATCGGCAAATGAATCAGTAGCCACCAGAGTGGTCTTTACAACTTAGATCTGGGACATTACTGAAATAACTCAACCACGGCTCAGGACGGCCGAAAAGCAGCTCAGAGCATGAGACCGGGTCGATAAGAAGAAGGTGGCAGCTCCCTAAAATAGCCAAAAAGCACCTATATGGCTACTGTCACAAAAAGAAACTCAACCGCTGTACGAGACGGCCGAAAAGTAGCTCAGACTCGTGATAGTCGTTGAAGAGAGAAACAAAAATAGGCATCCACCTCGGATAGCTAGAAACAGCTCAAATCACAGGCGTGGTGCCGTCATTGGAGAAAAAAAGGAACAAGGGCTCATCAGGATCATTTTCCAGGTTCACGGGTACTTGTATTGAGCTCATTGATGTCATCAATCCTCATAATCCTTTGTCACACTGTGGTGTATACTGGCTTTATTCTCGTAACCATCCTCACGTGGTTGTCAGATCCTCATCCGAGTGACTTGTAAGATCTTGATGGTATGCTCATTGCATATATATGAGGACCTGATTCCGAGACAGACGTGTATTCTGACTGATTCTTGCTTCTGACCAAAATGTTGCGGATCTGATTCTTGGGATTCACTGCCATATGCTGTCAATTAACAGCGTACTACCTTGTACCAATGTCTTACCAAGGAATATTTGCTGACTTGTGCTCGAAACTTTCATCGGACAGCTTGCTGAAGAAGACTGGGTATCGTGCTTCAGAAGCTTACCCCCTTAAAGACTTTGCTGGGGAAAACTCAGTACCTGATGCCAGAAGCTTTTACGGTTGCTTACTGAAGAAGGCAGGATACCTTGCATGGGGAATCTTCTACATATCATACTGAGGAAGAGAGATAAATCTTGGCTTGGAAGTCTCTCTGGTATATCTTGCGAGGGAAAATTGGGTTGCTTACACCAGAAGCTTCTTATTGTGATATGCGGACCGATTTCCACATATACATACCATCTTAATATTTCTGGTGTTGATTCCTTGTATGAAATAGGGTTTTACTGGACTATCCTCCTTTCTGAGTATATGCCATATTTTTGCTTGCTTCCAGGTACATCGAGTTCCAAAATCATCCTCAACGAAAAATTAAACTTGTATCTGAGCCATACCTTTGATAATATTCTGTCAACCTTGCACACAATTTATCTTCTTACTAATTTAAGTATTTTGTTGTGATGAGTGCATGCTAATGCAAACTTGATATGACGGTCCACCCAGGATTTCTTTTGCATTCAGACGAGATGTCCCAAGTTCACTGCAGTCAGCTGATAATTCTATTCTGTTTAACTGAGTTTCCAAATTTATGCATTTCTTGCTGACTCTTCGGGTCCAGTGTCGGCTGACGAGCATCTTTAATAGGGGAAAAATTTGTAACACTGAAGGCCCAAAGAAAGGAACAACAGAAACGACTAAAACAAAAGCACACAAGCATTCTACTAATATAATTAATCAAGCAATCATCACATATTACTGCTACTCACACAATAATATGCATGCACACCTAAGCACACAAATCTCGCGGAAACTCCGGTATTGCGGTCTAATATGCTGTGACGATGCGCACGAGGACGAATAAATGTGTGGAAGAATTGGTGTAAACAGCGCTAAACCAAGTGCTAGCTTAGCCAGGTGGCAACCTGAACTAGCTCGGAGGCGAGAACGTACTCGGTAATCATGCAGTAGGACACGAAGGTCGCCACCACATCATTATCAAGCGGACAGAAAAAGATTCGTACACGTCCAAGAAATAGGATAGCGGGGAAAAACTGAGGCTGTTGACATTGCCCTTTCTTGATAACTAAGATCATTAAGGGTTGCCAACACGACAAAATAAAGGAGCGATCCGGGATAGACGCATGTCCATCACCGAAATGATAGGCGGGACTGAAAGAAAGACATCGGTGCGATACCTAAGCACCATTTTTGCAAACAATGTCGGGATCACTTGGCATCACTCTGCTGGGACAGAATTGACACCAAACACCGAAAGAAAAAAGGGACTGGGGAAATGCAAAGGTTGAGCTGTAGTGGATCCGAACCGGTGCCAACTACACTCACCAGATAAACCGTTAGCGACTAAAAACTAATCTATATGCATGCTATGCGACAAACAAATGCAGCAATCAAGTGCAACAAACCCACTGGGTCTATACTATCGTTTTCTAACATTCGCGCGGTCTAGGGCGTCCTACAGCCAGACCTGCTCTGATACCAAGCGCTGTGGCACCCCGGCTTAGAGAAAACCGAACGCCCCGTATTCCAGCCCAGAGATCGAGGAGAAGTCTTCTAGAATACGGCGCTGCTTAGCATAGAACAAACCAGCTTTCTATTATTACACGAATATGAATACAAGGTCTTCGATATTACAATGAATAACATCGGCACGGCGACACTACGCCATCCTCAGTTGCTCTATGTAAGCAGCAGAACAACTTGAAGCAGCGGAATAACTCTAGCAGCGGAACAACGACGACGGTGGTGAACTCCACTCCGCAGGGGCTCTGGCTGGAGCGCTTATCCTAGCTCGCAAACAAGGACTCGAAGGCAAGTAAGCAATCAAATCCGGCATGACTTGCAAGCTGGCATGACACACTAGGTCAGTACATTGAATGTACTTGCAAGCTCACAATAACCAGAAGCATTCAAGACAGACAACAGCATGGCAATTACAGGTTAAACAAGAATTAACATGGTATCATTGGAGCAACATGGCATGACCAACATAAACATGATACAGCTACCTCAACATGAACGTATTAATCCGATAATACTAGCATGCAACATGATGACACTATATGCACCACTTATTCCGCTCGGGTTACCTCGTAACCAACACATGCATAACTTACCAACCTCGTACATCACACGATCATCTTAGGATCAAATCAAGCTTGGTATAATCAATACCGTAGCAATCAGTAAATGACCACAAGGAGCTTGATCCTTACCCACGACTCTCGTACAACATCACGAATATACAACAACTCGGTATCCTCGATACCACCGTGATCCTTATGGCGATCACCACCCGACCAACACTTGGCCCGTGATCCTTACGGCGATCACAACCCGACCACTACATGGCCCGTGATCCATACAGCGATCACAACCCAACCAACACTTGGCCCGTGATCCTTACGGTGATCACAACCAACTTATCTCATTGTCATTAACCACATTATTCTTATTACTGTTGACTCATGGTGTGACCTACTTTCGACCCGGGCCCTTATCCATGGGCGCGGCTATCGATAGATTTTACATACACTCTGCAGAGGTTAGTACACTGTACCCACACTACGAAAACCATGGCCTCGCACTCCCATTTGGGTGGACCAACGGCGTTCCGACAAAACCGACCTACTGTCATGACACTCTCCCGGCCACTCCGACTCACTCCTCACTGAGCTAAGTCATGGGTGGCCCCGTGCCTACCTCCAGACACAACGACCACCGTCGTGGCCAAAACATAAACGATCCCACATGGGGATCCGCCGGCTATAACAACTACGGGCACACATGGCTTATGTCCGCCTACTTGATCAGGGTAGCACGCGCCCATAACCTTCCCTCGTTGGAGGCACTGGCGAGATGCACAACAATAGACCCAGTTAGGACCGTCCCATACCGGTAAGCATGGTTGCACTGGTCAGCATCGATTCAGTGGCACCATGACTCAGCCAACAGTTGTCCAAGTTCGATTTAATCCGGTTAACTTGAATGCAAATATGCTGAGCCATGATAAAATACATGAACATGATATCAACATCATCATGAGAGTATCACATAACTTTCCACCATATCAACAATAAATCAGATCCACTAAGCATCGCATACTGACTAGGATGACCATCTCCAACATCAACATGTACTACTAACAAGCATAAACATATGAAAGGTAATACTAGCAGGTATAACATGATCACAGAGTATAAGACAACATAGCATAAAAGTGAACATGCAAATCTAGTATAAAGGTAATACTAGCAGGTATAACATGATCATAGAGTATAAGACAACATAGCATAAGAACGGGCTCGACGAAACGAAGAAGTGGGCGTTGGATTCACCTCAAACGGAGTTACGGATAAAAAGATATGGAAGTTTTTCTAACAGGGACCCATCTGTAATGAAAATAATTTCAACCAGGGGCCTGAACATAAAAAGTGAAAGCGCATTCATGGAAATACATTTTCACCTTATTCAAAGGAACAGTGGCGGGGCTGATGCGTGCGGGTCCCACAGGTAGGGCCCGCCACTTATCCACGCTGGCCCGCGGGGTCAACGCCTAGCCACTGACTGGTGGGGCCCGCGGCCAGCTGGCAGGGCGCTGGGTCACATCTTCTTCTTCCCGACGCCGCCCGACGGAGCATAGGATGGGGTGAGCTCTGGCGATGAGCTCCGGCACCACAGACCGCCTCCGGCGAGGCTACGGGTACCGGAGAGATCGGGGAGAGGTGCCGCATCCATCCCGCCGGGGCACGGACGCCGAGAAGCACCGGAGCGATGAGGGAGCAAACTCCGGCAGAGATGCTTTGAGTGGGATTTGGCTACGGGGCTGCGGGGCACTCCGGTGAGGCGCAGGTAGGTGGGGAGGATCACGGCGCCGACGGGAGTTCTCTGGTGAAGGAATGAGGGAGGGAGGCGCAGGCTTCGAGCTAATCTTGCCGGGCCGAGGCGGCGGCCATGGCGGCGATGGCGGGCAGGGAGTGCTCCAGGAGCTCGGGGAAGAAGCTAGGCGGAGCTAGAGGAGGAGTAGGAGGCCAATGGTGAGCTCGGGAGGCTCGAGGGATGGCCATTTATAGGCGGGGCAAGGGAGGCCGAGCTGGCACTGCCGGCGACGCGTGTCCGGTGCCGCGAACGCGTGTGCTCACGCATGGGCTCTGGGGAAGGCGACGTCGACGCACAGGGAGGAGCTCACAGGGAGGAGGAGGCTAAAGGAGGGGCAAAGGAAGAGGCCGAGCGCCATTAAAGCCTCGGTCGGTCATAGTGCGTTCCTGGGCGCACGACGACGAGCGCCGACAAGGAAGCGGACGGAGGGGGAGAGGGGTCCAGGGTGAAGAGGACGATGATGCTGAGCTGTTTGACACTCAGGGACAAACCAGAACCAGCCGAAGCGACGCTACTGTTGCCAATAGTGGCGAGACCACCGTTTTGGCTGGCTGCACCCGTGGTCACCACTAGCATGGCGCGCTCTGGAGGTTTTACAGAGGTTAAACCTTGTCTACTGCGTAGTCCTTCGAAGGTTGGTTTCAACTAAGGTGGTAGAATGGTTAAACAGGCTCTGGTTAAATAGTTAGTGAGCTCTGAAGTTTACTGCAGTAAACTTTAGCAGCTCAATGTGGTCAACAGGGATATGCTATTGGCCAAATAAGATGTTTGGGGTGTTTAGTCTAGGAAGGACTATGATCCTGGAGGTTTTGAGGGTAAAAGGATCAAGATTTACTGTAGTTGCTTCACAAATGCATACTTGGTCCAGAAATGAAGATCAACAAGATGCACTCACATGGAGTGTCCACTTGAGCTCATATTGGGCAAAGCTTAGTCATTTGGTCATATCAAGATGCTGTAAAAAGCTCATGCCAAATGGACAAACCAAAATAGCACTTGCTTCACAAACATCTCTGCTGACCAGAAACTTGGAATAATTATGGTGGTCAAATGGATCAATGAAATGATTCCAAATTTGGTGGAGAGTTGTTTTATGCGTAATAGAATTATCTGGTAATTTATCAGGATTTTTGAAGCAATATAAAATACACTTGCTTCACAACCTGAAAATATTGCCAGAAACAAAGATTTGCTCCTGTGCTCACATAGATAATTGGATGGGGCTGCAAATGGGTGGAAGGGGTTTATGTGAGCACATTAAGGAGTGTGCAAAAGTTCATATCATTTGGATACTCCTAGCTAGTACTTCCTTCACAAAGCTTTCTATCTGACAAAAACTTTGAAAATTCACTGAGGAAGATTGGCTAGGCAAATAAATTTGAACTTGTGCATGAGGCAATTATTTGGACATATAAACATGCCCAAAAAGGTTGGGAGTCAATAGGGGAAATATAAATGACACTTCCTTCACAAAGTGCCATTCAGGGCAGGAATTATTTTTGAACATGGCAATGAAAAGTTTTGCCATATTTGATCAAGATATGACCCAAACAATTTATGAGAATTATTTGGGAATTTTAGGAGTGAGGGAAATATATGTTGCTTCACAACCTAGGGCAATTTGAGTTATTCCTTTAATAGAAAAGGAATATTCCCAATAAAAAGAATATTGGGATTTGGGCTAGGATGGAAATGACAGGGTCTAGGGAAGGATTTGGATATGACAAGCCACTCTGTAAGCAAAGAAGAGGTCATCATCTTCAGTTTCCAGACCACAAAGCCACGGAAAAAGAAAACTCAAGCAAAAACCTCGGAAAAACAAAAGAAAAAGAAAGGGCCAAAAATCAGGCTGTCACAGGTTAATCCATAAGAACTAATTGCGATGAGAGAGAACAACAGAAATGGGTAGCAATATCATTGTGTGCGCGACACACATCATACAGCTCGCTTAGACGAACTGTTTGCTATTAGGGAATGCAACAGAATGGTCAGCCAAGGGTATGCGCGATATACCGCATACGGTTCACGCAGACGAACTATTTTCTATTAGGAAAACAATAGAAACGGTTCAGTTTAACAAGATGTGTGTGATATGCAGCATATAGTTCACATAGATGAACTGTTTGCTATGAGCCAAAAGAACACAAATGATTCATGTAAACAAATTGTGTGTGATACGCAGAAAATAGCCCACTCGGATGAACTGTTTGCGATGAGAAAAATATAACACAAACAGTTACTAGAGTTAATTCGTGTGCAATTTTGTGTGTAGTAAAAACTTTGGAAATGCATACTAGTTGCTTGTGATGGCTAGGAGTATCGCACATGATGCATGTGCGAGTACTCATGTGCTATGATTAGTAAGTTACACATACGTTTCCTTATGTTAACACGTGTGCTCCACTTAGTCTCCCCGCGCTCTGGTGAAAGCTTCCCGCACTATAGCGAAGGCTTCCCGCAATCCACAGGGGTGAATTGTAAAATTCTCAATCCCCTAGCTAGCTGCTAGCTATAAATAACCACAGCAAATGGCCGCCGCCGGTGACTCGCTACTGATCCACTTGCTAGCTAGTTACCCACACATACCGGGATACCCCCAACGACCGATGACAAGACGGAGTTGCACGATGGGAACGGGCGCCGGAGATCACAATTTAGGTTAATTAATTATACCTCTAGAGCCGGATGATTCCGGCTTTGGAGGTATAATTAATTAAATTAATCTAAGATCAAATAACTAAAGCTTCCCCAACGTGATCGTGTGCCGGCCCCAACTGCTAGCGAGCACGTGCAGAGGGACGAGACCAGAGCGACCCTTGGCGCCTAAACACCGAGTAGAGCGCGCATAGGGACGCGACTCGAGGGTGCCTAAACGGCGAGTAGAGCACGCGGAGGGACGCCAGAGCGGAGCGTGCCGTGGTTGCCTCAACGACGAGGAAGCGCGCCGCGGACGCCTCAATGACAAGCAGAGCGCGCCGCGGCCGCCTCAATAGCGAGCAACCACACCTGCATATTGCAATTATGGTCAACCTTTTGGCACCCCATGGGAGGCGCGACGGCGCATCCATCGGACACGGTGGTGTTATCTGGACCACATGTGATAGTGGGCAGACATGTACACATGCATCTAAGAACGCGATCCCACATGCGCCATCCGGGAACCGTTTCGGGCTTCCGATGCATGTGTGTTGCGTCGCATATGGTTGATCCATAAGAACTGTTTGCAATGAGCCAGAATAACATAAACGAGCAGCCATATGAAGTTGTGTTTCGGGCTTCGAGCCCAGAACCATCAATAAATTTTGACTTGTTTCTCGTCACATTCCAGATTACAATACAATAAGTAATTGCAAATCTCTTCACACCGATCAAACCTAAATGTCGTTCACACTTACCATCGGGCTATAAAAACTACCCACTCAAAAATTACTTCACGGTTCTTCTTCTCATCACCCATAAAACAAGTCTTTCATGTCAAGTCATTCCGCCATGACCGGTAGGAGGAGTTTCGGGTGGACATATAACCAGCGAGCAAAGACCAATGCCACAGAAGCACTAGAGAGGTCCCGACGCTACGCGGAAGCCGCAACAGAGATGTCCTGGCGCGCCGTGTAGCCCTCGAACGAGCTCTCACGGACACGCAAGGGCTCTCACAAGCACACTCACCGCATCGGTGATTGCGACGAGCTAGCATTGTTGAAGTCCTTGGCCAGCGACGACAACATTCTTGCTGGCCTCATTAAGCAGCAGGAGCTGGTCGACGGCTTGATGAAGCTGCTCGAGATCAGTGATGCCTCGGTTGAGAAGGCGACCGGCCTTGTCGAGCAAATCATGTGTGACAATGCGAAGCTCCTCAAGGCACTCGCCGAGAAGGGGAGGAGGCCGCCAGCTGGAAGATGCTGCATGAGAAGAGCAGTGCCTCGGGGATGAAGCTGAAAGCGGTCGTCGAGGAACTGATGGGTGACTTGAGGAAGCTCAAGATCGAGCGCGAGCAGGAGGTGGAGGAATCCGTGGCTGTTGTCAAGCAAAGTCGTGAGGAATTGAAGAAAGAGTTGGAGGATGTCGTCGCCCGACGATCCATCAAGGAGTAGAGACAGTAGCGACCCAGATTATTGTCTGTGATTTCCTTCTTCTCTGGCCCCCGTGTCTTCCGGGCTTTGCCGCATGTGGCATTTTAAATTATCTAGAATATGTAAGACAATTATTATCCACACCATTGTAAATTTGTCATCGTATTATTCGTTGCCATTTTATTTGTCGTTTATTATATGTTTCGTCGTATTATCCGTTGCCCTATGTGGCATTTTAAATTATCTAGAATACGAATTGAAAACACGAACAAAGCAAATGCTAACGTTTAGCGGGGCCATGGGATCACAAGCAAACACCCTCCATCCAGGTGCTTTAATTAACCGCATGTTAAATAGCGGCTCGGCTGCCATCAATGGAGAAGTTGTGAGCGAGGCGGACGGCTATTGGATGGAGGTTAAAGAGCTCGCTTCCCGATGAGCATGGGAGGCCTTGCTGCTCACATGTGCCCCATCGAGCCCGTGAGGTGGACAAGATGCACACGTCCTGTCGAGCCTGCATGGCGGACTGCTCGCATGCGTCCCGTCGAGCTTGCACAGCGGACTTCTCGCGCTCGTCCTGTCTAATTAAACAGCTGCACACACGCCATCGAGTATGGTTAAATTTTGGCAAAAAATACAAAGATGACCAATGAATGAGGACGGAGGTAGTACTATCCCATAAGAAAAGGGGGACGCGTGGCCACATTTAAATGGTTATGGGAACACATGGTTCCTATAATACAACTGTCTGTGATATTAATGTGTCAGCTATTTGTTTCAAAAGGACTTCGTTGGCTATTAATGTTTGCGCCTTGTATCAAAGTAGACGATTCTTTTACCATCACATATATGTGCCCTGTCATGAAACCATGCCAAGTTTCATGTTTTTTGGGTGAGTTTTCGATTTACTGGGATTGAAAAACCGAGATTCTCAATGTTTTAGGACGACGAGACTTTTGTAATTCACTCCTAGCAAACTCAATTAATATATGAAATGGCCAAACAAACCCTGAATAGTTCCAAATTTAAGCACGCCACTCTTGTATTCTATGTTGCCTATAGAAAACAAAATACAAGGCGAGAAGAGGCAGCGATTATCATTTCGCCCAAGAGGGGCATGTTTCCCTACCAGAACCACGAGGGTAGCGAAAAGCTTTGGTTTGTAAGAGGCTTGTAATATAGCTTGGCCCAAAATGGACAGTTTTTTTACCACGACATGTATGTGCCATGTCGTGACACCATGCCAGATTTCCTGATTTTCTGGTGAGTTTTGGATTTACGGAAATTTAAAAACCGAGATTCGCATTGTTTGAGGCCGAGCCAGGACGCCGAGACAGAATTTATTCCCATTCCTTCCATGGGACCTAAACATGCACCCCAAGGACACATGTACAATTTTTCTAGCCATTTTGGTGCACTGGAGTATGTATTTGTAGTTCAGATTTGAATTACGGACATTAAATGCCTAGAAAACTCAATAATGAATAAAAAAGGTCAACATGTTCTTCCATGTTGCGTGTAGAAGAAAATACAAGGCTAGAAGAGGGAGCGATTATTGTTTCGCCCACAGGGGACACGTTTACCTTTGAAACCACAAGGGTTCTTGCGAGAGGCTCCGGTTTGTAAGAGGTTTGTAATAAAGCTTGGCCCAAATTGGACAATGTTTTTACCAAACATATATGTGCCATGACGTGACACCATGCCAACTTTCATGACTTTCTAGTGAGTTTTGGATTTATGGGGATTTAAAAACCGACATTCCAAATGTTTGATTATGAGCCAGGACGCCGACACGGTTGAATTCATTCCCATTCCTTGCATGGGACCTAAACATGCACTCAAGGACACATGTATGATTTTTCTAGCCATTTTGGTGAACTAGAGCATGTATTTATAGTTTAGCTTTGAACTATGGACATTAAATGCCTAGGAAACTCAATTAATGTATAAAAAGGCCAAACAAACCCTGAATAATTTTAAATTTCAGCACGGATATCTCGTCTTCCATGTTGCCTGTAGAAGAAAATACAAGGCAAAAAGAGGCAGCGATTATCATTTCGCCCACAAGGGGACACGTCTCCCTATCGGAACCACGAGACTTCTTGAGAGAAGCTCCGGTTTGTAAGAGGCTTGTAATAAAACGTGCCCCAAAGTGGACAATTTTTTCCTTGACATATATGTGCCATGTCATGACACCATGCCAAGTTTCACGATTTTCGGGTGAATTTTGGATTTACGAGGATTTAAAAACCGAGATTCCAAATATTTGAGGACGAGCCAGGATGTCGGTACGGTTGTAATTCATTCTGCATGTGATCTAAACATGCACCCAAGGACACATGTATGATTTTTCTAGCCATTTTGGTGAAATAGAGCATGTATTTGTAGTTCATATTTGAATTATGGACATTAAATTCCTAGGAAACTTAATTAATGTATAAAAATGCCAAACGAACCCTGAATAATTTTAAATTTTAGCACGGTTATCCTGTCGTTCCATGTTGCCTATAGGAAAAAATAGAAAACGAAAAGAGGCAGTGATTATTGTATCGCCCACAAGGTGGACACGTTTCCTTATCAGAACCACAAGGCTTCTTGAGAGAAGCTCTGGTTTGTAAGGGGCTTGTAATAAAACTTGGCCCAAAATGGACAATTTTTTCCTCGACATATATGTGCCATGTCGTGACACCATGCCAAGTTTCATGATTTTCGGGTGAGTTTTGGATTTACGGGGATTTACAACCAAGATTCTCAATGTCCGAGGCCGAGCCAAACGCTGAGACAGTTGTAATTCATTCTCATTCTTTGCATGGGACCTAAACATGCATCCAAGGACACATGTATGCTTTTTGTGGCCATTTTGGTGAACTAATTTGAATTATGAACATTAAATTAAAGCTTATAAAGCTTAATTATAATGTATAAAAAAGGCCAAATGAACCCTGAATATTTAAAGCAGTTCTGGTCAACTGTCTGCTACCCGTGGGTATGCACTGTGCGCATACGTCATGCTAGCTCATGCTTCCTTCTCTACTAAGTTTTCCATATTAATGTTGTTATATATCCAAGGACGCTACCGTATCCCACCGCTCCTGCCATTGGTTTCCCTCCTCTTCTCCCATCGGTTTCCCGCTGTCAGTGTCAGTGCTCATAGAAGGCTAGGCAGCAACACACCGGCCATGTAAATATTGCACACAATTTCTAAAAGCACAAACGTGTGTGATACTAGGGAGTAGGTCCCATAGGGTGACCAACGTGAAACGCCTTAAAGGCAAGGAGGCAATTCTTATCAGCAAGGGGCATCTTCTCATCTGCTAACCTAGTCGAATAGAACGCAGAAGTTAAGTGTGCTCAGGCTGGAGTAGTCTAAGGATGGGTGACCCGGTGGGAAGTTGCATATCTCAAGCTTTATTTAAATGCCATGATACTATCAGTATAGACATTCATCATATAAATGTCTCTATAATGACCTATCACGACGATTATTAAACCTTGGGATCCTTGTTTTGCTAATTTGTAGAATATGTTTTTTTATTGGTTATTTTTTGTTCAAAAAAATTGAAGAATGATCAACATATGTAGGCCCACACAAATTATCTCTTTGACCCAATGCACAAGAAAGGTTTCTTCTTTGCTCCATGTGCTATGTTAGAGCAAATCAAGTTTCAGCACATGCATTGGATGAGACCCCTACCCCCTCCACCCGCCTCGAAGTTGTGTCCCCGACATCGTACGTCTTTAACCTGGGCACGGGGGTACGATGTTCAGTTTGTAATGTTACTGACGTAGTTGGTGCCCCATCGAACTTGTGCTTTTGGGAATTGAAAAAATCACACACCAGACTCATACATTTTTTCGGGCCGCATGCAGGGTATAGGGGGCTGGGTGTTCTGATCGAGCATGTCTCCCTTGTGCAGTTTATAGATGACGCACATATCTATGGGCTCCCCGAGTATATATATCATCCTTGACCGATAACGAGGGGGGCCCAAACAATCTATCCATTTGACCCAACATACGAGAAGGGTTTGACCATGATGGTTCCTATTGCTATGTGTGCCATGTTAGACCAAATAAAGTTTGAGCGCATGCATTGCATGACACCCCCCCGCACCTCGATGTTGGGGAACCGACATCGTACGTATTGAACCTGGCTTGGGGTCGGGTATGGTGTTCGGTTTGTAATGTAGTTGGTGCCCCATCGAAGTTGTGCATTGGGGATTTGAACACATCACACACCACCCATACATATTTTCAGGACGCATGCAATGTATAGGGGGTCTTCTGATCGATCACGTCTCCCTTGTGTAATTTTTTGTGATGACACACATATTTGTGGGCTCCCCGAGTGTATATATATATCATCCCTTTGACTGATAATGAGGGGTATGTGTTGGCCATGAACGGATTCCTCCTAGTTCGTGTTAGGGCCGGTCATCGTCACATATCGTTCAACCAAAGTTCGAGCTCATGCGTTGTTAGGATTCCCTCCCACATGCTCGGATTGGTGGGTTCGACCGACACGGTACTTTGTGTATCTCGTCCCTAATTACCTGGCTTTCATGGTTGTTGTCTGTATCGAGAGGTAGGCTCCACATCTAAATTGTACATTATTTGATAATGAAAACACACATCACCCCTTCCAATGTACATCATTTTGGGCCGCATGCAGGCGGCGCTGGTTTTGTGGTCCCTCTCGTGCGATTTTTGATGATGGTTCAATCTATTGGCCCAAGCGGTTTATATATATATTCTATCCATTTTTTTATTGACAACAACAGTTGACGTTTGACCAAAAGATAGATTCACTGGTCCGTCTTATGGTAGGTCATGGTGACATGCATGTATGACCAAAGTATCATTATGTGCATCTGCCCTGCTGACCTCAAATGGGAGGTGGGTCAAGCACCCTAGCTAGGTAGCTACGAAATTATGTCATTATAGACATATCCAAGGGTGCTTTCGGGTTTTCCAGGCAGGTGCCACCAAAAGTTATGCATTATGTAGTTAAAGTTCTAAACAGCACACCCTTATTCCTACATATATTTGGCCACTTCCAAGTGGTTCTTGACTTCTGGCCCCTCTCATCGATCTTCGACGACACGTCCAGACATGGGCCCGCGCGGTCAAAGTTGTGCATTGGAATTTTGAACATCAAAGACCACCCATTTCACTCATATATATTTGGGCCACATGCTGGTGTGGCTATTTTCTGACCCTCTCTCACGTTTTTTTGCTGCAAAGACTCGGATGACGCTCAACGGACATGGGTGTACTAGCTTAACCGTGTGCGACACAAGTGCGCTGTGAATCACCACGACTGCGCAAGCGTGAGCAAAGGTGGAGGTACTGGCTTAACCGTGTGCGATGCTAGTGTGCTGTAAAATCACCATCTGCGCAAGCTAAAGGCGGGTAGTTTATTTGGATTGAATTCCATGTTTGCGTCTGAAAATTAGGACGAACTGTGTGCGATAGACCAACTAGCTAGAAATCTAAAAACAAACTACCCGCCTTGAGCGTTGCAAAAATTGGCGGTTCTGCCGCTTTTCCTTATTATCATACACGCATATTCTTATTGAACCGTGTGCAATCTTGGGTGCTCCCGCCCCGCATCAATTCCTTTACCCAAATTTTAGTAACCGATGTACTTCAACCGTCGCGCCCACTCCTCCAGCACCGACCTTATAGTAAAATTGCAGTAGTTGAGGCATTTGAACCGTCGCCCTCCCTCGTCCACAACCATCTCCACCCACCATTACTAAAATTTTCAGTAGCCGTGGCGTATCCTCAAACACCACCTCGACCCCCCTCCATAGTTCCCCACCCATGTGTATATATTGTGGGGATGAATGGAAGGGCTTTGAATTAACATCCCACATGTGTGAAATAAAGTTGTTCCGTAGATGTATCTTGTCTTGTCCGTGATCTTCATCCCTGCAGGTACCGAGGATCATGGAGATCGAGCAACGGTAAGGCTCGGAGGAAGGAGAACGTGAATTGTTATACAAAACACTAGCGACAGTAAGGTTCAGTATGGTAACATGAATCTAATCCTTGGGGATTCATGAGGTGTAGTCATTAAACTCCCAAAGCCCTTGTCTGATTATTTAATCCTATAATTATCGATGCAACCCTGCATGATGGATAGGGTCTGCGGTAGGACAATTGATTCTTGATGCAGGACTCGTGCCGGTCAAGATGTTATTTAGAGACATCCCCCACTTCGGTTCATAACAAGCACATCTCAATGGGTGACTTCCAACGAACAAATTAAGATCATATCTGGTCCCAACACAAATACAAGGTTGTAAGCATTAATACCTCATACACGTTCCTCTTTTTATTATAAGTATTTGAATCACTGTTTGCTTGATTGATCCGGTCAAAAGCTGGAATTGATCCTTTGACATAATCTTGGTAGACATCATCGCTTCAAGGGAATCTTCCTCTCGTGGGTTTTATAACCTAGGGTCACCTCTGGGGAAATAGGTGTGTGATACTCTTTTCTGTTCCATTACCGGATCACTAAAAGGAGGTACCAGCATCTCGTGTTTGTGACGCTGCGGGACCTGGTCAACTCGGTTTACGGTCTTTTCGTCATTTGTTACCCAATCGGTGTAGGTCCATAGTGTGGTCTATGGGTCCCATTAGCAGTTGGTGTTGAAGCTAGTTGTCTATTTATGTGGTTTTGGTTTGCTTCATTCCTTACCAATGCGCCTGTGGACGTGTGGGGCTCCAGTCGTTTTGTAAGGATGTCGTACGGTGTGTGGGGCTGTTAACAGCTGGTCTGGTAGTTCTATCTGGTCACTTTGCTTCTTCCTGCCTATTCGTCTATTTGCTTGTGTTAGCCGGATGCATGCGGGGTGGCTTGCTTCCTGATTTTTTTCCTTGGGGCAGAGAGATTCATGAGTGTTACTACTTAGGGGTCCATTGGTCGACGCGGTGGTGTGGGTGAGTGCATCAGTGTGCACGCTGGCGTGTGGCATCCTATCGTATGCCCTGGCAGATAAATGTAGCCGTGTTAGCTACTGGACAGCTGGAGTTTGGTTCATCGAGATAGTAGTGTTCATTGGTGGGGCGCCAAGAGCGTGGGGTGCCATTGTATGCTGCTTTAAATGTGGTTGCATGTTTGAGCAGACAGGTGGGCCGCTAAACCGCACTTATTAGCGTGTCCTGAGTGTGGTGATGAGTGGCCGTGGTATAGATGGTGGGCATCTCCTATGTTTGAAACTATCGGTGTGCCATGTGGACCGATGAGAGCCAAGATGTTCATTTATCATAAATTTATGGTATTTGCCAGATGGCTGAAATGTCGAGCATTTTTTGAATGTGTTTGTGGTTATGCCAGTTTGGAGCACCCATGGCAAAGGAAGCATGCCAACTTAATGGCAGTTGTCACGCGCCAACTGCCCATGCCTATCATGCCACGTATCTTCGACGTCTTCCACACTTCACCTAATGGCCTCTGGCCGCGCCTATAAAATGTTGGTCGCCAGACACGAATACACAAGTGCATTCGATTGCCACACTCTCTACTTATCACTGTTAGAGTTTGCCTGACTTCTTAGTTGCATTTGATCTTTTCGTTTGAATCTCTAAGCCCTTCCAGTCCTGGTGAGATTGGCTACCTTCCTAAGTCCATTGGGGCACAATGAGGTTTCATAATTGTGTGTACAAGTACTAATCATTGATTGTAATCGCTTTGCTCCCGTTAGTTCGATAAACCTTGAGGTCACTTAAGGAAAATTGTTGTTTTCTACAAACCCCTGTACTTTGTGCATAACAACTTCATGTTAGAGTGGAAGCAACGCCCTATGAAAAAAGATTGACACGGATCCACAATGTGTTGGGCAACTGAACCAAATCTAAAAGCGTAAACTTTCACGACTAACTTGAAAAGCATGTTGACTAGGGCTATGGGCCGGAATTGCCCACATCTTGCACCTTAGGAATCGTAGCAAGACAAAAGGTTAAGAGCTGCAGTATCAGCCGCCCGTAAGGTGAATCCATTAACAATCTCACCAACTAATGGTTTAAGAAAGACCCTTTTTGAAAAAACACACACTAAGACCCCTTTCTGGCCTGGGAGCAGTGTCCTTCCAATAGACCTAAAGTCGCCTTTGTTTCCTCGCACGGAAGGAAAGAATAAAGGTCTAGTTCTGCCTTTTTGAAACAGTTTGGGACCCCCCGTCCGAAATCAGGAGCTAACTAACCCATCAGGGATCTTCCGAGAGAAGAAGCCAAACATAGAAGGTGTAAATGTCATCTTGAACCTCCGATTGAGATGTGAGTCCCCCTGCTCACCAATCAATTTGAGAATCAAAGTTTCATGTTTACCACCATTGGCAATTGCGTGGAAGTATGCAGCGATAGCATCCCTTTTAAGCAGCCAAGACTCGTTCTTGGCACTAGATTTTCTCGTCCTTGTATAGGTTGTTGATTTTATCTACTAATGCTCATCTGCATTGCTACTCACGCTTTGACAAAACCATCAACATTGGCCTTGCGGTCGAGAGAGACAATCTCGTGAAAGGTATCTACTTTTAAGATCTTCTTGCCCCTTCCTCTATTGGCACCCTGCCACCAAGAAAGCGCAAAGCGCACGCGATTGAGTTGGCCACGCATCAATAGGGCCCAACGCCAACTGGGGAGCCTTCGAGCGAGTCCATTTGCTTTGGACTGTTTCCGCAAAAATCTCTTCTTCGAACCCCTTAACTTCGCAGAAGAATCTAGGGTTACGCTTGACCATTTTCTCCTCCATGAATAAATAATAAAAATCCACCTACATTTATTTTCATTTCCGTTACGAATTTCTTATTGGACAAGCGTTGATACAGCAATAAATGATACCACCAATTGCAATCCAAAAGGTGTTGGTCGAAAATCTTCGCGGTTGCATCTGAGTAGTGTAGTACCAATTCTGGGCTTTCAATTCATTGCCATATTTCTCTTTTGCGAATTAATTAATTAATTGAAATATGAAGTGCCAAATATGCAATCGCCATTCTTTAGTAGCGGGATAAATGCCTCAAATTTCCTAAAAGGATTTTGGGTCAAACTGGCGAGAAATAAAGAAAGGATAAATGGGGAGACGGGAAAACCTGAAGCATTTCCGGCTGACCCCATTGACCAGCGTCGTTCCCTCTCCCAAGCCCTACGACACGGGCGGAGCAGCAGACGGGGACAAGTATTTTCCGCGACAACAGCAACCGCCGCAACCTTGCCATGCAACAGCAGCAGCAGCAGCAGCTCACGCCGCAGGGCTTCGGCGTCGGCGCGGCATTGTCGCCGATGCAGGGGATCGGCGCGTCCTCGTCTTCGTCGTCGTCGCAGGCGGCGGTCGCGACGGCGGCGGCGGCGGATGCGGCGAGGGCGCGCGCGGCGGAGCAGATGGCGTACGAGGACGCGTGGAAGGCCTGCAACCCGGACTTCACCACGCCCTTCGCCTCCGTCGAGGACGCCGTCACCAGGTGCGTCGATCTCGATCCTCCCCTTGGTAGCCGTCGTCTTCGTGCCCGTGCGTGTGGCGCGTGTTTCCTTCGCCTTCTTCTAGAATCTTCCATCGGTACGCCGTGCGTTTCTTTCTTATTACTCGGTTCTTTGTGAACACGGCCGCGATTGATTCGGCGTCGCGACCTAGGAGCTCTGCGGCGAGATTGATTTGGTGCAGATTGTGATTTCAATGGAGAATGAATGATTTTTTTTAGAATCAAATGGAAGTAAATGATTCTTTAGCGTGCCGTTGTTCGACAAGGTTATATGCAGCGGCGAGTCTGATGGCAGGTTGATTGATACCATGGTAAACACGAAAACTTGCTGGATCAATAATTTTCCCTGTGAATTGTCAAACAAAAACTGTCATAAGCAGGGAAAATGACCGATAGAAAATTGCCCCCCTTTTGTTCTGTTTACCCTTTTCTGTTCCTGGACAAAATGTTCAGAAACATGTTCGTGTTTGCCTGAATTTTCTACCAATTTATGAAGAGATCCGTGCATGTATGAAAAAAAATGGTTGATTATTTGCCCCGGAACAATTGATAGACTCATGTCAGATGATCCTTGATCAAGATAAACCACTAGCAGATATAAATTTCTGAAACCAATGTTTTAGCATGTTAAATTTGTATATATGTTCAATATGCTCTTCGAACCTGTTAAATCAGACCATATCGTCAGATACATTGCATCTATCTGATCTAGTACTTCGTTGTTGAAATTCTTGTTTTCCTTGCATACATTTATGCATTTCTTTTAAAATCATGTCGAACATGTCAGTTTGTCATTACGAAGACTTAACATATATCTGTATTGAAATGTTAATTGTTCTCAGGGGCTCAGGGTCCTTGCTACTTATGTTCGATCAGAAAACTGGTGAATATAGGGAGGAAATCATTCTGAGTCAGTGTGTTGTGATGTTTATATTGCCCATTTTTCGCAATTGCTTGCATGCATTATGCTGCATCTCCATAGAATATCTGAGACCTGTTCGCTTGCCCTCTTGTAGTTGAACTGTGATATTATTCTTCGTAACGCAAAGGATCGCAGACCATTGCAGATAAAAAAAAAATACTACAGTACCACTCTAGAGAGATGAGCTAAACAGTGTGATCTTCCTCTCATGCATGGCATGTCAGGCTGCTCCCGTACCATGTCTTCGCGGATTACGATGATGAGGACACCTACATCGACGCCGCCGGGACGGAGAAGTCGAGTGCGGAGAGGTGGGACAACGACGTGACAGCCACCATGATGAAGCAGATCGCGGAGTTCGAGAAGCACGTGCTGACCTTCAACGTCATTGCCCGGCAGCGCGCCGAAGGCACCATGCGCGGCGAGGAGCAGCTCCTGCTGGAGCGCGCGCTCATCCAGGACGAGTTCCGCGCGTCGGACCAAGTGCGCGTCGCGCACATCCAGCAACAGCAGCAGCAGCAGGAGGAGGCCGCGCGCGCGTCGCGCCTGGCCCTCGCGCAGGCGCAGGCGCAGGTCGCGAACGCGTGGCCGCTGGTGCAGCCCAGCAACCCGTCCGGTTGGCAGCAGGCGCTCGCCGCCGCCGCGGCGACGGCGGCAGCGCGCGCCGACGGGGTGCCCGCGCAGATGGCGACGGCTCAGGGCGTTGCAATGCATCCGCAGCTTGATCCTTCCGCGGCCGGCGCGTGGCTGATGATGCAGCAGCAGCAACACCACCAGCAGCAGCAGCACCAGCAGCAGCAGCAGCAGCAGCTGGGCCTGGGCGTGTGGCCAACGTTCGCGGCGCCGCACGGCGTGGGCAGCTCAAATGGGCAGGAGCAGGCTGCTGGGGAACAGACGACGAGCGGCACGGCGGTTGGCGGGATGGCGCAGCCGTGGTGGGCGGGTGCTGCACAAAGGAGGGAGCAGTAGGGCTTAGTATCATCAGACTTGAGTGATATACATTTTGTATTGTAGCATGTGTGCATGTGTTCTGTGAACTTTGCTTGGATGTAAGAGCACCAAACAAACAGTCGATTATCATAACAGATCATGTTGTTCATCCCCGCAAATGGTTTGCTTTTCCGAAATGATAAGTGCGACACGTCAGGTGAGGTGCGCTGCACTATGGTCTTAACATTTTTTGATGGCAATTCCAGTTACACAAGGATAGAAATTACTAGTAACACGCGGCAAGTTTTTGTCAAAATAAAATGCTCGTACCAAACACGTGGCACTTATCGGGGTTTTTGCCACCTAACGCCGTGTGACAAATGTCCACGGACACGGACACTTCCATGCGCCCGAAATTCCGCAAACCAACACTAAAATGTGGATGTTTGTGGAGGTCCGGACTTGTGCCACATACGCATCCGACAAAGCGGGCCCACCCAAAACCCTCTCCCGTACGTCCGCTCCAATCGTGCCTCCGCTTTGGCGCCGCATTCATGTCGGTTTAGAGCGGACGTGCCACTGCAGCATGCCGGCCCAAAGGCGAAACATTCAACCGGCGGCGTGGCTTAGAGCGTTGTTCGCGCCATGTTAATGACGACTCAGAGCGACGCCATCGAACAGGACGGATTCCTACTTCCAATGATGGGCTTCCTCAAATGGCCGAGGTCTTCGAGCAAGCAAGTTGGATGCACACCCACTTAGTTTCATGTTGAGCTTTCATACACTTATAGCTCTTAGTGCATCCGTTGCATGTCAATCCACACTCCTCGCAACGATATCAATTGATTGGCATTTCCATAGCCTGTTGATCAGCTGCGTCGTTGTAAGACTTTCTTCCTTTTTGTCTTCTCCATATTAATCTCTACCACGTATTCTATTCCATCCATAGTGATATATTCATGGCTTGCACTCATGTATTATGTGGGAGTTGAAAAAGCTGAAGCGCATTAAAAAAGTATGAACCAATTGCTTGGCTGACACCGGGGTAGTACATGATAAGTCATTTGTGTTAAGAAGATGGAGCATGACAAGGTTATATGATTTTGTAGGGATAACATTCTTTAGCATTGATATTTTGAAAGACAAGATTGTTTGTAGGGATGCCTGAGTATTGATGTCTTCATATCAAATTATGGACTATTCTTTGAATCACTCATGTCTTAATATTCATGCCATGATTAGATTATATTCAGGCTGTAGGTGGGAGCGGGGGTTTGGTGGGACTTATTATCCCATCCCACTTAAAATGCACTGATGGGCTCCCACAGGACAGAAATAAAAATAAGTGGGATAGCTCCATTAAACCATTGGGAACCCACTTACCCACTTAATCCATTGACGTTGACTCTGCTGGACACAACAGAGGAAGCGACGCGGCTCAGATGCGCTCCCACGCCCGCTGCCGATGGACTCCCACCGCCGTACGCGATGGCCAGAACGCCGGCAGTCCCAACCCCGACCCCAGGTCGCCGGCAGCCCCAACCCGTGCCCCAGGTCGCCGGTAGCCCCAACCCAACCCCCAGGTCGCCGGCTGCCCCAAACCTGGCCCCATGTCGCCGGATGCATCAATTCTGATTCGTCGCAAGCCCACTGCTAATAGTCGAGAGTCGAGACTGCTATATAAAGCACCCTGTGCATCTTCTCATGGCTCCAAGTTTGCCATAGAAATACGAGATTGAGAGCGGGTATAGTACTGCAAGGAGCTTTATATAGTTTGACCTCCAAGTACTGCGAGGAGCTGAGCTTTATTTACTGACGGGTCGCGAGCTGCGAGGAATAAACAAGCGGCGAGCGGCGGCGACCGGTGCGGCGATCATCGCCAGAGCGGGTATCGAGACTACTATATAAAGCACCCTGTGCATCTTCTCATGGCAACGGCGTCAGGAGGTCCAGCACGCCGGCAGTGAGCCAGGTAATTTGGAGATGCCTGATGGCGGCGGACGAGACGAACGCGAGAAGACGATCGATAGTACAGGGGATTTTGCTTTGTCGAGAAAGAGAGAAAAGAGATGGCGGCCTGGTGATCGATTCGTTTCTTAATTGGGATACTGGGTTCCCACTTAACCCCACCTAACCAACGTAATTTTTGGTGGGTTATCCAATCTTCCCCGCCAATGTGTAGCGGGATCAGGTGGGTTGGGGTGGGATGCCCACGGGTAGTCCCACCTACAGCCTGAGATTATATGATCAAGATTATGCTAGGTAGCATTCCACATAAAAAATTATCTTTTTTATCATTTACCTACTCGAGGACGAGCGGGAATTAAGCTTGGGGATGCTGATACGTCTCCGTCGTATCTATAATTCTTCATTGTTTCATACCAATATTCTATAACTTTCATATACTTTTTTGCAATATTTATATAATTTTTAGGACAAACAAATTGATCCAGTGCCTAGTGTTGGTTCCTGTTTGTTGCATGTAACTGTTTCATAGAATATCCATATCAAGCGAAGTCCAAACGCGATAAAAATTTCAGAGATTTATTTTGGAATATATGTGATTTTGGGGAAGAAGAATCAACACAAGACGGCGCTCGTGGGACCCACGTGGCACCAGGGGGGGTAGGGCGAGCCGTGGTGCCTCAGGAGGCCCTCGTAAGTCGGTTGACCCCCTTCTTTCGCCGTAAGAAAGATAATATCCGGAAAAAATTTGTGTTAAAATTTCAGCCCAATCAGAGTTACGGATCTCCGGAAATTTAAGAAGCGGTTTTTAGTGAGAAAACAAGAACGTGAAACAGAAGAGAACAAAGAGAGAGATCCAATCTCGAAGGGGCTCCCGCCCCTCCGCTACCATGGCGGCCATGGACAAGAGGGACAACTCTCCTCCCATCTAGGGGGTAGGCCAAGGAAGAAGAAGAAGAAGGAGGGGCCTATCTCTCTGATACGTCTCCAACGTATCTATAATTTTTGATTGTTCAATGCTGTTATATTATCATTCTTGGATGTTTTACAATCATTTTATAGCAACTTTATATCATTTTTTGGGACTAACCTATTGACATAGTGCCCAGTGCCAGTTGTTGTTTTTTGCTAGTTTTTTTACATCGCAAAATATCAGTACCAAACGGAGTCCAAATGTAGTGAAACCTTTTGGATATTTTTTCTGGACCAGAAGATACCCAGTGGGCCAAGAAAGTACCAAAGGGAAGGCCCGCGGGGAGCACAACCCACCAGGGCGCGCCCAGGGGGGTTGTGCCCCCCACATAGCCCCCCCTGCATCGCCTCTTCGCCCTAGGAGAGTGGACGAAACACAATTCCAGCCACCGCAAGTTCGAGAACCACGCGATCCAATCTAACACCATCACGGAGGGGTTCGTCATCCTCATTGGTGTCTCTCCGATGATGCGCGAGTAGTCCACCATAGATTAAGGTTCCGTAGGCAGTAGCTAGATGGTTTCCTCTCTCTCTCTCTCTCTCTCTCTCTCTCTCTCTCTCTGTGTGTGTGTGTGTGTGTGTGTGTGTGTGTGTGTGTGTCTTGATTCTCAATACAATGGTCTCTTGGAGATCTATTTGGTGTAACTCTTTTTTGTGGTGTGTTTGTTGGGATCCAGTGAACTTTGAGTTTGTGATTAGATCTATATCCTTGAAAAAAAAATTGAGTCTTCTTTGATCTCTTATATGCATGATTATTTATAGCCTCGTAATTCTTCTTCGAATCTTTGGTTTAGTTAGGCCAACTAGATCGTTTTTTCTTGCCATGGGAAGAGGTGCTTTGTGATGGGTTCGATTATGCGGTGTTCTTTCCCAGTGACAGAAGGGGTAGAAAGGCACACATGTATCATTGCTATTAAGGATAACAAGATGGGGGCTATTCCTACATGAATAGATCTGGTCTACATCATGTCATCGTTCTTATTGCATTACTTCATTTCTCCATGAACTTAATACACTAGATGCATGTTGGATAGCGGTCAATGTGTGAAGTAATAGTAGTAGATGCTGGCAGGAGTCGGTCTACTAATCTTAGACGTGATGCCTATATATTGATCATTGCCTTGGATATCATCATAATTATTCGATCTTATATCAATTGCCAACAGTAATTTGTTTACCCACCGTGTGCTATTTCTCGAGAGAAGCCACTAGTGAAATCTACACCCCCGTGTCTATTCTTTATCATATTTGCTTTGAGATCTATTTTTATTTGCTTTTATTTTCAGATCTATTATTCAGAAAACCCAAAAATACCTTGCTGCACTTTTTTATTACTTATTTTATTTTGCATTTTATCGAGAGCTATTTATCCAATCTATCACAAAATATTCCCCTGTCAACTTGCCAATTTCTCGCGCCATTACCTAGGAGGGATTAACAACCCCTCTTACGCGTTGGGTTGCAAGTATTTGTTCTTTGTGTGGCGGTACCATTTACATAGTGTTGCTTGGTTCTCCTACTGGATAGATACTCTAGTTTCATAACTAAGGAAAATACCTACCATAGTTGTACTGCATCATCCCTTCCTCTTTATGGAAATACCGACGTAGTTTCAAGTGATATCAAAAGGAAGTTCTGGCGTCGTTGCCGGGGAGACATCATCAACATCTATCAGGTTCCTAATCGCAAATCTCATCTCCTTGCAATTTACATTATTTTTCATTTGCCTCTCGTTTTCATCTCCCCCACTTCTAAAACGTTTTTGCGAAAAGCACAAACATATTTACCTTCTTTTTTCATTTGCCTTTTTCTTGTTTGCCTCTTTGCTTGTGTTGCCGTGTGTCGTCTATTTGCTAGCATCTTCGCTTGCTAAAAATATATTGATATGGATCCTCATCCACTTGCTAATCTTTTCGAAAGATCCAATTATGATGAACCAAATGATAGTGAATTGAGTTCACTAAATTTTCTTTATGAAGTTTTGCTTGAGATTCGTGAATATGAAAATTGTGATGAAGTGTTAAAAGAAGAAATCTATAAAGTGATTCATGATAGCTCCTTGGTTGAAAAGCATGATTGAAATGATGTCATTATAAATTCTATTAATGTCAATTGTGCTAATAATATGCAAAACCCCAAGCTTGGGGATGCTAATATTGCTATGTCCACTACTTATTGCAATGATCCTGATTGGGGTGATAATGATTCTTATGATCTTGAAAATTTATTTAAACCTCATGATGAATATGCTTGTGATAATATTAAAAATGGGTTTGGAAGAGTGCCAATCCTAGCTAAAAAAGATCCCACATATTTGGAGAGTGTTCAATCTTATATATATTTTTTGATAAAAGTTGGTTTGGAGAGGTCATGACTTTAGTTGATGTTAATCCCACTATTTTGGAAGACTATAAGAATTTTATGCATGAGTTTTATATGATAGCTGTATTGTTGAATTTGATTATGATCCTACATGCAATTATTATGAGAGAGGAAAATATGGTTGTAGAGATTTTCCTATTACTAAATTACCTCTCGTTATGTTGAGATTGCTATTGTTTCTTTCTTCTTCCTTGCATATGATAGTATTTTCTTGTCTTGATAATTTGTTCTCCTATAAAATGCCTATGCATAGGAAGTATGTTAGGATTAAATGTTTCTTTCACATGCTACATGATGCTCCGTTCATGTTTCAATTACTATATTTCATGTGAGCATCATTGAAATCTTATGCCTAGCTAGGGGCATAAACGATAGTGCTTGTTGGGAGGCAACCCAATGAATAAAATTTATTGTTACCTTTTTCTTTCTATTCTTGAGTGTTTGAACAATTATGCTTCTGTTATGATTTTGTTTTTATGTTTTAATTAATGTTTGTGCCAATTATAGCCTTTTGGATCATGTCGGGTGATAGTTGCTTTGATCTTGTTGAAAAACAGAAACTTTTGCATCCAATAGCAGAATTGGTGTGCTTTGCTGGAGTGCGATAAAATTCTAAATTTTCTACACAAGATTGATATACAAATTACCTACGTTGTCCTAATATTTTAGAATTTTTGGAGTTACAGAAGTATGGACAAAGTCCATATTATTACAGATTGTTCCGTTTTTGTTGCATTGTTTGCTTATTTTGATGAATCTATGAATTGTATCGGGGGGGTATAAGCCATGGTAAAGTTGGAATATAGTAAGTATAATGCAAAAATAAAATATGAATGGGTTTGCAACAGTACTTAGAGTAGTGATTTGCTTTATTATACTAACAGGTCTCACGAAGGTTTTGTTAAGCTTTGTGTGATTGAAGTTTTCAAGTTTTGGGTGAGATCGTGATGGATGAAGGAATAAGGAGTGAAAAGATCCTAAGCTTGGGGATGCCCCATTGCACCCCAAGTTAATATTCAAGGAGAACCAAGCAACTAAGCCTGGGGATGCCCCGGAAGGCATCCCTTCTTTCTTCTAACGACCATCGGTATTTTACTTGGAGCTATATTTTTATTTGTCACATATCATGAGTTTTGCTAGGAGCGTCTTGTATTATATGAGTCTTTGCTTGTTTTAATTTTTAGTTTGTCACAAGTGTCCTTGTTGGACACACCTATTTGAGAGAGCCAAAATTATGCTATGATTTGTTAGAATTGCTCTTTATGCTTCACTAAAATCTTTTGAGCTATCGAATTGCTCTAGTGCTTCACTTATATCTTTTTGAGCACGGTGTGCTTTGATGTTTTTGAAGAAATGCTCTCATAATTCACTTAGATTTATATGAGAGTTGGTAAATTTTATAAATAAATTCTCTCATTCTTCACTTATGTTATTTTGAGAGACGAAAAAATTTATGCTCATGTTCTTCACTTAAATTTGTTTGAGCTACTCAAAAGCAATTGCAATATATGAAATCAGTCTCAAAGTGATAGATATTCAAGAGGGATATAATAAAAACTTCATGAAGATCATTGGACAAAATAAACTTTATTCTTTGTAGTAGTTTTCAGAATGATAGTATGTTGGTGAGTAATTATGCTTTAGTAAGAATATTCATGTTAAGGTTTGTGATTCCCTATGCAAGCACGAAGTCAATAGTTATGCAATGAAATTACATCCTACTTATGGTGCATTATTCGATGTTAGTTATGCTTAATGCTCACTTATGTGAATTTTTGTTTCTTGGTTGGTTGCTTCTCAATCTATTTGCTAGCCTCCACTTGTACTAAGTAGAAATACTACTTGCGCATCCAAAATCTTTAAACCCAGTTTTGCCATATGAGTCCACCATACCTACCTATATGCGGTATGTCCGTGCCATTCTAAGAAAATTTGTATGTGCCATCTCTAATTTTCAAAATGGATTTCCTTTTTGTGTGCTCGTACCGCTCATGAAGCGGCAGGGGGTGATACGTCTCCAACGTATCTATAATATTTCATTGTTCCATGCTATTATATTATCTGTTTTGGATGTTTTATATGCATTTATATGCTATTTTATATTATTTTTGGGACTAACCTATTAACCTAGAGTCTAGTGCAAGTTTCTGTTTTTTTGCCTATTTTAGAGTTTCGCAGAAAAGGAATGCCAAACGGAGTCCAAATGGATTGAAACTTTCGCGATGATCTTTCTTGGACAAGAAGGAAACCAGGAGACTTGGAGATGAAGTCGGAGACGCAACGAGGCGGCCACGAGGGTGGAGGGCGTGCCCCCTACCTCGTGGGCCCCTCAGAGCTCTCCTGGCCTAGTTCCTTTGCCTCTATATACTCTTATACCCCAAAAACATCAGGGGGAGCCACGAAAATAATTTTCCACCGTCGCGACCTTCTGTACCCGTGCGATCCCATCTAGGGGCCTTTTTCGGCGTCCAGCGGGAGGGGGATTTGATCACGGAGCGCTTCTACATCAACACCATTACCCTTCCGATGAAGTGTGAGCAATTTACCATAGACCTACGAGTCCATAGCTAGTAGCTAGATGGATTCTTCTCTCTCTTTGATTCTCAATACCATGTTCTCCTCGATGTTCTTGGAGAGCTATTCGATGTAATACTCTTTTGCGGTGTGTTTGCCGAGATCCGATAAATTGTGGATTTATGATCAGATTATCTATGAGTATTATTTGAGTCTTCTCTGAATTCTTATATGCATGATTTGATATCTTTGCAAGTCTCTTCGAATTATCGGTTTAGTTTGGCCTACTAGATTGGTTTTTCTTGCAATGGGAGAAGTGCTTAGCTTTGGGTTCAATCTTGCGGTGTCCTTTCCCAATGACAGTAGGGGCAGCAAGGCACGTATTGTATTTTTGCCATCGAGGATAAAAAGATGGGGTTTTCATCATTTTGCTTGAGTTAATTCCTTTAGATCATGTCATCACTACAAAAAAATACACTTCTGTGATGATACGTGTTTGTCACAGTAGGTCGCATTTTCTGTCTTGCATGTACATCCATGACGATTTTATGACAGAATCAAGATAGTGATACCTGTGCTGTCGTAGAAGTGTTCCATGACATTACCAAAATTATCATCATGGAAGTGTCCACTTCCATGACGATAAATCGCGCGTCACAGAAGTGCTTTCGTCAAGGGTGACCGACACGTGGCATCCACTGTAATGGAATGTCGTTAAGCTATCGGGTCCGGTTTTGGATCCGATAACCCGTTAATAACCCCGACCAATGGGGATTTCCACGTGTAAAATCATCATTGGCTGGAGGAAACACGTGTCGGCTCACCGTTGGGACAGATGTCATCCACTCATTGGACCCAAGGCGCCTATGATCAAGCTTTTAAATATCGTCCGCTACCTCCGCTATTGCGGCCGCAATAGCGGTAGCATCACCCTAACACTATTAGTTTAAGGCTGCGTTAGAAAATAGCGTGTTGTCATGATGCGGGCGCAATATCACTTGTTGGACCGCTATATCGTCCGCTATCCGCAATATTGCCCGCTATATAAGTCCTTGTTGTTCTATTGTGTAATCTATTTTGGTAAATGTGTCTTGCTTGCATGGTTGCACGACCAAATATTGTTCAATTATAGTTTATAATCTTAGATAAATGATGATTTCTCAAATTAAGTGTCATAATTTTTTCAATGGCCTAGAAACATACACAACAATCTCAAATTTATGAGTGTTTTTAAAAAATTGGCTATGTGGAATAGCGCCTGCAATATCGCCCGCTATGCGCATTCCGCTACGCGGACCCTAATCCGCAACCAGTCCGCTATCCGCTATTTAAAAGCTTGCCTATGATACATCGACACATGGCACGGCCCAATAAAGGCCCATTCCTGTGAAAAGGCCAGCCCGTTTGACTTGGTCAAAAGGTGGCGGCCCGACCCACGGAAAGCCTGTTAACGGCGTGTCCGCATATAGCCCATCTACAGCCCGCGAACCCAGGGCCCGTTACGACCTCTCCGAATTAGGCCCAGTGCATCATCTGGGCCGTCCAATATGATTCCAGCCCGTTTTAACTTCCGGCCATGTGTGGCCCATGACTTCTTTCGGCCCATATGAGGCCCTTTGTAACTCTTGGCCCATTAACGGCCCATGGTGAAACTGGCCCGTAATGAACAGTGTATCACTTTATACCCATTAACGGCCCGTTATTCCATTGGGCCGTTTCCAGCCCAAGTTATCTTTCGGCCTTCTCAGGGCCCATTGATTCTTGTGCTCATTTAGAGCATTCGGTTACATATGACCAGTTACTGTCATTTTCTGCTTGTGTGCCAAATTCAGCCCGTCGTTACAGTTGGCCCATTTGTGGACCGTTAATACGTTGGGCCGTTTTCATGTCAAAAAAACCCTTTGGGCTGTTTTCATAGAGTTATCAAATACGGCCTATTAACGGCCCGTTATGGTCGACGAATAGTATGACCCATGATTGGTGAAATGATGATCCGCTCCGTAGAAGGCCCATGGATCCTACGGCCCATATGAGGCCCATGGGTCATACGGCCCGTACAAGGCCCATGGATCGTATGGCCTGTAGAAGGCCCATGGACCCTACGACCCGTAGAAGGGCCATGGATCTAAGGCCCGTATAGAAGGCCAATGGATCCTACGGCCCGTATAGAAGGCCAATGGATCCTACATCCCGAAGAAGGCCAATGGATCATACGGCCAGCAGGAGGCCCATGGTTACAACAGTTCGTGTGCTGCCACGATTATTTTGGCCTAATTACCAAAAATAGGCTATTGTGGCTGCTACGTCTTCAGCTTGCGTTGGTTTTCCTCGAAGAGGAGAGGGTGATGCAGCAATAGTAGCGTAAGTATTTCCCTCAGTTTTTGAGAACCAAGGTATCAATCCAGTAGGAGGCTCCTCAAAAGTCCCACCCACCTACACAAACAATCTGAGAGCTCGCAACCAACGCGATAAAGGGGTTGTCAATCCCTTCACGGCCACTTGCGAAAGCGAGATCTAATAAAGATAGTAAGATAAGATAAATATATTTTTGGTATTTTATAAGATAGATGCAAAAAGTAAAGATGCAAATAAAAGTAGATTGGAAGCAAATATGATAAGAGATAGCATAAGTATTACGGTGGGTGAACAAATTACTGTCGAGCAATTGATAGAAAAGCGAATAGTTATGAGATTATCTAGGCATGATCATGTATATAGGCATCACGTCCATAACAAGTAGACCGACTCCTGCCTGCATCTACTACTATCACTCCACACATCGACCGACTCCTGCCTGCATCTAGAGTATTAAGTTCATTAGAATAGAGTAACGCATTAAGCAAGATGACATGATGTAGAGGGATAAACTCAAGCAATATGATATAAACCCCCATCTTGTTATCCTCGATGGCAACAATACAATACGTGCCTTGCAACCCTTTCTGTCACTGGGTAAGAACACCAAAAGAATGAACCCAAAGCTAAGCACTTCTCCCATGGCAAGAAAGATCAATCTAGTAGGCCAAACCGAACTGATAATTCGAAGAGACTTGCAAAGATAACTCAATCATACATAAAAGAATTCAGAGAAGATTCAAATATTATTCATAGATAAACTTGATCATAAACCCACAATTCATCGGATCTCGACAAACACACCGCAAAAAGAGTTTACATCGAATAGATCTCCACAAGAGAGGGGGAGAACATTGTATTGAGATCCAAAAAGAGAGAAGAAGCCATCTAGCTAATAACTATGGACCCGTAGGTCTGTGATAAACTACTCACAACTCATCGGAGGGGCAAGGATGTTGATGTAGAGGCCCTCCGTGGTCGATTCCCCCTCCGGCAGAATGCCGGCGAAGGCTCCAAAATGGGATCTCGCGGATACAGAAGGCTACGGTGGTGGAAATTGTGTTTCGTCTTGCTCCTGGATATTTTCGGGGCACGTAGGTATATATAGGAGGAAGAAGTACGTCGGTGACTGCCCAGGCCCACGAGACAGGGGGCGCGCCCTATAGGGGGGGCGCCCTCCTATCTCGTGGGAGCCTCGGCAGCTTCTTGGCTTGCACTCCAAGTCCTCTGGATCACGTCCGTTCAAAAAATCACGCTCCCGAAGGTTTCATTCTGTTTGGACTCCGTTTGATATTCCTTTTCTTCGAAATACTGAAATAGGCAAAAAAACAGCAATATGGGCTGTGCCTCCGGTTAGTAGGTTAGTCCCAAAAATGATATAAATGTGTAAAATAAAGCCCATAAAAATCCAAAAAAGGTAATATAATAGCATGGAACAATCAAAAATTATAGATACGTTGGAGACGTATCAAGCATCCCCAAGCTTAATTCCTGCTTGTCCTCGAGTAGGTAAATGATAAAAAGAAATTTTTGATGTGGAATGCTACCTAGCATAATTCTCAATGTAATTTTCTTTATTGTGGCATGAATGTTCAGATCCAAATGATACAAAATAAAAGTTTATATTGACATAAGAAATAGTAATACTTGAAGCATACTAATCAAAGTAATCATGTCTTCTCAAAATAACATGGCCAAAGAAAGTTATCCCTACAAAATCATATAGTCTGGCTGCTGCTCTATCTTCGTCACACAAAGTATTTAATCATGCACAACCCCGATGACAAGCCCAGCAATTGTTTCATACTCCAATAATCTCGAACTCTTTCAATTTTCACGCAATACATGAGCGTGAGCCATGGACATAGCACTATATATGGAATAGAATGGTGGTTGTGGAGACGACAAAAAAGGAGAAGATAGTCTCACATCAACTAGGCGTATCAACGGGCTATGGAGATGCCCATTAATAGATATCAATGTGAGTGAGGTGGGATTGCCATGCAACAGATGCACTAGAGCTATAAATATATGAAAGCTCAACAAAAGAAACTAAATGGGTGTGCATCCAACTCGCTTGCTCACGAAGACCTAGGGCACTTTTGAGGAAGCCCATCATTGGAATATACAAGCCAAGTTCTATAATGAAAAATTCCCACTAGTATATGAAAGTGACAACATATGAGACTCTCTATCATGAAAATCATGGTGGTACTTTGAAGCACAAGTGTGGAAAAAGAGATAGAGCATTGTCCCTTCTCTCTTTTTCTCTCATTTTTTCTCTTTTTTTCTTTAGCCTTCTTTTTTTCTTTTTGGCCTTTCTATTTTTCTTCTTCTTTTTTATCTTTTTTCTTTTTTAAAGTCCGAAGTCTCATCCCGACTTGTGGGGGAATCATAGTCTTCATCATCCTTTCCTCACTAGGACAATGCTCTAATAATGAAGATCATCACACTTTTATGGATTTACAACTCAAGAATTACAACTCAAAGCTAGAACAAGATATGACTCTATATGAATGCCTCCGGCGGTGTACCGGGATATGCAATGAATCAAGAGTGACATGTATGAAAATTATGAAGGTGGCCTTGCCACAAATACAATGTCAACTACATGATCATGCAAAGAGCAATATGACAAAAGTAATGCGTGTCATATGAACGGAACGGTGGGAAGTTGCATGGCAATATATCTCGGAATGGCTATGGAAATGCCATAATAGGTAGGTATGGTGGCTGTTTTGAGGAAGGTATATGGTGGGTGTATGGTACCGGCGAAAGTTGCATGGCACAAGAGAGGCTAGCAATGATGGAAGGGTGAAAGGGTGCGTATAATCCATGGAGTCAACATTAGTCAAAAGAACTCATGTACTTATTGCAAAAATTTAGAAGTCATCAAAAACCAAAGCACTACGCGCATGCTCCTAGGGGGATATATTGGTACGAAAAGACCATCGCTCGTCCCCGACCGCCACTCATAAGGAAGACAATCAATAAATAAACTGTGCTCCAACTTCATCACAAAGCGGTTCACCATACGTGCATGCTACGGGAATCACAAACTTCAGCACAATCATTCTTTAAATTCATAGTCAACCAACTAGCATGACTTTAATATCACTACCTCCATATCTCAAAACAATTATCAAGCATCAAATTGATCATATCATCCAATTCACTTTCTATGATAGTTTTTATTATACACAACTTGGATTCTCATCATTCTATGACCAACTTTATGACCATAGCAAATACCATGCTGTTCTAAAAGACTCTAAAAATAATATAAGTGAAGCATGAGATACTAATAATTTCTTCAAAATTAAGACACCACCGTGCTCAAAAAGATATAAGTGAAGCACATAGAGTATTCTAGCAAATTCTAATCAAATAGGCTTCTCCCAAAAGGTGTGTACAGCAAGGATGATTCTGGTAAACTAAAAAGTAAAGAATAATATAATACACGATGCTCCAAGCAAAACACATATCAGGTGGCGAATAAAAATATAGCTCCAAGTAAAGTTACCAATGAACGAAGACGAAAGAGGGGATGCCTTCCCGGGGCATCCCCAAGCTTAGGCTTTTGGCTATCCTTGAATATCTTGGGGTGCCATGGGCATCCCCAAGCTTAGTCTCTTGCCACCCTTTATTCCAAAATCCATAAAAGCTTTACCCAAAACTTAAAAACTTCACAACACAAAACTCAACAGGAAATCTTATAAGCTCCGTTAGTGAAAGAAAACAAAACCACCACATAAGGTACTGTAATGAACTCATTCTTTATTTATATTGGTATTAAACCTACTGTATTCCAAATTCTCTATGGTTTATAAACTATTTTACTAGCCATAGATGCATCAAAATAAGCAAACAACAGACGAAAAACAGAATCTGTCAAAAACAGAACAGTCTGTAGCAATCTGTAACTAACGCAAACTTCTGGAACTCTAATAATCCTACCAAAATAGGAAGCCCTGGAAAATTTATTTATTGATTAGGAGCAAAAATAATGAACGCAAAATCACGTTCCTGTGATTTAACAAAATTATATTCGTGCGCACAAAGTTTCTGTTTTTCAGCAGAATCAAATCAACTATCATCATGTGTTATCCTATAGGTTCTACTTGGCACAAACACTAACTAAAAGATAAAAACACATCTAAACAGAAGGTAGATGCAAGATTTATTACTAAACAGGAGCAAAAACAAAAAACATAAAGAAAAATTGGGTTGCCTCCCAACTAGCGCTATCGTTTAACGCCCCTAGCTAGGCATAAAAGCAAAGATAGATCTAACGAGTCCTCTCTTTGGCACTAAATTCATAAGTAGCACGCATGATAGATTCATAAGGTAATTTGACTTTCTTTCTTGGAAAGTGCTCCATGCCTTTCTTTAATGGAAATTGGAATCTAATATTCCCTTCCTTCATATCAATAATCGCACCAATCGTTCTAAGGAAAGGTCTACCAAGAATAATAGGGCAAGAAAGATTGCAATCTATATCAAGAATGATAAAATCTACGGGCACCAAATTTCTACTTGCAACAATAAGAACATTATTGATCCTTCCCATAGGCTTTTTAATAGTGGAATCCGCAAGGTGCAAATTTAAAGAGCAATCATCAAGATCATGGAAACCTAGAATATCACATAAAGTTTCCGGAATCGTGGAAACACTAGCACCCAAATCACACAAAGCAAAACACTCATGATCTTTAATTCTAATCTTTATAGTAGGTTCCCACTCATCATTAAGTTTTCTAGGTATAGAAACTTCCAAATTAAGTTTTTCATCATAAGATTGCATCAAGGCATCAACAATATGTTTGGTAAAAGCTTTATTTTGACTATAAGCATGAGGAGAATTAACAACGGATTGCAACAAGGAAATACAACCTTTTAAAGAACAATTATCATAATCAAATTACTTGAAATCCGAGATAGTGGGTTCAATGTTATTTGAAATTGAGGACTCTCCAATCTCAATTTTACCAAATTTAGCATCAAGATCTAAAGACTCCGAATTCTTGGGACGCCTTCTAGGCAAAGTTGATTCATCATTAGCCCCATAATCATCAAAATTCATATGCAAAATATAGATCTAATAGGAGACGCATCAATAACTTTAAGATCCTCATCATTATTTTCATGGAAACTAGAAGAACACGCTTTTATAAAGCTATCTTTTTTAGCACGCAATCTAGCGGTTCTTTCCTTGCACTCGTCAATGGAAATTCTCATTACTTTGAGAGACTCATTGATATCATGCTTGGGAGAATAAGATCTAAGTTTAAGAGAATCAACATCAAGCGAAAGTCTATCAACGTTCCTAGCCAAATCATCAACTTTAAGCAATTTTTCTTCAAGCAAAGCATTAAAATTCTTTTGAGAAATCATAAATTCTTTCACACTATTCTCAAAATCAGAGGGCATCTTATTAAAATTACCATAAGCATTATTGTAGGAATTTCCATAATTATTAGAGGAATTACTAGGGAACGGTCTAGCATTAAAGTTTCCTCTATAAGCATTGTTTCCGAAACTATTCCTACCAACAAAATTCACATCCATAGATTCATTATTATTCTCAATCAAAGTAGACAAAGGCATATCATTGGGATCAAGAGGAGTATCTTTAGTAGCAAACAATTTCATAAGTTCATCCATCTTTCCACTCGAAACATTGATTTCTTCTATAGCATGCACTTTTTTACTAGAAGATCTTTCAGTGTGCCATTGATAATAATTAGCCATAATATTATCAAGTAGTTTTGTGGCATCTCCTAACGTGATTTCCATAAACGTGCCTCCCGTGGCAGAATCTAAGAGATTTCTATAAGCAAAGTTCAAACCGGCATAAATTTTTGTATGATCATCCATAAATTCAAACCATGAGTAGGGCAATTGCGAAGCATCAATTTCATTCTTTCCCAAGATTGGGCAACATGCTCATGATCAAGTTGTTTAAAATTCATGATATCTTTCCTAAGAGTGATAATCTTAGCGGGAGGAAAATACTTAGAGATAAAAGCATCTTTGCACTTATTCCAAGAATCAATACTATTTTTAGGCAAAGACGAAAACCAAACTTTAGCACGATCTCTAAGAGAAAACAGAAATAACTTCAATTTAACAATATTGTTATCCGTATCTTTCTTCTTTTGCATATCACACAAATCAACAAAGTTGTTTAGATGAGTAGCGGCATCTTCACTAGGAAGGCCGGTGAATTGATCTTTCATAACAAGATTCAGCAAAGGAGTATTGATTTCACAAGACTCAACATCATTAAGAGGAGCATCGAAGTACTAAGGAAATCATTATTTTTGGTATTCAAGAAATCACACAATTTGGTATTATCTTGCGCCATGGCAACAAGTAATCCAACACACAAGCAAACAGAAAAAGGCAAGCGAAAAGAGAGGAGGAGATTGGGAAAGAGAGGGCGAATAAAATGGCAAGGGTGAAGTGGGGGAGAGGAAAATGAGAGGCAAATGGAAAATAATGTAAATGCGAGGGAGATGGGTTTGTGATGGGTACTTGGTATGTCTTGACTTGAGCGAAGACCTCCCGAAAGAACGGCGCCGAAATCCTTCTTGCTACATCTTGAGCTTGCGTTGGTTTTCCTCAAGAGGAGAGGGTGATGCAGCAATAGTAGCGTAAGTATTTCCATCAGTTTTGAGAACCAAGGTATCAATCCAAAGAGGAGGCTCCTCAAAAGTCCCACGCACCTACACAAACAAACTGAGAACTCGCAACCAACGTGATAAAGGGGTTGTCAATCCCTTCACGGCCACTTGCAAAAGTGAGATCTAATAAAGATAGTAAGATAAGATAAATATATTTTTGGTATTTTATAAGATAGATGCAAAAAGTAAAGATGCAAATAAAAGTAGATTGGAAGCAAATATGATAAGAGATAGACCCGGGGGCCATAAGTTTCACTAGTGGCTTCTCTCAAGATAGCATAAGTATTACGGTGGGTGAACAAATTACTGTCAAGCAATTGATAGAAAAGCGAATAGTTATGAGATTATCTAGGCATGATCATGTATATAGGCATCACATCCATAACAAGTAGACCGACTCCTGCCTGCATCTACTACTATCACTCCACACATCGACCGACTCCTGCCTGCATCTAGAGTATTAAGTTCATAAGAACAGAGTAATGCATTAAGCAATATGACATGATGTAGAGGGATAAACTCAAGCAATATGATATAAACTCCATCTTGTTATCCTCGATGGCAACAATACAATACGTGCCTTGCAACCCTTTCTATCACTAGGTAAGGACACCGCAAGATTGAACCCAAAGCTAAGCACTTCTCCCATGGCAAGAAAGATCAATCTAGTAGGCCAAACCAAACTGATAATTCGAAGAGACTTGCAAAGATAACTCAATCATACATAAAAGAATTCAGAGAAGATTCAAATATTATTCATAGATAAACTTGATCACAAACCCACAATTCATTGGATCTCGACAAACACACCGCAAAAAGAGTTCACATCAAAGAGATCTCCACAAGAGAGGGGGAGAACATTGTATTGAGATCCAAAAAGAGAGAAGAAGCCATCTAGCTAATAACTATGGACCCGTAGGTCTGTGGGAAACTACTCACAACTCATCGGAGGGGCAAGGATGTTGATGTAGAGGCCCTCCATGGTCGATTCCCCCTCCGGCAGAACACCGGCGAAGGCTCCAAGATGGGATCTCGCGGATACAGAAGGTTATGGTGGTGGAAATTGTGTTTTATCTTGCTCGTGGATGTTTTCGGGGTACGTAGGTATATATAGGAGGAAGAAGTACGTCGGTGGCCGCCCGAGGGGCCCACGAGACAGGGGGCGCGCCCTATAGGGGGGGCGCCCTGCTATCTCGTGGGGGCCTTGGCAGCTTCTTGGCTTGCACTCCAAGTCCTCTGGATCACGTTCGTTCCAAAAATCACGCTCCCGAAGGTTTCATTCCGTTTGGACTCCGTTTGTTATTCCTTTTCTTCGAAACACTGAAATAGGCAAAAAAAACAACAATATGGGTTGGGCCTCCGGTTAGTAGATTAGCCCAAAAATGATATAAATGTGTAAAATGAAACCCATAAACATCCAAAAGAGGTAATATAATAGCATGGAACAATCAAAAAATTATAGATACGTTGGAGACGTATCAGTGGCCACTTGAAAAACACAGAAAAAGAACTGCAGTGACTACAAGCAAATAACTAAACAAGACAAAGGAAATAAATAAGCAAGCAATTAACGCTAGCATATTACCGCTATTACACATATTACATCCACTTGGCATCAAAGTTCTCCACCAGTGCAAATATAGGGAACAAGGCAGCATATTACATACACTGGTCGTCAAAATTGGCCACCAGTGCAAATAAACGCGGCAGCAAAACAAGAGCATAACTGAAACAGCTTCAGAAGAGCTCAAGAAACGTTATCCTGGGTATCCACCATGGTGGCAATAAGCTTAGCAAACTTATTAGCTTTGTCCTGTTTGGCGCTAAAATCCTCCAACGCTTGCTGTTGCACCAAAATTATGCATCTGAATGCTCCAGGGACTTCTGCAGTCCTTCCGCTTCTTGTCGCAGCAAAGCTGATTGATGTCTTTGAGCTTGCAGTTGAGACTCAAGAAACCGAACTGATTCAGACAGTGAGTTTGAATAGCTTGTGCAAGTAGTAGTTGCCAGTAACTCGAACACTAAACCAAGACAGGACTTTGGGGTTGTCTCGCTGTCTTCAAGATAGTCTTCCTTAGCTGTTTTATGAGCTTTGTTGGAGACCAACAAGGATGTGTCACTGTCCTAAACCTTATCTGCATTACTTCCTTTACCATTGCTTAATAAGGCACTCTTCCCCAATATTCTGTCAGCATTCTGAAAGAAGAAACAAGCAGACACATAACAAGTTTAGCATGTACTAGTATATGAAACTCATTTCGGTGAACCAGTTCATTAGCAAGGTGGACAGGATTAAACTACCAAATCTTCTATTGCCAAGTACTAGTACATAATAAAAGCATCAAAGAAACATATATCTATGTCCTATGGTTACTGCCTTGTCTTGCCAAATCAAAATAGAGACACGGTTCAAATCATATCAGTTCAAGACAAAGCAGCAGTGAAAGAATACAAAGAGTGGGAAACTACACGGCACAACAAGATTTCAGATGGGTACCACGGGTCTACATGTACAACAACACTATTGGCTCTGTTGTGATGCTAGTAATGTGCATGATATGAAAGTCAACTGTATACACATTTAAAATTGAAATCAACAGAGCTATTGATAAGAGCAAACCTGTTAAAGAAACATGCGTGAACATACCTATTGTGCCATTGGAGTTTCAATTGGATCCTTCAATTTAAAAATAAGTTTGTATGAGTAAATACAGTGATACAAGAGAAAAGCAATCATAGTTAAAAAAAGGCGCACCTAAGCTAGCGCTTAAGCGCGCCTAGGCTCTAGGCGTTGGCAAAATGCATTGCGCATAACTATGCTTAATCTGTGCATAACTGCACATAAGCATGTGCTTTGGTCAGTAAAGCGCAAGGCGGTGGCAAAACGCACAATTAACGCCTAGCGCTTTTTTGAACTATGATAGCAATGGAATCTTAAATTAGAACAGTTGTTCTTCAGGCTTAGGCACTTGTTCTACATGAACAAAGTAAGATGCAAGAATATAATACTTAAAAATAGAAAATGAGCTCATAGACCTTACCACATTCTTGGTTCGGGACCAGTACAGAACAAGGCGTTCCCAGTCATCGTCCAGTAAATGTGTCTCAGGAGAACATAAGGAATTTGATGAGTTTCTTTGCGGTGAAGTACGTTTTCTTGAGTAATTCGACATCGCCACCAAGCATTCTTGAAGATAGCAGAGGTATTAGCACAAGTTACCTCATCCTGAGTTTCAAAATCGGTCCTTCTCTATAGAGAAAAATGGGAAAATTTGCTGTATTATAACCATCATGGAGGTAGGATGTATGGGACAAAGCAAAGTAATTGCCATGAATAACATTACTACACATAACTCCTGGACAAACACCTGCAACTGGCATTTTCCTTCATCTTCAGTATAATATTTCCAAGATGGGAAGATACGCACATACGATTTAACAACATCAAATGCGATAGATGCTAAACTATGACTAGCTGGTTGTGCTTCCTCCACAGGAATAGGCGTAGTAACTGGTGGAGTTGGGGTTCGCCGTGATAGTACTGGCCCTTTGGGCACTGGAGCTGCCTTACTAACTGATCTTGCTTGGGAGCTCTGTGGTGGAGATGGTGCTGTTTCAACAGGAACTGGGTTACTATCGGCTGGGGTTGGGGTTAGATTGGGTGAAGCTGGTTCTCTGTCCATCACAGTAGGGGTACAATCTGCGAGAGTTTGGGTTATGTGTGGTAGGGCTGGTTCTTGTGCATGTACAATCGGGGTGCTATCTCCACCAAGAGGTAGCACTATTTTATTTGAAGACCGTGTTTTTAGTCCGCTAGATACTGGCATCACCCGCTCCAATTCAAATGGCTGATAAACAGGAAACATAGTTGAATGTACAGACATTGTATGAGAAACAGATGCAATAGGTAGTGTGGAGAAAAGAGGGCATGAAATAGTTGACATGTATATTGTTTAACTAAAACGGATAGCATGACATAATTTCACATATATGATGTCTATCTAAACTGGATAGCATAGCATAACATAATTCAAAGATATGATGAATAACTAAACAGGATCGCATGACATAATTCACCTACATGGTATCTAAGTAATCAGGATCGCATCATTTAATTCACATATGTGATTTATATGCTAAACAGAGGGCATTCGATATGATGTCTGAACTAAGAACATGGTGTTGAATATTGTGTACATGATGTCTAAACTATGCAATGCAAGACACCATATGCATGATATGAGCAGTATAACCGTGCCAAGTTAGAGCATACACCTCGGTGGGGGAATAGGACTGGTCATCTGTCTCTGAATCCATCTCTGAGGAGCTATCGGTACCCAACAAGAGATCTGCTTCGATAGGTAGCACTGTCTGCTCTGAAGGCCTTGTTTTCACTCCAGATTTTTCCATCTCCCACCCAAATGGCTGATTCACAGGAAGAGTAGTTTAATGTACAAACATTATCGACAAATGGAAATGTAATGAAGAAAAGGATGGGCAAGATATCATTCAAATATATGATGCCTGGTTAAACAGGATGGCATTGCACATTTCACATATATTATGGCTGGCTAAAAGACATGAGACTGCATAATTCCCATATATGATATAGAAACTAAACAGGTGGCATTACAAAACATGTCTAAACTAAGCAGATGACATATATGATGTCAAAAGTAGGCATTGCAAGGCAACATATGCATGATATGACTAACATCATCATGCCAAGGTAGAGCAAACACCTTGGGGGGTAAATAGGAGTGGTCAAGCGTCTCGAATCCGCCTCAGAACAGATATCTTCCTCTGGATTACAATCTGGAGAGGGGTGGGGAGGGTTTGCCATTGAACCCACCATGGAGTGATGTCTGCATGACATTGTATTGCCGCGCAAAACTATTTTCTTTTTCTCTACATGTTCAGCATGACTGTGTACAATATATGACATGCATATGAAAAAATATGGTGAGATTATGTAAGGAGAGCATGCAGAAATTTAGAGTGATGGTCACAACCAGTGGATGGATCCAAAAATAATGATAGCAGGCTGATGATTGCTTTAATTTAATAAAAAGACAGATGATGATTGCTTTACTATTTGTTTCCCACCCAAGATGAACAACATAGGCATACCCTAGGTGAACCAGATATTAGACAGACATACTATTCATTGCTTCCCCGATATGTGCCCCACAACTAATTTAGAACTCAAGTTTGATCATTAATTTGGACCTGACTTGGAGTCCAAGAGGTGAACAGGATGATAAAGTAGCAGGTAATTTTAAGCAATGCATAACATAAGCAAAAACAAAAGAATGCGACCTCTCTTGTGACCCGTGTACTCCTCAGGTTCATGTGCTGAGTCGATGATGGTGATGCCGTTGCGATGGGTGCCGGTGGCAGGGAAGGAGATCCGAGGCGGGGAAAGACGGTCAGGAGTCATGATGTCTGGTTTGATGGATGCTTCTGTTGATGGAGCAGCTCGGGTGAGGTGGACGACGTCGCAGCAGGAGCAGGACAAACCACACAAAGTTCCCTTCGACACCTACCTATAACTGAAGTAATTTTGTAAGGCTCATTTGGCTTGCATGATTCTAAAAACGCAGGGATAGGAAAAACACCGGAATAGGATAGGAATGCACATGGTAAATAGAGCATTTGTAAACATAGGATTTCTGTCAACTTGGGTGTTTGGTTTACAGGAATTGGAAGAGCAGAGGAATGCAAAGAAACATGGCCAAAATAAAGTGAAACCATATGAAAGTGTGTACAGTTAGAATGTTATTCTCCCACTAATGCACTTGGTCTTGTTTTCATGCATAGGATTTTGAAAAGTAGGTCCAGGTGGATGTTTTGCTTCATTCCTTTCAACAAAATGCATGAATAATTGAATACTAGAGTGCCATTAGAAAATTCCCTATTGCTATGTTTTTTCGTTGAACCAAAATAGCCCTAATGGATCGACATGAATGTATAGTAATAAGTGATGCAACAAGTGTACAACCTCTTTGCCGTAGCCGTGTAGACCTCAGCATCATTGGGTTGGTCGCTGAAGCAGTTGAGGCAGAGGTGGTTGTCGGAGGTGTGGAGGAAGATCTGAGGAATCTATAGACAGCGTCCAGGGCATTGCTCTGTTGTGATGGATTATTCTGTTGTTGGAGCAGCTCTGGTGAGCCGTGAGACGTCAAGGCTGAAGCAGCACAAGACAGACATCGTCAATCTCAAGTGGGATTCTAATAGCATCTCCAATAGATGATGTAAAATAGATGTAAAATTTACATCACCAAAAACCACCTAACTACAACAGATGAGGTAAAAACTGTTGACTCCGAACTTAACTATCGAAACTGAAATTTACTGTGGAATCTGAATGTTACTGCCAAAACTAAATGCAATGGTAGCAGAGAGGCACTTGACAAGTAGTTTAGGGAGGGCCTGTAGTTCATCTTCAACCTGCACCCCCCTGAGCCGCCAGCCACCACCGGCCGAACCGCTGCCCCACACCGACCGCCGCCCGAAAAACTCCCCACCGCCGGTCCGGCCAGCCCTCTAGGCCCCCGCCCCACCACGAACCCTAAGATAGATAGTGGGGTACCTCTCCGGCGAGCCCCAATCCCCGATGCGGGTGGTTCTTCCTTAACTCCAGCGAGCCCCCCCCCCCGCCAACCCCTGAAAATCGACAGACCCAAAAGTCGATTCAGTCGACTGAAGTGTGGCTAAATCGGAGTAGAGCAGCAGCACGAGCGAGGGGGAGAGCAGTAGCAGCAACTGTGCAAGCGAGCGATCGAGCGAGAGCCAGAGCAGCAGTAGCAGCGCGAGCGAGCGAGCGAGAGCCGGAGCAGCAGCAGCAGATCTGGCTGGTATGGACGCCGCCGCCGAAGGGGCCTTGCACTGGGGGAGAGACGCCGTGGAGATGTCGCCCGTGGCGCCGGCTTCAAGGTAGCCGCTCCATGGGGGTGCGGGATGGAGCATCGTCGGTGCCGGGAGGCCGAGTTAAGGAGAAAGTGCGATGCGATGAGTGTACAACCTCTTTGGTGGCGCCGAGTAGGCCTCGGCTTTGTCCGAGGAGTCAGTGAGGATGCTACGGTTCTGGTGGAGCAGGTTAAGGCGGCGCTGTGGGGATGGAGCAGCCGCGATAGACGAGGCGATCGTTGGAGCAGCTCCCTGGGGGTGGAAGACGGGGCGGATGAACCGGCAGGACGACGAGATGGACGACGGATCCTCATCCGGGGAGGTGGACGAGGGACGTCGAGCTGTTGCGGTGGATGACGACGTCGGGGAAGAGGCTCTGGCTCGGCAGCGATGAGGTGGCAGATGGAGAAGGGTGGGGTTTCGTGGCTGGAGCGGAGAGGTTATGGCGGCCTGGGATTTCAAATGGCGAAAAGGGATGGGAGGGGTTGAACCATGACTTAGGGATGTGCTTGTCCAAAATGTAGGGTGTGTTACAAAAGTACCCCCCACCGATTTGAACTATCGGCCCTTTTGGCTAGGGTTAGAAGGGGGATTTCACGTGTCGGGATTTGGCAGCTGGAGGGAGTTTTCGCGCGCACTGTAATTTTGGGATCGCAAGGCGCGGATTGTGAAGGCGCCAGTTTTGCGAGCACGATATCTGAATTTTCGGGATATAACAAGACGCGGGTTGAATTTTAGGGAGAAGCCTAACGTGTAGTAATATTGTAATTGTATGTACCAAATCAATTCGCACTTTCCTCAACCAAAAAGAAAACGAAAAAATAAAACTATTCACACCACACAAAGAGAGAGTCTTGCCCCGTTTTACTATACAAATGCTATTCAAAGCTACTCCCTCCTTCCATCTATATAGGGCCTAATGTGTTTTTCAATGCTAACCTTGACCAAATATTAGAGCAATAATATATGACATGCAACTTACACAAAGCACACCGTTAAATTCGTCTGTGAAAGGTTCTTTCAATGATATAATTTTCACATTGTGCATGTCATGTACTATTAATCTTGTCAATAGTCAAAGGCGGTCTTAAAAAACTCATTACGCCCTATATAGATGGAAGGAGGGAGTATGAATCCATGTTATGTCCAATTAAATTTTTTTCGCTTGCTGTATAATGCATGTAACCTACTCATACCAACATTTTAGTGCATTCCAAATGTCTATACTACCACTGCAATTCAAACCAAATTTGAATTCATTTCTCTATTTCAATAAGAATCTACAATCATGATTGTTGGCAACTTCAACTATCATTTGTGTATTACCTTAATAACACACCACATGATTACTATAGAGATAGATATGAACTATGTGTACTACATGAACTCGAATTCTATTTTTTGAATACACTTGATGTTGATTCCAAATAATAGTACATTTGATGTACTAACTATATATTAATAATCTAAACCATGTTCCATACGTACACCGTGTTTATCACACAAAATATAGTGCCCCGCCCCCTACATTATGACAAGTATTTAGACCTGAGTTGCAAAAGCCACACATTAGCCCAAATTATAATCAATGTTCTACATTATGATATCTTCTTCAGTATCTGTATCCACTTTTTTATAATGAATTATGATCTTTGTTTGTCTTTTACACCTTCACGATCCTCTTCTATTTATAGCTAGCTAGCGCTAACTTAATTTCTATCGTGCATGCACACGCCCGCCCCCTCTCACCCACCCTTAGTGTCCCCTCCATCACGCACGTTCATTATTTCTCTTTAGGTCGTCCACCCGCGGTGTATGTAGACCCCCGGCTCCTTATTTTCGGCACACACCGGTCGATATACCTCTCTAGCCAAGTGTGCCCACAACAAACACATATATACTTCCCCGCTTCTCTTCTCACCGTCCATGCCCCCCTATGTCCAATACGGCTCCACGCAGGTGCACACTCCCGCCCCTCTTTATATTAATCACATACTCGCACACTCCCCCCTCGACATGGTAGGCCTCTCGCACCACCTCCTAGCCGCACCCCTCTCCCCCTGTCTGTCTCTCCAGACCTTATTTTCTTCTAACACATGTAGGCGTGTATATGAACTGATCTCCCTACATATAGCCAGGTCAACTATAATTCGTTTTCCCCAAGCACCGATACACTTACCTCGCTAGTTATGTCTCTCCCTTTCTCGGACACACGACGGTTGATTTTCCTATGTAGTTACGTATGCTTACCACAACCATATCTTCTCCCCATCATCCTTGCATACCTCCCGAGCCGTCTCCCACACGCACGTGCATAGACAGACAGACATCCCCCGCCCTCTCTTATTGATATTGCACTCATACCGTCCGTTTGTCTAGTAGGCCCCTCCCACCATTTGTGAGATGCCACTCCACCACCAACCCTCCGACGCTCTACCTTTGTCTTTCTCCCAGCCTTATTCCTCTGCTACACATATCCATGGATGTCGATCGATCTCCCTCAATACATAGATAGGTCTCTCTCCTTCCCCACACATATACTAGTCAATCGGTCTCTGCCCCCTCCCCCCCACACACACCGATAGTCGAATGTTCTAGGTAGGTATCCATTCCACAAAGAAAAACTGCACCTCTGCCCTCTCAAATTCAAGTAGGCCAGCCACCCTGTATCTTTGACGTGGGCAAACACAAATTCGATGGCACTCTTTATCGATCGCGCAGCCACACACTTCATCCCTGTTTTCAATTCTATCGACATCTCACGTCCATGACTCTGTTTCACACACATTGCATATTTCTACGTCTTGAGCTTGCGTTGGTTTTCCTCGAAGAGGAGAGGGTGATGCAGCAAAGTGTAGCGTAAGTATTTCCCTCAGTTTTGAGAACCAAGGTATCAATCCAGTAGGAGGCTCCTCAAAAGTCCCACGCACCTACATAAACAAGCGAGAACTCGCAACCAACACAATAAAGGGTTGTCAATCCTTCACGGCCACTTCATGAAAGTGAGATCTAATAAAGATAGTATGATAAGATAAATATATTTTTGGTATTTTATAATATAGATGCAAAAAGTAAAGATGCAAATAAAGTAGATTGAAAGCAAATATGATAAGAGATAGACCCGAGGGCCATAGGTTTCACTAGAGGCTTCTCTCAAGATAGCATAAGTATTACGGTGGGTGAACAAATTACTGTCGAGCAATTGATAGAAAAGCGCATAGTTATGAGATTATCTAGGCATCATCATGTATATAGGCATCACGTCCATAACAAGTAGACCGACTCACCTGCATCTACTACTATCACTCCACACATCGACCGACTCTGCCTCGCATCTAGAGTATTAAGTTCATAAGAACAGAGTAACGCACTAAGCAAGATGACATGATGTAGAGGATAAACACATGCAATATGATATAAACCCCATCTTGTTATCCTCGATGGCAACAATACAATACGTGCCTTGCAACCCTTTACATCCTTTGGGTAAGGACACCACAAGATTGAACCCAAAGCTAAGCACTTCTCCCATGGCAAGAAAGACCAATCTAGTAGGCCAAACCAAACTGATAATTCGAAGAGACTTGCAAAGATAACTCAATCATACATAAAAGAATTTAGAGAAGATTCAAATATTATTCATAGATAAACTTGATCATAAACCCATAATTCATCGGATCTCGACAAACACACCGCAAAAAGAGATTACATCGAATAGATCTCCACAAGAGAGGGGGAGAACATTGTATTGAGATCCAAAAAGAGAGAAGAAGCCATCTAGCTAATAACTATGGACCCGTAGGTCTGTGGTAAACTACTCACAACTCATCGGAGGGGCAAGTATGTTGATGTAGCGGCCCTCCGTGGTTGCTTCCCCCTCCGGCAATTCGCCTACAAGGGGTCCAAGATGGGATCTCGCGGATACAGAAGGTTACGGCGGTGGAAATTGTGTTTCGTGGTGTTCCTGGATGTATTCGGGGTACGTAGGTATATATAGGAGGAAGAAGTACGTCGGTTGCCGCCCGAGGGTCCCACGAGACAGGGGGCGCGCCCTACAGGGGGGCGCCCTCCTATCTCGTGGGGCCCTCGGAGGCTTCTTGACTTGCACTCCAAGCTCTCCGGATCAGATTTGTTCCAAAAATAACGCTCCCGAAGGTTTCATTCCGTTTGGACTCTGTTTGATATTCCTTTTCTTCGAAATACTGAAATAGGCAAAAAAAACAGGAATATGGGCTGGGCCTCCGATTAGTAGGTTAGTCCCCAAAATGATATAAATGTGTAAAATAAAGCCCATAAACATCCGAAAGGGGTAATATAATTGCATGGAACAATAAAAAATTATAGATACGTTGGAGACGTATCAAGCATCCCCAAGCTTATTTCCTGCTCGTCCTCGAGTAGGTAAATGATAAAAAAGAAACTTTTGATGTGGAATGCTACCTAGCATAATTCATAATGTAATTTTATTTATTGTGGCATGAATGTTAAGATCCAAATGAATACAAAATAAAAGTTCATATTGACATAAGAAATAGTAATACTTCAAGCATACTAATCAAAGTAATCATGTCTTCTCAAAATAGCATGGCTAAAGAAAGTTATCCCTACAAAATCGTATAGTCTGGATATGCTCTATCTTCATCACACAAAGTATTTAATCATGCACAACCCCGATGACAAGCCAAGCAATTGTTTCATACTTTAATAATGTCAAACTTTTTCAACTTTCACGCAATACATGAGCGTGAGCCATGGACATAGCACCATATGTGGAATAGAAGGGTGGTTGTGGAGAAGACAAAAAAGGAGAAGATAGTCTCACATCAACTAGGCGTATCAACGGGCTATGGAGATGCCCATTAATAGATATCAATGTGAGTGAGTAGGGATTGCCATGCAACGGATGCACTAGAGCTATAAATATATGAAAGCTCAACAAAATAAACTAAGTGGGGTGCATCCAACTTGCTTGCTCACGAAGACCTAGGACACTTTTGAGGAAGCCCATCATTGGAATATACAAGCCAAGTTCTATAATGAAAAATTCCCACTAGTATATGAAAGGGACAGCATATGAGGCTCTCTATCATGAAGATCATGGTGCTATTTTGAAGCACAAGTGTGGAAAAAGAGATAGTAGCATTGTCCCTTCTCTCTTTTTCTCTCATTTTTTTCTTTTCTCTTTTTTTTCTTTTTGGCCTTTCTCTTTTTTTCCTTTTTGGCCATTCTCTTTTTTTTTCTTTTCTTTTGTAAAGTCCGAAGTCTCATCCCGACTTGTGGGGGAATCATAGTCTTCATCATCCTTTCCTCACTAGGACAATGCTCTAATAATGAAGATCATCACACTTTTATGGATTTACAACTCAAAGCTAGAACAAGATATGACTCTATATGAATGCCTCCGGCGATGTACCGGGATATGCAATGAATCAAGAGCGACATGTATGAAAATTATGAAGGTGGCCTTGCCACAAATACGATGTCAACTACATGATCATGCAAAGAGCAATATGACAAAAGTAATGTGTGTCATATGAACGGAACGGTGGAAAGTTGCATGGAAATATATCTCGGAATGGCTATGGAAATGCCATAATAGGTAGGTATGGTGGCTGTTTTGAGGAAGGTAAATGGTAGGTGTAAGGTACCGCGCGAAAATTGCACAATACAAGAGAGGCTAGCAATGGTGGAAGGGTGAAAGAGTGCGTATAATCCATGGAGTCAACATTAATCAAAGGAACTCATATACTTGTTGCAAAAATTTAGAAGTCATCAAAAACCAAAGTACTACACGCATGCTCCTAGGGGGAAAGACCATCGCTCGTCCCCGACCGCCACTCATAAGAAAGACAATCAATAAATAAAATTGTGCTCCAACTTCATCACAAAGCGGTTCACCATACGTGCATGCTACGGGAATCACAAGGTTCAACACAAGCATTCTTTAAATTCATAATCACCCAACTAGCATGACTTTAATATCACTACCTCCATATCTCAAAACAATTATCAAGCATCAAATTGATCATAGCATCCAATTCACTTTCTATGATAGTTTTTATTATACCCAACTTGGATGCTCATCATTCTAGGACCAACTTTATGATAATAGCAAATACCATGCAGTTCTAAAAGACTCTAAAAATAATATAAGTGAAGCATGAGAGACTAGCAATTTCTTCAAAATTAAGACACCAACATGCTCTAAAAGATATAAGTGAAGCACTAGAGCAAAACTATCAAGCTCAAAAGATATAAGTGAAGCACATAGAGTATTCTAGCAAATTATAATAAAATAGGCTTCTCCCAAAAGGTGTGTACAGCAAGGATGATTGTGGTAAACTCAAAAGCAAACACTAATATAATACACGACGCTCCAAGCAAAACACATATCATGTAGCGAATAAAAATATAGCTCCAAGTAAGGTTACCAATGAACGAAGACGAAAGAGGGGATGCCTTCCCGGGGCATCCCCAAGCTTAGGATTTTGGCTATCCTTGAATATCTTGGGGTGCCATGGGCATCCCCAAGCTTAGGCTCTTGCCACTCCTTATTCCATAGTCCATAAAAGCTTTACCCAAAACTTGAAAACTTCACAACACAAAACTCAACAGGAAATCTTATAAGCTCCGTTAGTGAAAGAAAACAAAACCAACACATAAGGTACTGCAATGAACTCATTCTTTATTTATTTTGGTGTTAAACCTACTGTATTCCAACTTATTTATGGTTCATAGACTGAATTACTAGCCATAGATGCATTGAAATAAGCAAACAACACACGAAAAACAGAATCTGTCAAAAACAGAATAGTCTGTAGCAATCTGTAACTAACGCAAACTTCTGGAACTATAAAAATCATACCAAAATAGTAAGTCCTGGACAATTTGTCTATTGAACAGCATAAAAAAGAATCAACTCAAAAGCACGTTCCTGTGAATTAAAAAAATTATATTCGTGCACGCAAAGTTTCTGTTGTTCAGCAGAATCAAATCAATTATCATGGTAGGTTATTCTATAGGTTCTACTTGGCACAAACACTAATTAAAAGGTAAAAACACATCTAACCAGAAGGTAGATGCAAGATTTATTACTAAACAGGAGCAAAAACAAAAAACATAAAGAAAATTGGGTTGCTACCCAACTAGCGCTATTGTTTAACGCCCCTAGCTAGGCATAAAAACAAAGATAGATCTAACTAGTGCCATCTTTGGCACTAAATTCATAAGTAGCACGCATGATAGATTCATAAGGTAATTTGACTTTCTTTCTTGGAAAGTGCTCCATGCCTTTCTTTAACGGAAATTGGAATCTAATATTCCCTTCCTTCATATCAATAATCGCACCAATTGTTCTAAGGAAAGGTCTACCAAGAATAATAGGGCAAGAAAGATTGCAATCTATATCAAGAACGATAAAATCTACGAGCACAAAATTTCTATTTGCAATAATAAGGACATCATTGATCCTTCCCATAGGCTTTTTAATGGTGGAATCCGCAAGGTGCAAATTTGAAGAGCAATCATCAAGATCATGGAAACCTAGAATATCACATACAGTTTTCGGAATCGTGGAAACACTAGCACCCAAATCACACAAAGCAAAACACTCATAATCTTTAATTCTAATCTTTATAGTAGGTTCCCACTCATCATTAAGTTTTCTAGGTATAGAAACTTCCAAATTAATTTTTTCATCATAACATTGCATCAAGGCATCAACAATATGTTTGGTAAAAGCTTTATTTTGACTATAAGCATGAGGAGAATTAACAACGGATTGCAACAAGGAAACACAACCTTTTAAAGAGCAATTATCATAATCAAATTCCTTGAAATCCGAGATAGTAGGTTCAATATTATTAGAAGTTGAGGATTCTCCAATCTCACTTTTACCAAATTTAGCGTCAAGATCTAAAGACTCCGAATTTTTGGGACGCCTTCTAGGCAAAGTTGATTCATCATCACTCCCATAATCATCAAAATTCGTATTTCAAAACATAGATCTAATCGGAGACGCATCAATAACTTTAAGATCCTCATCACTATTTTCATGTAATTTTTCTGGTTTAGCAGCCATCTTATTGACTAAGGTGGCTTGCTTGTCAGAAATTTTGGCTATAACATTCTCAAGCCGGGTAATTTGAGCGTTAACACCATAGAATTCTTTATTCATATCATCAAGCTCTTTGTTCATAAACCCCAAAAAACTTTTCTGTCCCTTAAGCTCTTTTCTAAAGAAATTATTGTTCTCAAATTGCAAATTCATAAAGCTTCTAATATTTGATTCAATCTCATCCATCCTTCTGAGAAGGTGGTCAGGACCCTTAGGCGCGGCCATAAGGTCAAACAAGCAAACAAGCACACTGAAGAAGGCAAGCAAAAGAGAGGAGGGGATTGGGAAAGAGAGGGCGAATAAAACGGCAAGGGTGAAGTGGGGGAGAGGAAAACGAGAGGCAAATGGCAAATAATGTAAATGCGAGGGAGATGGGTTTGTGATGGGTACTTGGTTTGTCTTGACTTGAGCGAAGACCTCCCCGGCAATGGCGCCAGAAATCCTTCTTGCTATGTCTTGAGCTTGCGTTGGTTTTCCTCGAAGAGGAGAGGGTGGTGCAGCAAAGTGTAGCGTAAGTATTTCCCTCAGTTTTGAGAACCAAGGTATCAATCCAGTAGGAGAGGCTCCTCAAAAGTCCCACGCACCTACACAAACAAACTGAGAACTCGCAACCAACGCAATAAAGGGGCTGTCAATCCCTTCACGACCACTTGCGAAAGTGAGATCTAATAAAGATAGTATGATAAGATAAAATATAATTTTGGTATTTTATGATATAGATGCAAAAAGTAAAGATGCAAATAAAGTAGATTGAAAGCAAATATGATAAGAGATAGACCCGGGGGCCATAGGTTTCACTAGAGGCTTCTCTCAAGATAGCATAAGTATTACGGTGGGTGAACAAATTACTGTCGACAAATTGATAGAAAAGCGCATAGTTATGAGATTATCTAGGCATGATCATGTATATAGGCATCACGTCCATAACAAGTAGACCGACTCCTGCCTGCATCTACTACTATTACTCCACACATCGACCGACTCCTGCCTGCATCAAGAGTATTAAGTTCATAAGAACAGAGTAACGTATTAAGCAAGATGACATGATGTAGAGGGATAAACACATGCAATATGATATAAACCCCACCTTGTTATCCTCGATGGCAACAATACAATATGTGTCTTGCAACCCTTTCTGTCACTCGGTAAGAACACCGCAAGATTGAACCCAAAGCTAAGCACTTTTCCCATGGCAAGAAAGACCAATCTAGTAGGCCAAACCAAACTGATAATTCGAAGAGGCGTGCAAAGATAACTCAATCATACATAAAAGAATTCAGAGAAGATTCAAATATTATTCATAGATAAACTTGATCATAAACCCACAATTCATCGGATCTTGACAAACACACCGCAGAAAGAGATTACATCGAATAGATATCCACAAGAGAGGGGGAGAACATTGTATTGAGATCCAAAAAGAGAGAAGAAGCCATCTAGCTAATAACTATGGACCCATAGGTCTGTTGTAAACTACTCACAACTCATCGGAGGGGCAAGGATGTTGATGCAGAGGCCCTTCGTGGTTGCTTCCCCCTTCGGCAATTCGCCGGCAAGGGCTCCAAGATGGGATCTCGCGGATACAGAAGGTTACGGCGGTGGAAATTGTGTTTCGTGATGCTCCTGGATGTTTTCGGGGTACGTAGGTATATATTGGAGGAAGAAGTACGTCGGTGGCCGTCCGAGGGGCCCACGAAACAGGGGGCGCGCCCTACAGGGGGAGCGCCCTCCTATCTCGTGGGGCCCTCGGAGGCTTCTTTACTTGCACTCCAAGCTCTCCGAATCAGATTTGTTCCAAAAATAATGCTACCGAAGGTTTCATTCCGTTTGGACTCCGTTTGATATTTCTTTTCTTCGAAATACTGAAATAGGCAAAAAAACAGCAATATGGGTTGGGCCTCCGTTTAGTAGGTTAGTCCCAAAAATGATATAAATGTGTAAAATAAAGCTCATAAACATCCAAAAGGGGTAATATAATAGCATGGAACAATCAAAAATTATAGATACGTTGGAGACATATCACATATGTTACGTTTTTCTGTTTGAGATATCATCAACACATTGCCTCTGTTTCGCACAAACCATCTCTCTCACACCCACCCACGTATGTACCTGCACCACGCAGGATGCACGTACTCACGTCTCGTTCCCGGCCACACCCGCGTGTGTACACGGTGGAGTTTATTTCTGTACGAAAAGGCAGCCCACATGATAATTTGACGCGTGTAGCGGTTGTTTACTCGAAGGAGGGTCGGGTACCACCCCTAGACCGAACAAAATATAAAATGATTGCCGTGGGTAAAATGGAAAAATGGGTTTGTCTCTCGTCAGACCATCTCACACAAGGCGGCTGCGGCCTCTCTCTCTCTCTCTCAGCGTTGGTCAGTGATCCAGCTGCATCCCGTCCACCAGCGGAAAGGAAGGATGTGCATCGTCTCTCCGTTCGACCGCATTGAGGCAGCATGTCCCGATCTGCGGTACCCGCCGTTCTCTCTAACCAAGCTCCGGCGCGGTAGGGTCTTCGGCACTTGCCTGCTGCCACAGTATGGGTGGATCCCGGCCGCCGGTGCCCTCCTAGTAACATCCCGACGACCCTCGGGTACAGCTTCCTCTGGCCTTGCTCCACTGCCCATCTTCCCACGTTGCTGCATGTGGATCTTCTTTAGTTGTTTGCTTAAATCGTATCTCGGCCGGCGTACTTTCCATCTTGCAATCTCGTCCCCAAACCATTTTTGATAAACCACCTTGTGCTATCTTTCCCTTATTACATGGAATATGCTTCTTTTTTGTCGGCATATGTGTCTTCAACTCGTGTTATTGGGTAGTAATTGTTTCCTTTCGACCTCCTTTTGCAAACAGGGCTATCCATTTTCACCTCGTTGCTACTGCGACCTTTTGGTGAACTGCACAAATCACTTTTTCTTAAGAGTGTTTTGTGCAGTTCCGCCAAAATGTCACACGGGTAACGTTTTTACATTTCTATGGGCCTGCAGAAAGGGAGATTGGTTTTGCTATCCTCCTCATCCAACTCCATGCCTAATCTTCTCCAACAAGAAGTTAGTCCTAAAGAGAGATTGTAGAGGTGATCAGCTTCTATTTATGTGTGTTATGTTTCATCATCTAGTTCCACTATTATTGTAATCACACTGACTGGATATCTTTGCAAACAGGGATGGTCCGCTCGATTTTAGTGGAGCTGCACAAAATGATCAGATTGTGGTGTTCTCCATACACCTCTTTTTTGGCTATAGAGCTAGGTGAAACTAGCTGCCAAGCAATGAACACTGTGCCAAGGAAATGGAGCCATGCCTACGAACAACATCGATCAGTTATATTTTTTTCTTTATTTGTACACCTTCTCACAACTTTGTCTTCAGTTGTGATGTGAATATTGGCACTGATCTGCGAACCATTGAGATGCATTAGCCATGGTAGCCATGATAGTTTCATTTGTATTTGATGGAATGTTGTAACGAGATAATATCGAGGCAAGACACATGAATCCTAAGTTGAAACTTTTTTTCCTGCGGGAACCAAAGTTGAAACCATCATAGAATCACAGTACAATTTCATTAATATTATGCGTACATATAAAAAAATCCTGAAGGATTGATAGCAATGCCAGAAACAATTCAACTTGGTTTCGTCGACATGTTGGACATCCTTCATCTGGCTCCACCTGCCATGCAGCAATATTGAGTGCACAACACAACTTCAGGGAAAGATTCACCCCTGTCGTTGCGCCGCAGTAGTAATGACTTGTGAGTAGTCAAATCACAGAGCCCCACCTTTGCCACAGTAAGTTGCTCGGACGAAGCAACCATCATTTCTCTGTTCCTTGAATCCGCTGGTACTCACATATTCCCACAGTAATAAGTTGCTCGGGCGAATCAACCATCGCTACATTCGCTCACGTGTGATGACCAAAGGAGCTATCCATTCAGATTGTATGTTAAAAAAAATAAAGGTTGATAACTAATGCGGTAAACTTTCAAAAAAAGAACTAATGCGGCACCTCGGGCCAACGCGGCCAGATCGCATTTTGCACAAGAAATTACACACCATGTTTCATTGACATGTGGTTCCGTTCCAACATATCATTGAGACGACGGCGAGTCCTTTTCTACCAGTATTTCCGAACAGACGTGTAGGCCAGGGCGCCTCTTCATGTACCATGGCAAACTGGCAACCGTCCACCGACTCTTCGCCTTTCCCTCTCGATTTGGAACTGTTGTCGCATGCTCTTCCTCTCCCTCCTCCATTTGCCTTCACCCTTCCTCCTGCCATTGTTCGATCGTCTTCTCCATTGAGGGAATAGGCCGGAAACGACCCCGTTCTTCTTGTCCCGATCTGAAAGATGATGTGGTGGAGGAACTCATTGATCGGTGCGACGTCATCACCTCAGCTAGCATGGCAGGTTCATTCAAGACCATGCTCGACTCAACTAATAACATCATTACAAGGAACCCAAGAGTCAAGGAGCGGTTTGATCTCCCCTATCTTCTTCGCCGTGACCCCGATGACTGGCGCGGGGACGACGGAGGCCTCGCCTTGTGCAAGTTGATGCCGCTTGATAATGATACGTATGGTGTTAAGATGCCATCGCTTTAGGGTAAGGCTTGGGCAGGCGCAAATGGAGATTGGGTTGTTTATATTGGGTCCAACTGCGAGCGGGAACTTGTGAATGTGTACACTCGTCACCGGGTTCCACTTCCAAAAATCTCAGCAGACTGCCCAGAGGTTGAGCACACCGGTATTGTACGCACGTTCAAATACGATCATGGTGACTGTCTTCTATGGAAGATAGGAATTTGTCGATTTCCCAACTGCTCTTGGAATTACAAGAACTATGAAGTTGTTGCTATCTTCGACAAGCTTGTTACCGTCCTTCGTGGTTTGACTGGATGGATATTGCTCAAAAATCAGTTTCTGTACACGGATGAGTACTGTTATGCAATTCAATACGAGGGCCTTGTGTTTGCTTCCACCACTCATGGCACTATTTTTGCATGGGATCCTCGTAGTTTTGGTATGTTTGTCTTCCACCATAATTATAATTGTTTCATCCACATGCATGCGGGTTAGCAAGTTTCCCTTTACTAATTAACCTTCTTCTTGTGTTTCCATGGTCCTACGAACATTCCACCACCTATACTTGAAAATTTTTATAACCAAGGGGGAGATGATGATGGTGATGATCACGAGCATGAGGACGAGCAGCGCCCATATACTCAGTGGCGCCTGGCAACTAATTCCGATGGATCGCCTCTTCTTGTGTGTATACAGTCCACTGATGATGTTACTACTAAGGAAGCAGGTGTAGTCTCCCATGGTCGCACTCTTCGGACCTATTCCAACACCCGTTGCATGGTATTCGCGATGGATACTAGTGTGCTAGCGCCAACACCTTCTCCCTGGTATAGAATTGATAGTCTTGGAGAAAACTCGCTCTTCCTTGGACAAAACTATCCGATGATGGTGAAAGGCGATCCAACTGCTGTTGACACAACGTTACTAGTACCATTTATGAGAAGCAACTGTATCTATACCTTGGACATTTGGGTGGTTCCCTACCCTGGTACTGATATAGTAGGCCGCTTCAGCCTGGATGATCAGTCCTGCGTTGGTCTCGAGATTGACAATGGATGACCCGTCCCAGAGAATCACTTGTGGTTCAAAGCAAGCGTTTCCAACGTCGAGGATTGGTTGAGTTGAAGTTCATTTCATTGCTTGTTATTTGTTGTGTGATGAAAACTTTAGTATTTATAATGTATCCTCGTTGTCGATGTGGGTTGATGACCTGTTGTATGTAATAAAATGATATGCCTGTGATGAACTTACTAAATTTATGAATGGCTTTCGAGTCGCTTCTCTGAGTGAGTGGTGCGACGAGGAAAAAATATTTTCGAATACATAATTGTACGTGCATTGCAATAGGTTATCGGATGAGGCCAGTCAACAATAGTAGTACACTATTTGTACTAGCTTCACATGCTTCGCGCGTCGAGCGGGTGTTTTTACTGTAGCCATATGTTAATGTGTTCGCTATACGTAACCAGCACCTCGAATCCTCGATACTACTAGTAGGAGTACTATATAAGTAGTAGGAGTAGTAGGGTGGAATGGGCCAAAACAAGCATTCACGTCCAGGAGTACAGCACACGCCACCACCACGACAAACATCTAACACCATATTTCTTGGAGTCTGTGCTAGAGCAATCTCTTCAACCTCGTCGTTTCTCTAACTTCAGCCAATGCGCGGTGGGTGGGGTAGGGGTTTGCTGATAGTCGGTTTCCTCAACTGCGGTCCCACTTGTAAGGCCAACTCCAACACACGACCCCAAATGGACCTCCATTTTGCACGAACTCCAACGATAATTTTGACTAGAAAAGCAAGACCAAAGAAAACAAGAACCACAAGAATACATTTTAGAAGATATCCAACTTCCATAACTGCTCCTGTAAGTTGGATTAGTGCCTTCTTGATGCATTCATTGTTGATCTGTGGAGGCTCGATCTTGCATGCTTCTTTCTTCTTCGAGTGTAAAGAAGTAGACGTTGCTTCCTCGCATCTAGTCTCATGTCTAGCCTCTATTCTAGTAGGAGTATCAACAAGTGCACTAGTCTCATCTCTAGCCTCTATACTAGCTAAAAGTGCTAGAACATCTACTACTAAATTGCACTCTATCAATATATCGATGTACTCTTCTTCCCAATACCAAAACTGGCATCCATTCTACACAATAAAATTTTTAAGTTACCATAGCTAGTCTAATCCGAGAGCACAACCGAAGATTTGGTCGGGTTCTTCCTCCTTTTGTCGACACGTGGGACATCCAGCATCCAGGTCGAGTCATGAAAGAAAATAGAGTGGTAATTGAAGCCATGTAATGTGCATCTTGGGTTAAACTATAAATAGAATCTTACTACTCTTGAGTAACTCCAAAAGTGGCCATGGAAGATCTTTATTGGATTTTTTTCATCACCAGCACGTCGAGGTGAAAGATGTGCAGGTTTAGTGGGTCCTCTTGCGTTTTCATTGACATGTGGGACCGCATGTGATCAAACAGATGATGGGCTCCGCGCGTCCGCTGGCTGGCTGAGAAGAGAGATAGAGGAGGGCTGAGCACAGACTCCAGGAAATTTGTTCTACGTAACTAGCACCTCGATATTCGCGTGTGGTTGTTTCTAGAATAAAAAAAGGAGGTACCCCTACTTATGTTACTCCCACTACGCCTAGCCTAAGGTTAGTAGGTGACCTTGCGCTTGGCTCTTCGCCTCTTCTGGAAGTCGATGGTTCTCTGAGAGTACTTCCGCAATCGACACCAAATGAACTACTGCACGTCCACCGCTTGTAAGCAAAAGTTTCTCCTCGTGCTGCGAGCCACCGCGCATGCGTCGGCAAGGGAGAAGGCGTAATCAAGCTTCTTGTCGTTCTACAAGTTGACGGGACACATCAAAGTTATTTAGTACGTACTCTCTCCAAAAAAGGGTTGACCATGTCATTGTTACCATCCCGTGCTCCGTCGTTGAGTATGTGCACTATTCACATGCCATCGAGGGGAAAAAATATTGCGTAGGTGCCATCGAAGTGCACGACTCACTTACGCACTGCTTATCTGATTATCTCCATTTTCTTGCATGACACATGCACCTTGATGCTAGATGTCTCGCTTGTTGGGAAAAGGATGAACAAAGCTCACATAAAAGAAAAGAGTTGAAGAGCATAGATTCCTGACGATCGAGAAGGAGCAAGGAACCTCGCGGTGGAGCGTCTGCAAGGAACCTTGCTCCGTTCCCAAATATAAGTCTTTTTAGAGATTTCAATAAGGGACTACATACGAAACAAAATGAGTGAATCTACACTCTAAAATATGTCTACAAACACCCGTATGTTGTAGACTATTTGAAATGGCTAGAAAGACTTATATTTTGGAACGGAGGGAGTAGTTTATATTGATAACCACGCAACAAGCCACGCATGTACATGACGCATGCAGCCATGCATGTACACAAGCCAACGCACTAACTCCATCCGATCCAACTCATGCACATACGCGCACAACATGGAGCACACAACGCAAGTACACAACACATGCATGCACACACGCTCGGCTGCAGAATGCACATGAATAACACATGCATGCGCACACACTCGACTGCATGAAGGCGTGCGCCATCTGCGGCGACGTCCGGTTCGTTGTGCTACGGCGAAGCTCGCACGCAACGGCGCCTACGCGTCTCTTACAACACCTCTTTGCCGTCGTTGCTTACCGACTAGTCGGAGATGAAGACGGCCGCAGCCTCGGCCTTAGTGCTAGCACCGATGGAAAAACACGCATGCTGCACGCACACGAGCACGTACGGAGTGCCCATGACGTGGTGCGTCCCCAGTCGCCTCTACTCCTTCTGCACACGTTGTCTATCAAGGCGGCTGCATGCTAATGATGATGTGGGTGAGATCTTCTAGGACTCAGATGATGACGAGGAAAATTATGAGACACAAGGTAACGTACACCGTCAAGGTCCACGGTCAAGGGGGTGCTAGTAAGTGCTTAGATGTGCTTAGATGAGGTGCTAAGTGCATTAAATGGCTTAGTAACTCAAGTCTTCAATGCATAGGTGCTTAGTTTATTGGTGCCACATCATATTTTATGCCTACGTGGCAGGCTTAGCAGCTATACATGGTGGAGCACTGGGAGAGGCCAAGGCTGGTCATAGTGGGGAGTAACTTATATTGTAACATCTTACTATGTTACTCTAAACATCTCTATAAACCAGAAAGGAGGGAGTAGTAACATAGACTAGTGTCATATGCAGAGTAGGGGAGCGCATGATATTTCCCCGTCCGGACCGATCCCAAGTTGGCTTCTCACCTTCTTGGCCCAACAAAAACCCCTCCCCCTCCCGCACGCGCTTCCCCCCCGACGCCAGCTGAGCCCGCTGCTCCACATTGATGGCAAGTCAGGGTGATGTGACCTCTCACTGCTTCCACCGTTGAAGCGGCACGCCGACCGAGGGCACCGCCCGCTGCACGCCCGACATTTTAGACTACACAGTGGAGAGTAACTTTAGAGCAAGTACTACAATTAGATGACATAAGCAGGCTATAAGGATTTAAATATAGTATTTTTGCTTAGTTGAAGGAGAGAGAAGAGGAGAGAGAAGAGAAGCGGATTGTAAACATGTAGCCAATTGTACTCCAACATACTTTGTGAGACAAAAGGTGGGGCCATTATTAATGATATAGTATTTATACTAAAGGGACTAACGGAGGGCTTAATTACTTCGTTTTTTGAGACAAACCTTGGTGGGGCTATTATTGACTTGGACGTGGGGTTTGGGGGCCAAAGGCCTACTATTACACTCGCACGACCGACCTGACATGCTCTACCCTAGCAGCCGTTGTATCATATGGTTTCGCATCGTTCCAGATCTTAGCGCCGCCACGCAATTCTTCTCCAGCCCTCCTTCCGACGTGCACAGCGAGAAGGGATAGCAGTCCTCCGAACCCCGCCTTTCGTGATCCTGTATGGGAGAGGGGCGATCAGGTTTTTGAGGAGCACACTCCTGTGACTGCTGCCAGCGGCGACTTCCTCAACGACAACCTTCTTCCCCTACCTCGGTAACCTCTTCATCAACGACATGAGTGACAACATCAACCACATCGGTTCTGCTCCCGTTCTACAGTATGTGATTCTGTCCTCCTGGTTTAGTCCGCATCATTACTTTGATGTTTGCAATTGTCGTCATGATCTATTTACTACTGATTCGGATTAAATCTCATAGTAAATTGCTCATATATTCAACAATCCAATCCAAAAACCTGATTATAGGCAATTTACTCTGAGTTGTTTTGTTGCGCTTGTGAATCCGCCTACTTTTAAGGGGGTGCACTATAGAAGGTGGCACACAAGAGAAGTATATTGGTTTCAGATCATGTACTGCTATGACGCCACTAAGGGTAAGCCTGAGGGCGATCTTAATCCTACACAGCAGGAAGCTTTTCAGAACATGGATACCCTCTTCAAAGCCACCCTGCTGAGTGTTCTTGACGATTCCATTGTGGATTCATATATGTTGTTTGACAGCGGCAAAGACATATGGGCTGCTAGAGGCCACGTTTGGGCCCTCGAGCGCTGGCAACGAACTGTACATCATGGAGCAATTCTGTGACTACAAGATGACTGATGAGCGCTCCGTTGTTCAGCAGACTCATGAGATACAGTCACTCTCTAATGAACTTGAGTACTTTAAGTGTGTGTTGCCAGACAAATTTGTTGCTAGGACCATCATTGCCAAGATTCCACCTTCGTGGAACAATTTTGCCACTTCTCTGAAAAACAAGAGACATGATTTTTCTGGTTTGGATCTCATTAGCACTCTTGATTTTGTGGAGAAGGCGCGAGCAAAAGACACACGTGCTCGGGTCACCAAGGGAGCTTCTAGTGCCCACATGGTACACGAGAAGAACTTCCAGCCCAACCAGCCCCAAAACAACAAGAACAAATCTCAGGGGAAAGGCAAGTTTGATGCAAAGAACAAGCTGTCACATTCTACCAACTTCAAGAAGAATTCTCATAACGGGAAGGGATACAAACCTCAATTTTGGTAGCACCGCACAAAATTTATATGGCTGCATCTACCTACTGTCAGCTAACCTCATGGTGCTCCAGGTATTCCTACATTCGTAACTAGGTACAATGACCATCGCAAGATAAAATTAGCTTATTCGTACGTTGACTTGCTGAGTGCAGTGAACGATCCTGTCATGTGTGGAGGAGCAAACAAGCAGTGCAACCGATTTTCTTTATTTCCACACCTTCTCACAGCTTTGTATTGGTTATAGTATGGTGAATCATTGAGATGCGTAGACATGCTGAACTTTTGTTCTTCTGAATGTTAGTATGCATACTGTATCTTCTGAAGCATAGTTTAATGTGAGTGTCTGCATCTAGTACCGCATCCTCTAATTTGGTGGATGCACACAGAGAAAATAAATCTCCTTAATTTAATCCATAACCACTCTATTAAATAGGCCTAGTAACAAACCAGGCGCATGCAGTGGACGGCAGGCACATGCTTCCTGCATGCATGGCCAGTCAGCCAAGTCCATGCGGAAAAAAATTATATGACACCAGGTCTCATGGTTAGCAGGTGAGACCCACCCTGATGGATGACACGTGGCATTGAAAAATCACAAGCATCAAATCATATGTGCCAACTCCAATGCAGCAACGCAAAAGAAGAGAGCGGTTCTTGGGAAAAAGCGAGTAGTTAGTGCAGCAGGACTTATAAACACGAACAGCTCGCTCTCCCGCTTCCATATCCCCCCTCCCCCCATTTCCCCCTGCTCCCCAATCTTCCTCACTCGTCCAGAAAACCCCCGCTCACCTTTTTCCTCACTCGTACAGAAAACGCTTTGACTCCCACTGCTAAAAAAACTTTCACTTGTGGTGGTTCATCTGTCGGAGGCCTCACTTCACATCATCATCCACTCCAGTTGCCCTTCGCTGGAGCGCTTGCTGATTGTTTTGGGAATAGAAATCGGTATCAGTTGTCTCCAAATAAAGTCGCCTCACCTTAAAAGCATTGGTATATGTTTTAAAGGACAACAGCTCATCATCGAAGATGCCCCTTCACTTGAAAGGTTGCTCCTTGATAATTGTTATACACCTTCACAAATAATTGTCGTCTCTGTGCCCAAACTGGAGACCTTGGGTGTAATTCGTGACCCGTTTAATAATCACAAGGGGTTGGTGTTTGGCTCCTCACTTTTTCAGGTACCTTATATTATCATCTACACATTTGTAAGCATATGCTGCATTTTTCATTTGTGCGCATAAGTTTTATATCATCTTGGAGTACACTCTGGGTACTAATGTTATGTTATATGCTCAATGAAGAGTTCGTCCATTGATAGCCTATCAATGCTGCTAGATTATTTGCTTGCTGCGATGCTTTTGATCTCTGGAGAATTTATACATAGAGGTGATGATTTCATGCACATTGAAATCCGGTATATATTGTACTAGAATTAACTGTTCAGCTGTCGATCTTTCGACATACTCTTTTTTCAGACCTTAACTGTTTTCAATCTTCATGTCTACTTAGGCAGAACCACATGGAGAAAAACATATAACCAATCGATGGCATAATAAGCACAAGGATTTTCTCAGTTCTCATGACATTCGTTTGAGGACAATAACGATGGAACGATATGCATCCAACCATGCAAGCAGAAGCTTTGTCACATTCTTCCTATTGAATGCGAGGTTACTATTGTCCATGAGGCTTAATTTTTACCACAAGAGATTTCTCACGGACGGACATGTTGAACAGCAAAAAAAAAGAAGTTTCAGGTGGACAAATGGGCTTCTAAACATGCTCGGCTTCTATTTACAACAAGTTGTAGTCATCCTGAAATAAATTTTTTTGCACAGGATGTTGATTTTATGGATCAGACCGATCCATTTGTTTGTGACTGCAAAAAAGAGTGGTTGGGTTAGATGTTACTGTCATGTTCAATCTGGGTTTCGTCTAAAAATTTGGTGAACAATTAATCCTTGGCCTTTTGTACCATTTGTATGCTTGAGTTGCATGTTGTTGCCCTCGTACTCCCCTCCACCTGCCACTACACTGCCGCATCTTCCACGGCTTCTTGTTCGTTCCCGTCCGAGGCCTCGACGTCGTTCTCCGCCTTGGTTCACTCGCTGTGCCCGCCGCCATCTGGCGTTGTCAACCTGGTCAACAACCAAGAGGAATCAGGAGATGACTGTACGTGGAGAGGCCGACAGTAGGGACCCACCAGGGTCATTGCATTTTGCAAGCAGGTGCCTCATTATTACAAGCCAAAAAAATACTTCCTCCTAATTGTTTGACAACTAGGTCCCACGCCATTGTCAATGTAGTCAATAGACGAGAAAATTACACAACAAGCAGATAACACCAGGGACCCAGCAGCTCGCCCAGTTGTTTTTTAGTTTTTTTAGACAGAGTTGTTTTTTAGTTTCAGAGATGGAGCTCAACTGCGCTATGCGGGGGCTGTGGCCCGTCTAGCCCACGCTTACGCTTTTATTAAGCACATGACGAGCCCAGTTGATATATTTTTTCTTTCTGAAATTGGCTAGCCCAGTTCTTTTTTTGGAGAATACCAAAACCGAGGCCTACTTGCTTTTCTCAGCCCTGCTGGGCTGTAAATCTTTCAAGACGAGGAGGGAAGTAAGTAGTAAGAAATGGGCTTCCCCAGAAAATGGACTATAAGTTGTAAGAAATGGGCTGTAAATTTTTAAACCAAAGCCAACCGGCAATTGCATTAAAATATCATTTTTTCAGGATTCCTCTACTCTCTACTCCTATAAAAACCAAAGCCAACTGGCAGTTACATTAAAATATCATCTTTTCTCCCACAAGATAAACTACTCATACAAATGCATCTTCATGTTCCGTGCAACGAACGGGCATCTTGCTAGTTAAGATTCTAAATTTCATTCTTTTTTTTTGCGGAGAATTGTTTTTTGAATTTTATTTTGATATAATATTTTGAAAATTATTTTTAACGTGACTCGAAATTTCGTGATTAAAAGAATTCGGACCCCACCGAAATATGCAAAATTTTGTTGAATATTTTAGCAGTGCCTAGCTGTAATGATAATAAAAACAATATGGGCTTCAGATATCCTTAAGAATTAGCAAATGGGCTGTAAATTATTGAAAATAATGGCTAATGGGCTGTATGCTATTTTCCACAGATTTGGAGGCTGACTTTTGGGCCTACTAGGTTGACGATGACGTTGTCCTAATTTTTTTTGACGCGTATGCAAGGCTTTGTCAACTTAGTCAACGCACAGCAATGACTGTTGGATGTCCATCCAACGGCCTCCATGCTTCTTCAATCTCTGATCTTCCTACTCCAGCCACCCAAACCAGCGCCGACGGGACTGCCTGCTCCCTCCTCCCGTGGCTGGCTGTGCTGCCGCCAGGCCATCCCTCTAACCACCCACACATCCTGTTATTTTCCGGTGACGTCAGCCTCACCCCGCAGCCGACTAGTCAGCGCTCGTACTCCCCTTAGTGTGGGCATCCGCTGCGATGGCTTCTCTGGCTCTGGGTGGTTCTCTTCCTAGGCCTCACCCTCGTCCATCGCGTTTGTGCTCTCGACGCGGCGAGGTCAACATGGTCAACAAACAACAGCCATCAAAAGAGGCTGACAGTAGGGGCCCACATAGGGAGATGCCACCTTATTACGCGCAAAATAATGATTCCTCCACCTAATAGCTGGGACCCACCGGAAGGGCCTCTGTATTTCTCAAAAAAAACGTTCCCTCCGCTGTCAGCTTGGACCCACCGGAAGTGCCTCCTTATTACGCACAAAAAAATGAATACTCCCCCTGCTAACTGGGACTCACCTTCATGGGAGGCTGACTTGTGGGCCTACTAAGTTGACGGGGACAGAGGGCTTTGTCAACTTCGTTAATATGAACGATTCTAGGTCCAGTGACCGTACGATGTCCATCCAACGGCCGTAGTGCTTCTTCAACCTCTGGTCTTCGTGCTCCAATCACCCAAAGCAGCGCCGGTCGTGCCGCATGCTCCTGCCTCCCGTGGCCGGCTGTGATGCCGCGGAGGCCTCACCGCCCCCTACTACTCCCACCGCTGGCCAGGCCATCCCTCTACTCACCAACACCCCCTGTTATTCTGCGGCGATGAAAGCCTCACACCGCAGCCGAACCAGTGAACCTCCGTACTCCTCATCGAGTGGGCATCCACTGCCGCGTCTTCCCCTACTCCGCATCGTCCCCTTCCTAGGCCTCGCCGTCATCCACCGCCGTGGTGCTCTCGGCGCGGCATTGTCAATGTGGTCAACGACCGACATCCATTGAAAGAGTACTTTACGTGGAGAGGCTGACAGCTGGGTCCACGACGGCCGAAAGGAAGTGCCTCCTTATTTCGCGCAAAATAATTATTCCTCCACCTGACAGCAGGGACCCATCGGACAGGCCACCGTATTTCGTGAAAAAAAAACGTTTCCCCCCTGACTGTTGGGACCCACCAGCTACACCTTCGCATGCAAGGAAGTGCGTCGGGGCAAAAAAATAAACGATTCGACCCCTGACTGCTAGGACCAACCAGCTACATCTTTGCACGCAAGGAAGTGCCTGAGAGTCGGGACCCACCTGGTCGAAGCATACGTAGCATTGTCATTCTGGTCGCGAGTCGGTACGTACATTATGTAGAGGCGCGCACATGCCGTAGTAGAGGCGCGCACATAGCATGTACACGTACGTACAACGGCCAGTGTGCAAGAAACAAAATACAGCCATGTACGTACATACGGGCGGAGTCTCGAACGCATACTCGCGCATACGTACGGCCAGGGCTCATGTACATGGCTGGGTTGGAACGGAGAAACAACGTCTTCGTGTTCATGGGGAGCCAACCTGCTGGGTCAGAACGGAATGCGTCGCCGTGTTCATCGGGAGAGATTGGACGGAACAGGCAATGGAAACGAGGCCTGGCGTACCGCAGAACGGAGGAAACGACCTTGTGTTTGACTGGCCACGTTCGAAACAGGATCCTGTTCATCGGGAGGGGTCTGGCGTACATCAAAATGGAGGAAACGGACTTGTGTTGGACCTCATATGGTCGAAATGGGGGTGTTGTGTACCGCAAAACGGACGAAACAGACTTGTGTTGGAGCGCTATGGTCGAAATGGGGGTCCTATTCATCGGGAGGGGTGTGGTGTACGGCAAAACGGGACTCCACGGTATACTGTTCATCTCCACCATCGACCTCCTCCAGCCTCCACGGGCTACTATTCATCCACCATCGACCTCCTCCAGCCTCCATCTGCGACTGTTCATCCACGGGCTCCTGTTCATCTAGCCTCCACCGCGCGCTACTCCACCGGCTACTGTTCAAACAACCCTCTCCACGGGCTCCTTTTCAACCACCCCTCCACGGGCTCTCGCTCATCCACCCTCCACCGCTCTCTGCTCATCCAGCCCTCCACGGGCCGTCCTGTTCATCCAGCCCTCCACGGGGTCCTGTTCATCCAGCCCCAACTCGCTCAATCGATCGGGGTCCTATTCATCCAGAGGCAACACCATGGGGTCCTGCTCATCCACCCCACCGCCTTTGCTCATCCACCCCCGCAACACTCTTTGTTCATCCAGAGGCAGATCGATCGGCTTTAGTTAGCAGCAGATGGCGAATCGCTCGATCGGGTTCGATTAACACCATCGATCGATCGCTCGGGTTCGAGAACGCGTAACTCGCGGGTAATCGCCGGGTTCGATTAGAGCCCAACGCCGCACACACACGCAGACGCGTGTACGAGAAAGCGCGATCGCTTCGGCCCGACCACCCACCGTAACCGGGAAAACCCCGATATTTTCCTCGCCCTCGCTTCTATCACGGTTTTGTCCATCATGGACGGACCAAAGAATGTCATGCAGCTGCGTCTCCGGCCCGCCTAGGACGAAAAGCCCATTTTCTGTCATGATTTTTTGTCATAGAAGTAGGACACCACCAAATCTATGATGATACCGGGTTTTGTCACAATTATCGTCATAGAAGTGTCATAAGTATGACAGGAAAAAAATTCGTTCGACCCAAAATGTCACGGATGTGTCTTTTTTTGTAGTGCATCTTACTTAATGTGTTACTCTGTTCTTCATGAACTTAATACTCTGGATGCAGGAAGGAGTCGGTCGATGTGTGGAGTAATAGTAGTAGATGCAGAATCATTTCGGTCTACTTAATACGGACGTGATGCCTTAGATATCATCATAATTATGCACTCTTCTATCAATTGCTCGGTAGTAATTTGTTCACCCACCATATTATTTGCTATCTTGAGAGAAGCCACTAGTGAAACCTATGGCCCTCGGGTCTATTTTACATCATATTAGTTTCCCGTCAATTTGGCAATTTCTGTCGACGTTCCTTTACTTTGCAATCTTTTACTTTCCTTTTCATAAACAAAAAATACCAAAAATATTTACTTTACCGTTTATCTATCTCTATCAGATCTCACTTTTGCAAGTAACCGTGAAGGGATTGACAACCCCTTTATCGCGTTGGGTGCAAGTTTGTTGATTGTTTGTGCAGGTATTCGGTGACTTGTGCATTGTCTCCTACTGGATTGATACATTGGTTCTCAAACTGAGGGAAATACTTACTCTACTTTGCTGCATCACCCTTTCCTCTTCAAGGGAAAAACCAACGCAAGCTCAAGAGGTAGTAGGAAGAATTTCTGGCGCCGTTGCCGGGGAGATCTACGTCAAGTCAAGCCATACCAAGTACCCATCATAAACTCTCATCTCTTGCATTATATTATTCGCCATTCGCCTCTCGTTTTCTTCTACCCCACCTCTAAAACGATTTTCAAAAATATTTGCCTTTTCTTCGCCCCTCTTCCGTTCGTCTTCTTCGCTTGCTTCTTGTGTGCTTGTGTGTTGGATTGCTTGCTTTGTCACGATGGCTCAAGATAATACTAAATTGTGTGATTTATCCAACACCAGCAACAATGATTTTATTAGCACTCCGATTGCTCCCACCACTAATTCTGAATCTTGTGAAATTAATGCCGCTTTGCTGAATCTTGTTATGAAAGATCAACTTTCTGGCCTTCCTAGTGAAGGTGCCGCATCCCATGTAAACAACTTCATTAATTTGTGTGATATGCCAAAGAAGAAAGATGTGGATAACGATATTGATAAATTGAAGCTATTTTCGTTTTTGCTTAGAGATCATGCTAAAACTTGGTTTTCATCTTTGCCCAAAAATAGTGTTGATTCGTGGAATAAGTATAAAGATGATTTCATCTCTAAGTATTTTCCTCCCGCTAAAATCATCTCCCTTAGGAAGGATATTATGAATTTTAAGCAACTTGATCATGAGCATGTTGCACAATCTTGGGAGAGGATAAAATTGATGATACGAAATTGCCCTACATATTGTTTCAATTTGTGGATGGTTATACAAATTTTTTATGCTGGATTGAATTTTGCTTCTAGAAATCTTTTAGATTCAGCCGTGAGGGGCACTTTTATGGAAATTACTTTAGGAGAGGCTACTAAGCTCCTAGATGATATCATGGTTAATTATTCTCAATGGCACACCGAACGATCCACTAGTAAAAAGGTTCATGCGATTGAAGAGATTAATATTTTGAGTGGAAAGATGGATGAACTTATGAAATTATTTGCTAATAAGAGTGCTTATTCTGATCCGAATGATATTCCTTTGTCCACTTTGATTAAGAATAATAACGAATCTATGGATGTGAATTTTGTTGGTAGGAACAATTTTGGTAATAACGAGTATAGAGGCAACTTTAATCCTAGGTCGTTTCCCAGTAATTCCTCTAATAATTATGGTAATTCCTACAAAAATTCTTATGGAAATTTTAATAAGATTCCCTATGATTTTGAGAATAATGTTAAAGAATTTATGAGTTTGCAAAAGAATTTTGATGCTTTGATTGAAGAAAATTTTCTCAAGATTGATGATTTGGCTAGGAACGTGGATAGAATTTCTCTTGATGTTGATTCTTTGAAACTTAGATCTATTCCACCTAAGCATGATATCAATGAGTCTCTCAAAGCCATAAGAATTTCCATTTATGAGTGCAAATAAAGAACCGCTAAGATGCGTGCTAAAAAAGATTGGTTTGTAAAAGCATGTTCATCTAGTTTTCATGAGAATAATGATGAAGATCTAGAAGTGATTGATGTGACTCCTATTGAATCTTTGTTTTCCAATATTAATCTTGATAAAGATGGGACTAGAGATGAGTCAACTTTAGTTAAAAGGCGTCCCAATGATTCGGAGTTTTTAGATCTAGATGCAAAAATTGATAAAAGTGGGATTAAAGAGGTCAAGACTTTAAGTAGCAATGAACCCACTCTTTTGGATTACAAGGAATTTAATTATGATAATTGTTTTTCAATAGATTGTATTTCCTTGTTGCAATCCGTGTTAAATTCTCGTCATGCTTATAATCAAAACAAAGCTTTTACTAGACATATCGTTGATGCTATGATGCAATCTTTTGAAGAAAAGCTTGAATTAGAAGTTTCTATCCCTAGAAAACTTTATGATGAGTGGGAACTTACTATTAAGATTAAGATTAAAGATTATGAATGACATGCTTTGTGTGATTTGGGTGCTAGTGTTTCCACGATTCCAAAAACTTTGTGTGATGTGTTAGGTTTCCGTGAATTCGATGATTGTTCTTTAAATTTGCATCTTGCAGATTCCACTATTAAGAAACCTATGGGAAGGATTAATGATGTTATTATTCTTGCAAATAGGAATTATGTGCCCATAGATTTCATTGTTCTTGATATAGATTGCAATCCTACATGTCCTATTATTCTTGGTAGACCTTTCCATAGAACGATTTGCGCAATTATTGATATGAAAGAAAGAAACATTAGATTCCAATTTCCGTTAAGGAAAGGCATGGAACACTTTTCTATGACGAAAATTAAATTGCCATATGAATATATTATGAGAGCCACTTATGGATTGCATACCAAATATGACAATACCTAGATCTAATCGCGTTTTTATGCCTAGCTAAGGGCATTAAACAATAGCGCTTGTTGGGAGGCAACCCAATTATATTTTTGTTCTTTACTTTATGTTCCTATTTAGTAACAAATTATTCATGTATCCTATGGTTAGATGTGGTTTTATGTTTAATTAGTGTTTGTGCCAAGTTAAACCTTTAGGATGGCTTACGGTGATAATTGTGTTGATCCTGCTGAAAATCAGAAACTTTTGCGCCCAGGAAAATAATTTTAAAAATTCACAAAAACGTGATTTTTATCTGATTAGTTTTACTATGGATTTGTACACAAATTGCTCAGGATTTCCTAATTTTTCATAATTTTTTGATTTATAGAAGTATTCGAGAGTTACAGATTGCTACAGACTGTTCTGTTTTTGACAGGTTCTGTTTTTTGCGTGTTGTTTGCTTATCTTGATGAATCTATGGGTAGTATGGGGGGTATGAACCATGGAAAAGCTGTAATACTGTAGATATTACACCAATATAAATAAAGAATGAGTCTGCAAAAGTACCTTAAAGTGGTGATTTATTTTCTTATACTAACGGAGCTCACGAGATTTTCTGTTGAGTTTTGTGTTGTGAAGTTTCCAAGTTTTGGGTAAGGATTTGATAGACTATGGAATAAGGAGTGGCAAGAGCCTAAGCTTGGAGATGCCCAAGGCACCCCAAGGTAATATCCAAGGACAACCAAAAGCTATTGGGGATGCCCCGGAAGGCATCCCCTCTTTCGTTTTCGTCCATCCGTAACTTTACTTGAGGCTATATTTTTATTCACCACATGATATGTGTTTTGCTTGGAGCGTCTTGTATGATTTGAGTTGTTGCTTTTTAAGTTTCCACAATCATCCTTGCTGTACGCACCTTTTGGGAGAGACACACATGAATAGTGATTTATTAGAATACTCTATGTGCTTCACTTATATCTTTTGAGCTAGGCAATATTGCTCTAGTACTTCACTTATATCTTTTGAGAGCACAACAGTGGCTTTATTTTATAGAAATTTATGAACTCTCATGCTTCACTTATATTATTTTGAGAGTCTTTTAGAACATCATGGTAATTTTCTTTGGTTATAAATTTAGTCCTAATATGATAGGCATCCAAGAGGGATATAATAAAAACTTTCATATATAGTGCGTTGAATACTACGAGAAGTCCGATTCTTTATGATTGTTTTGAGATATGAAGATGGTGATGTTAGAGTCATGCTAGTGGAGTAATTGTGAATTTGAGAAATACTTGAGGTTTGTGAGTCCCGTAGCATGCACGTATGGTGAACTGGTGTGTTACAAAGTTGGAGCATGAAGTATTTATTGATTGCCTTCCTTATGAGTGGCGGTCGGGGACAAGCGATGGTATTTTCCTACTAATCTATCCCCCTAGGAGCATGCGCGTAGTACTTCGTTCAATTACTAATAGATTTTTGCAATAAGTATGTGAGTTCTTTTTGACTAATGTTGAGTCCATGGATTATACGCACTCTCACCCTTCCACCATTGCTAGCTTCTCTTGTGCCGCGCAAATTTCACCGGTACCATACACCCACCATATACCTTCCTCAAAACAGCCACCATACCTACCTATTATGGCATTTCCATAGCCATTCCGAGATATATTGCCATGCAACTTTCCACCGTTCCGTTTATTATGACATGCTTCATCATTGTCATATTGCTTTGCAAGATCATGTAGTTGACATCGTATTTGTGGCAAAGCCACCTTTCATAATTCTTTCATTCATGTCACTCTTGATTCATTGCACATCCCGGTACACCGCCGGAGGCATTCACATAGATTCATATTTTTTTCTAAGCATTGAGTTGTGTAAGTAAATAGAAGTGTGATGATCACCATTATTAGAGCATTGTCCCATGTAAGGAAAATAAAAACAAGAGGCCAAAGAAGCCAAAATAAAAAAAAGAGTCCAAAGAAGCCAGAAAAAAGAGAAAAAAGGAAAAAAAAGGGAAAATGAGAGAAAAAGAGAGAAGGGGCAATGTTACTATCCTTTTTCCACACTTGTGGTTCAAAATAACACCATGATCTTCATGATATAGAGTCTCTTATTTTGTCACTTTCATATACTAGTGGAAACTTTTCATTATAGAACTTGGCTTGTATATTCCAACAATGAGCTTCCTCAACTGCCCTAGGTCTTCATGAGAAACCAAGTTTCATGCACACCCATTTAGTTTCTTTTTGAGCTTTCATACACTTATAGCTCTAGTGCATTCGTTGCAGGGCAATCCCTACTCACTCACATTGATATCTATTGATGGGCATATCCATAGCCCGTGGATACGCCTAGTTGATGTGAGACTATCTCTCTCTTTTTGTCTTCTCCACGACCACCATAGTGCTATGTCCATGGCTCGCGCTCATGTATTGCGTGAAAGTTGAAAAGGTTTGAGAACATTAAAGTATGAAACAATTGCTTGGCTTGTCATTGAGGTTGTGCATGATTTGAGTATTTTGTGTGATGAAGATGGAGCATAGCCAGACTATATGATTTTGTAGGGATAAACTTTCTCTGGCCATGTTATTTTGAGAAGACATAATTGCCTTGTTAGTATGCTTGAAGTATTATTGTTTTTATGCCAATATTAGAATTTAGTTTTGAATCTTTCGGATCTGAACATTCATGCCACAATAAAGAGAATTACACGGATAAATATGTTAGGTAGCATTCCACATCAAAAATTATGTTTTTATCATTTACCTACTCAAGGACGAGCAGGAATTAAGCTTGGGGATGCTTGATACGTCTCCAATGTATCTAAAATTATTGACTGTTCCATGCTATTATATTATCTATTTTGGATGTTTTATATGCATTTATCTGCTATTTTATATTTTTTTTGGGACCAACCTATTAACCTAAAGCCTAGTGCCAATTTCTGTTTTTTTGCCTATTTTTAGAGTTCCGCAGGAAACGAATACCGAACGGAGTCCAAACAGAATGAAACTTTCGCGATGATCTTTCGTGGACCAGAAGCAAACCAGGAGTCTTGGAGATGAAGTCAGACACGCAACGAGGCGGCCACGAGGGTGGAGGGTGCGCCCAGGGGGTAGGGCGCGCCCCTACCTCGTGGCCCCTCGGAGCTCTCCTGACCTAATTCCTTCGCCTATATATACTCTTATACCCCAAAAACATCAGGGGGAGCCACGGAAATACTTTTACACTGCCGCAACCTTTTGTACCCATGAGATCCCATATAGGGGACTTTTCCAGCGTCCTGCCGGAGGGGGATTCGATCACGGAGGGCTTCTACATCAACACCATTACTCTTGCGATGAAGCGTGAGTAGTTTACCACAGACCTATGGGTCCATAGCTAGTAGCTAGATGGCTTCTTCTCTCTCTTTGATTCCCAATACCATGTTCTCGTTGATGTTCTTGGAGATCTATTCGAAGTAATACTCTTTTGCGGTGTGTTTGCCGAGATCCGATGAATTGTGGATTTATGATCAGATTATCTATGAATATTATTTGAGTTTTCTCTAAATTCTTATATGCATGATTTAATATCTTTGCAAGTCTCTTCGAATTATCGGTTTAGTTTGGCCTACTAGATTGGTTTTTCTTGCAATGGGAGAAGTGCTTAGCTTTGGGTTCAATCTTGCGGTGTCCTTTCCCAAGAGAAGTAAGGGCCAACAAGGCACGTATTGTATTGTTGCCATCGAGGATAAAAAGATGGGGTTTTCATCATATTGCTTGAGTTAATTCCTCTACATCATGTCATCTTACTTAATGCGTTACTCTGTTCTTCATGAACTCAATACTCTAGATGCAGGCGGGAGTCGGTCGATGTGTGGAGTAATAGTAGTAGATGTTGAATCATTTTGGTCTGCTTGACACGGACGTGATGCCTATGTTCATGATCATTGCCTTAGATAGCATCATAATTATGCGCTCTTCTATAAATTGCTCCGCAGTAATTTGTTCGCCCATCGTATTATTTGCTATCTTGAGAGAAGCCACTAGTGAAACCTATGCCCCCTGGGTCTATTTTACATCATATTAGTTTCCCGTCAATTTGCCAATTTCTGTCGCTGTTCCTTTACTTTGCAATATTTTACTTTCTGTTCCATAAACCAAAAATACCAAAAATATTTACTTTACTGTTTATCTATCTCTATCAGATCTAACTTTTGCAAGTAACCGTGAAGGGATTGACAACCCCTTTATTGCGTTGGGTGCAAGTTTGTTGATTGTGTGTGCAGGTATTCGTTGACTTGTGCCTTATCTCCTGATGGATTGATACCTTGGTTCTCAAACTGAGGGAAATACTTACTCTACTTTGCTGCATCACCCTTTCCTGCTCAAGGGAAAAACCAATGCAAGCTCAAGAGGTAGCAAGGGGTGGCCAATATTTTCCATGCTAGATGTGTTATTCTCATGATGAGTGTTTATTCACTTGTCATTCCATGACAGTACGACGGTATTAGGGATGTGCAGTCCCAAAATGAAAAAGCAATTTACTTTGTTGTCAAATAATAAATTCCTTGGAAAGTGTTGGTTTGGAAGGCACCCGTGGATACAGCTAGCCATGGACTGTGAAAGAATGGTGGAAAAAGGAATAAGCTTTATTTTATGTTTGGGAACCGCCTATAATATATCTAGCATGGAAAGTGTTGGGAATTGCTCGATTGTTTTCGTTGACGGGAAAAGTATGCCTCTCAAAAAAATTTATCTATCAATTTTTGCGTTGAGCTCTGGCACCTCTACAAATCCCTAATTCCCTCTGCGAAGGGCCTATCTATTTACTTTATGCAAAAAAAAAATTGAGTCTCCATCTTCTCTTATAAAGCACCAACTAGGGAGCACTATGATCATACTTGATCATTGGATGTAGCTAATATGTGAGTGTGTTTCATGAGTGGATCAATGATTGAGCATGATGGGCTAGGGATAACTTTCTTTAGCGTTGATATTTTTAAAGACATGGTTGCTTGTTGATATGCTTGAATATTGCAATCTTCATGTCAAAACTAGACTATTGCTTTGAAACATCTAAAAGTCCAAATGTCCATGCAACAAATAAAATAATATGTGATGAACATGATAGGCAACATTCCACATCAAAAATTCTGTTTTTATTATTAACCTACTCAAGGACGAGCAGGAATTAAGCTTGGGGATGACGATACGTCTCCAACGTATCTATAAGTTTTTATTGTTCCATGCTGTTATATTATCATTCTTGGATGTTTTACAATCATTTTATAGCAACTTTATATCATTTTTTGGGACTAACCTAATGACATAGTGCCCAATACCAGTTGCTGTTTTTTGCTTGTTTTACTTCACAAAATATTAGTACCAAACAGAATCCAAACGCAGCGAAACTTTTTGGAGATTTTTTCTGGAGCAGAAGACACCTAGTCGGCCAATAAAGTACCAAAAGGCTGGCTCGTGGGGAGCACAAGCAACCAAGGCACGCCCAGGGGGGTTGTGCCCCCCACATAGCCCTCCTGCACCACCTCTTCGCCCTATAAATTCCCAAATATTCCAAAAACCCTAGGAAAGTGGATGAAACACAATTCCAACTATCGCAAGTTCTAGAACCACGAGTGTGACGCCCGGATATTTAAGCTACAGTGAACCTCTGCTAATGATGCCACATCACCTCGATTACTGTTGTTAATCTCATGTTAGTTTAAAACAAATCAAATTTCAAATTCAAAATCAAGTCAAACAATTAAAGTTTTTGAAAGTCAAAACTAAAATGTTCTTAATGAGACAAATAAATTGTGGATAATATTGGTGGAGAAACAACATCTGTATAGAATATTTAATTACCCTAATGGGATTAAAACAACAGCATAACCAGTTTAATAAATGCCTTTTATTAATTATAAAAAGTTAAACTATTTTATTTTGGGATCAAACTTTTTGTGGCATTGTCTAATTTCGGAATGTGAATTACGGGGACAAGTTTCCTATTTTACTAAACCTAATTGCTATTAAAGATAAGTACAAAACATAACAAATAAAAAAGAAATGAAAAGGAAAAGGAAAACTAAAAAAAAACAACAGCCCCTATGGCCAACTAGACCTCGGCCCAGCCGGCCGCCCATCCGCCAGCCGCCCATCCCGCCAGCCTACATGGCCCCCACCCCAGAGAAACCCTAGCACCACTCCCACTCCCCCCGCCGCCCCACGATCTGGATCGGGCTCGACCCCGATCCCGTCGCCCCCATCCCACGATCCCCACTCCCTTCCCCACGGTCCACTCCTCCCTCTCCCCCCCGATTTGGATCATGGGTAACCAACCCAGACGCCGACGCCCGTTTCTCTCTTCGATCCAGAGGGCGTCGCCATCATCGTTACCTTGACCACGGTCGCCTGCGTGGCCATCGTCCTTCCCGCGCCTAGAGAGTCTGACCGGGAGGAGCGCCATCGTCTTCTCCTTCGTCTATGCCATTGGATCGGAGTTGCGAGGCCGCCCTCACATCACCCGCTGCTTCTTCCCCAACGCCGGCCACCGCACGCCATCGTCGGATCCGCTGCGGATGCTGCACCATCACCCTCACCGTGCCCCTCCTCGAGCATCGCTGTGAGCTCACGGTCCTCCTCACCCTCCTCTCACTCCTCCCCGTGCCCCGTTGGCTCAGCTCCGACGATGCCAAGTCGTCACCACCGTCGGACATCGTCGTCGTGGTCACTTTCACCCGCCCCTACACGAATCGCTTACACCACTGCACGCGCCTCGTCGTGCTGGTTCTCCAAGTGTTCGCAGATGAACATGTTGTCGCCGGGGTCGCGTTCCGGCATGGCGTCACCGTCCCGCTGCACCCGCCGCGCCTCACCCGTCCGCCCCGCTCGCCCCTCTGCTTGCTGCTACGAAATGCCACGCCGCGCCTCACGTGCCTTTGGTCGCTGCGTTCGGCCAACGGCCGCGCGCCCCGCCGGAGCTCGCCGCGGCTCCTGGATGAGGCCGCCGGAGTCCTCTGTCTCCCTTTCCCCCCGCGTACACACAGCCACTGCAGGGGCACATTGTGCCCCTGACAGGTGGGGCCATCCCTTAAAAAAAAGAAGAAGAGAATTTGAAGTAAATAAACAAATTATTAATTAATTAATTAGCAAATTAATTAAGTTAATAATCCTGTTTAACTAAACTAATCCTGGTTAGAATAACCTAATTACTAATTAAACTGATTAAATTGGTTAATTAGTTAGCAGCCTATGACATGCGGGACCCACCCGCTAGTTTGACTGGTCAACGGTCAGCATTGACTGATGGTGTCATGCTGACATCATGCTGACATCGTAATGATATTTTCTAAATTAATTAATTCATTAATCCTAAAATGACTTAAATCTTTAAAATTAATATAAAATAATCCGTAGCCGGATGGAAAAACTTTGTACATGAAAGTTGCTCGAACGAGCGAGACGATTCGGATACGCAACCCGTTCGTCCGCCACACCCCTAACCTATCGAACTCGCAACTTTCCCCTCGGCTCCTCCGCTCGAAAACACGAAACACCGGAATCCTTTCCGGATGTTTCCCCTTTCACGGTATCACCTAGTCTGCGTTAGGGCACACGAACACCGCGTATTGTCTTGTTACGCTTTGTGATGCTTTGATTGCTCTGTTATTTATTGTGTTCCTCTCCGTTACTTCTTTCCGATAGACCCGAGAGGCGCGGCGACCCCGGTTCGACTACGGTGTTGGTGACTCGTCCTTCTTGCGAGCAACCAGGCAAGCCCCCTTTGATCACCAGATATCGCCTATTCTTCTCTATCTGCTTGCATTAGAGTAGTGTAGCATGTTCTTGTTTGATTACTCCTATTCATTGCATAGCTTTGTCATTGTTGCTACAAATCATTGATACCTTACCCGCAATCCTAAATGCTTAGTATAGGATGCTAGTTTATCATCATTGGCCCTACATCCTTGTCGATGCGCCTTGCTATACTATCGGACCATGATCACTTGGGAGGTGATCACGGTATATACTATACATACATACATACTATACAGATGGTGACTAAAGTCGGGTCACTCATTGAGTACCCGCAAGTGATTACGATGAGGGGCTGAAAGGACGGTGGCTCCATCCGGTAGAGGTGGGCTGGGTTCCCGACGGCCCCGATTGTTACTTTGTGGCGGAGCGGCAGGGCAGGTTGAGACCACCTAGGAGGCAGTGGGCTGGCCTGTTCGGCGTTCGCGGATACTTAACACGCTTAACGAGATCTTGGTATTTGATCCGAGTCCGCCATTTGGTCTATACGCACTAACCATCTACGTGGGAGTAGTTATGGGTATCCCGACGTCGTGGTATCACCGAAGCCTTCTTGGCGTCGGCGACAGGAGCGCGCGCCGGATTGGACTGCGTTAACGCAACTTTCTTTGTAATGGAGGTTGCTAGGTGCATTTCGGCCGCCCCATAACGTGTGTGTGTGTGCTCGAGGCGATGGGCCGGACCCTCTGGCGCATAGGATTTAGACCGGCGGGCTGACCTCTCTGTTGTGCCTAGGTGGGGCTGCGACGTGTTGATCTTCCGAGGCCGGGCATGACCCAGGAAAGTGTGTCCGGCCAAATGGGATCAAGCGTGTTGGGTTATGTGGTGCACCCCTGCAGGGAAGATTAATCTATTCGAATAGCCGTGTCCCTCGGTAAAAGGACGACCCGGAGTTGTACCTTGACCTTATGACAACTAGAACCGGATACTTAATAAAACACACCCTTCCAAGTTCCACAGACAACCCGGTGATCGCTTTTCCACGGGGCGACGAGGGGAGGATCGCCGGGTAGGATTATGCTATGCGATGCTACTGGAGATGCTACATGGTGATGCTACTTGGAGATGCTACTTGGAGGACTTCAATCTACTCTCTTCTACATGCTGCGAGACGGAGGCTGCTAGAAGCATAGTCTTCGACAGGATTAGCTATCCCCCTCGTATTCTGGCATTCTGCAGTTCAGTCCACTAATATGGCCCTTTACACATATACCCATGCATATGTAGTGTAGCTCCTTGCTTGCGAGTACTTTGGATGAGTACTCACGGTTGCTTTCTCCCCCCTTTTCCCCCTTTCCTTTCTTTCTGGTTGTCGCAACCAGATGTTGGAGCCCAGGAGCCAGACGCCACCGTCGTCGACGTCTCCTACTACGCTGGAGGTGCCTACTACTACGTGCAGCCCGCTGACGACGACCGGGGAGTAGTTTAGGAGGATCGAGGCGGGAGGCCTGCGCCTCTTCGATCTGTATCCCGGTTTGTGCTAGCCTTCTTAAGGCAAACTTATTTAACTTATGTCTCGTACTCAGATATTGTTGCTTCACGACTCGTCTATGATCGAGCACTTGTATTCGAGCCCTCGAGGCCCCGGCTTGTATTATGATGCTTGTATGACTTATTTATGTTTTAGAGTTGTGTTGTGATATCTTCCCGTGAGTCCCTGATCTTGATCGTACACGTTTGCGTGCATGATTAGTGTACGATTGAATCGGGGGCGTCACAAGTTGGTATCAGAGCCGACTGCCTGTAGGAATCCCCTTTCCAACTCCTTGGCCGAAGTTGAGTCTAGTCGATGAAAATTGTTTTACTAACATGGCTGTGTGGCCTATAGGCCCACGTCGCCATTTGGGTGTATTAGGATCTTTTATTCCTTGATCTTTGCTCTGGGACTCTGAGCTCTCTTCTATTCGGGTTAACTGATTTTGCTAAAAACAAAACTAACTTTAGGTTCTCGCAAGTACTTTCTCCCGGAGAGCCCCTTGCTACCGATGACCTTTCACGCACACGGAAGATTCGAAGATACTCTACGATGTGCTCTCGAGACTATGTGCCATCGCTTTTGCAATTCACTTCCCTCGATAAATCCCTCTGGATAACTACTTACACCTATCGTTCATATTGTCATCCCCAGTTGCTCTTGTTATTACAAGATGTCCTGAAGTGCTCTTCGATATTCCGAGAATTCTTTATGCTTACTGCCCTGCAGTTCCTTGCTGCATGAATACCCCTATGGATAATTACTCGCGCTTGCCGAGTATCCGTTTGTACAAAGTTGTTCATGTGTTTCACCAAAAATACATTCAAATACTACCCGATCTTCCGAAAATCCTGAGCAGCCTATTGCTCTTGGAATTCTTGCTTACTTGCATTATGGTTAATCCCATAAGTCTCGTAATCTTAATGGCATCCCTTGTCATTATCATTCTGAGTCTGTTGACTCAATATGTGTCTTGAATGCACACAATCATCTATCAACCCTTCTAAATTATCTTTCCGCTCAGACGTCATTTTGAACATGAGCTGGTTCTCGACCAAACTATTTGTCGTCAATTGTGCCTCTGGTCTATCCAACTTATCCATCTTTAATCAGAGCATTACTTCTGATCCTTCGATTTGGATTCATAATTCCTTTGCATTTATGCTTCAATTAGTCGATGATTCTATAACTTTGATGCCTTTGCATTCTTTCTTTTTCGGTTGAGTAGCCATACTCACATCGATCCTTTTGTGGACCGTCAAGTCCTTTGTTGGATTGTTATCCGACAGTGTCCTTCATATTCAATCACCTTGTGAGTTCTTCCCCTGATACATAGTGCCTTTGGTAAATTGTATCCTCTTCTTTTGCCAACCATGCTCTGTTTTCGAGCTGGTGATATATACTCTTGAAGATTGTGGTATATGTTTCCACGATACCCTAACGGGTTGATCCGATGCCTTCCTTTATATGTGTGAACTCGGAAGTTTTCACGAGTCATACTCATCCGTATTTCACGGGTAAAACTTTCAACACTAATACCTTTATCAAAGCGAAAAGTGAATGATAGGTTATGCATTGGAGAAGTGGAGTCGACCTTGAACTTTGTGTTCATGCCCATGGACACGATGTAGATCTTGTCATGTAAGCTTCTCGTAAACAATAATTATCCCTTGATATAATTTCATCTTATATGTGGATTTGGTCTTTTGCAATTGTGGTTTCCGACCATATTGTTCTTCCTTGATCAATTTCTCGAGACAAGTTCAAGCACTTGTCTTCGCGGATCAATACCCGATCCAACCTCTACTTTGATTCGTCTTTGAGTATTACCCCTGGTATCTCGAGATTGTCACGAACCGCATAACTTCTTATGAGTTCTCCATCAAGTACTATATTCTCATTGATTCCAATTTTTCACGTGCTTGAGTTATTAAACACTCAAGGACATCGATAATCTGAATCAAGTCCGCATCGCGATTAAACAACTCTTAGTAATCTTCTTTGCTTACGAGTTTGTACTCGATCACGTCATCCCTAGCCCGATCGGCTATATCATTACCGTGCTAAATTTTAAGCGTGCTACCGGTCCTAATTCCGGAGCACAACTTCCGACGATAGCTAAGCTTACGACGATCGTCCTCGGCATATCATTTCGCCTTGAACAACAATCTTTGATTTCAAGTTTGTATTGTACTAGTGGTTTCAATAACCTTTCGCTTCATCATTCCTTTGACTTGTTGTCATCGCCGATCTATTACACCTTCATGAAATCTCTCGACAATTGTGTCGGATCACCTTCAACACTTTGACTTCTTCCGAGATGTTAACTGTGTTGATGTTGAGAAGTACCCTCCTTGCCCTCGATGATTTTTATTATCATCGACAACACCCTTGACTTCCTTTCATCACGAGCTTGTCCACATTATGAATACAACCTGCTCTCCGGCTAATGTTGTGTTACGCCTTGAAGTATTCTCGTCCTTTCTATCAAGAATGTTGTGAGGATTGCTCCACCTCTTAAGAATTCTTGAAATAGTGATACTTCTCCCCATCACCTTCTTTCTTGGTCCCCGTGTTATTTCTAACCGGAATACCGACAATTGAACTATGATGTGCATATTCAAAATTCCTAGCAACCCTATTGCTTTGAAGTGAATGGTCAATAACTCCGTTCTAAGTCTTTTGGTTATTGAATCGCCATTCTAACATTGATCATGCTACCTAAGCCCATATTTCGGGTGCCCCTTTCAACCAATGTTTAATTGTGTATGTTTCCCTCGAGCATACATCATTATATCATCAGATCTGACAAATGTTATCTCCTTGTCCGCATAATTGTGGGAACCCATCTTTATGGAAATCTCAATGAATTTTTGCTGAGTCCATCAGCCACCTCCTCTTCCTCTCCTTGGTTTAATGATGAACTCTTGTTTTGGAACTCTCTTCCATAGTTCGTTCCCCGAGAATCTTACGATGTCACCTCATTACTTTGTGTCGCACCTTTTCTTCTCAGGCATCCTGAGCCTGAGGTATCCAAACACCAATCAGATCGACTCTCGGTCAGATATGATGGTTGGAACATATTTCCAAGAGTTATAACAATGGTCTTTATGTGACCCGGTAAGGTGATGTCGTGCTTAGCACACCTGGCCGGAGGAACTATTGTTATAGTTTCCCTTTTAGCAAGGTTAGCCATTCTCCCATGAGGAAATTGTAAGACTTATTCTATAAGTTGTTCCTGATGGATCCTTTGTGTATCCAAAGTCTGATCTTTGCTTGAAGACCATGTCAGTGCTATCTCGAAGCATGTTTGTGGTACTCCGATTTTCAACAAGAACATTTGAAGCCCAATGCTAAATGTTCCTGCTCAATTATCCAAACACTGTTGTATGGGTAATGTCATGAATTTCTCTCCCTTACCTAAAGTGCTTTCTACTTTATATCCTATCATGGATATCTTGCTCTGTTTGTCCTTGGGAAGGAAATACCCCAAATATGTGTCTTAACACATTTTCCTTTCCATTGTTCATTTAATCGATAATCATATTTTCCTTTCCATTGTTTGTTTGACCTCTCTTGTGATCTATATAATCTAAGCAGTAACGATTCACTGCTTATGTAAACACCTCGGTGCGCAATTCCGTCAGCAAAACCCTGTTACTATTGTTGATAACATTTCCGAAATACACCGATGAACGGGAACCTTGCCTATTGGTTTGCCTCGTTCAACGAGCAGGAAAATGGTTCTCTTCGTCCCTCGCCCTTGGTATCGATGTTGTTGCCGACATAACTGATAGGCTACGCTCTGACACGCCTTACTATCGTGATCGTGCAAGATGTCGGCCCCCTTCCTACTTTGAACCACATGGTGGGCCCATAACCCACAGTTCCACAGGATCAAAACCTGACTCTCCTGTACACCCCCTATTCCCAAAGTTATTCCTCGCGAGTGGACTCGTATGTAATTCACGGACCACCGTCCCAAGAGATCTATTTTGGTATCAGACGCAATACTTATTCCCGATTGCCTTGACCCCCTTTCACGCCCTGTTTCAGGCATCGAACGGTTGCCTACTCGCTCGAAACTTCCCATGAAAGCTCATTACGAGAGTTACTCTCGATATTTTCTTAAGTTTCAATTCGAGAGTTACTTTCTGCCACCGTCCCCGATGTTATCGACCAGATAGTCAACCTTGTAGAGGTTCGTTCCCCCGGAATACCCCCCTTATTCTTTCGTAATTATGATGGAACCCCCAAAGAAAGGATACCGACTTCATCATGATGACTTGAAGCAAAAAAATGAAGACATCAATATAATGGATCGACCACTTCGAGAAGAGCAACCAAGACCGAGAAGATTCGTTAGAATTTCGTAACTAGACCTTTCCCCCGTTTTCCACCTCTTAAATCTCGGGACGAGATTTCTTGTAGTGGAGGAGAATTGTGACGCCCGGATATTTAAGCTACAGTGAACCTCTGCTAATGATGCCACATCACCTCGATTACTGTTGTTAATCTCATGTTAGTTTAAAACAAATCAAATTTCAAATTCAAAATCAAGTCAAACAATTAAAGTTTTTGAAAGTCAAAACTAAAATGTTCTTAATGAGACAAATAAATTGTGGATAATATTGGTGGAGAAACAACATCTCAGTATAGAATATTTAATTACCTAATGGGATTAAAACAACAGCATAACCAGTTTAATAAATGCCTTTTATTAATTATAAAAGTTAAACTATTTTATTTTGGGATCAAACTTTTGTGGCATTGTCTAATTTCGAATGTGAATTACGGGACAAGTTTCCTATTTTACTAAACCTAATTGCTATTAAAGATAAGTACAAAACATAACAAATAAAAAGAAAGAAAAGGAAAAGGAAAACTAAAAAAAGAAACAACAGGCCCCCTATGGCCAACTAGACCTCGGCCCAGCCGGCCGGCCCATCTGGCCAGCCGGCCCATCCCGCGCCAGCCTACATGGCCCCCCACCCCCAGAGAAACCCTAGCACCACTCCCACTCCCCCCCCCCCCGCCCCCACGATCTGGATCGGGCTCGACCCCGATCCCGTCGCCCCCATCCCACGATCCCCACTCCCTTCCCCACGGTCCACTCCTCCCTCTCCCCCCGATTTGGATCAGGGGTAACCAACCCAGACGCCGACGCCCGTTTCTCTCTTCGATCCAGAGGGCGTCGCCATCGTCGTTACCTTGACCACGGTCGCCTGCGTGGCCATCGTCCTTCCCGCGCCTAGAGAGTCTGACCGGGAGGAGCGCCATCGTCTTCTCCTTCGTCTATGCCATTGGATCGGAGCTGCGAGGCCGCCCTCACATCACCCGCTGCTTCTTCCCCAACGCCGGCCACCGCACGCCATCGTCGGATCCGCTGCGGATGCTGCACCATCACCCTCACCGTGCCCCTCCTCGAGCATCGCTGTGAGCTCACGGTCCTCCTCACCCTCCTCTCACTCCTCCCCGTGCCCCGTTGGCTCAGCTCCGACGAGGCCAAGTCGTCACCACCGTCGGACGTCGTCGTCGTGGTCACTTTCACCCGCCCTACACGAATCGCTACACCTTCGCACGCGCCTCGTCGGCTGGTTCTCAAGTGTTCGCAGATGAACATGTTGTCGCGGGTCGCGTTCCGGCATGGCGTCACCGTCCCGCTGCACCCGCCGCGCCTCACCCATCCGCCTCGCTCGCCCCTCTGCCTGCTGCTACGAAATGCCACGCCGCGCCTCACGTGCCTTTGGTCGCTGCGTTCGGCCAACGGCCGCGTGCCCCGCCGGAGCTCGCCGCGGCTCCTGGATGAGGCCGCCGGAGTCCTCTGTCTCCCTTTCCCCCCGCGTACACACAGCCACTGCAGGGGCACATTGTGCCCCTGACAGGTGGGGCCATCCCTTAAAAAAAAGGAGAAGAGAATTTGAAGTAAATAAACAAATTATTAATTAATTAATTAGCAAATTAATTAAGTTAATAATCCTGTTTAACTAAACTAATCCTGGTTAGAATAACCTAATTACTAATTAAACTGATTAAATTGGTTAATTAGTTAGCAGCCTATGACATGCGGGACCCACCCGCTAGTTTGACTGGTCAACGGTCAGCGTTGACTGATGGTGTCATGCTGACATCATGCTGACATCGTAATGATATTTTCTAAATTAATTAATTCTGTTAATCCTAAAAATGACTTAAATCTTTAAAAATTAATATAAAATAATCCGTAGCCGGATGGAAAAACTTTGTACATGAAAGTTGCTCGAACGACGAGGCGATTCGGATACGCAACCCGCTCGTCCGCCACACCCCTAACCTATCGAACTCGCAACTTTCCCCTCCGGCTCCTCGCTCGAAAACATGAAACACCGGGAATCCTTTCCCGGATGTTTCCCCCCTTTCACGGTATCACCTAGTACTGCGTTAGGGCACACGAACACGCGTATTGTCTTGTTACGCTTTGTGATGCTTTGATTGCTCTGTTATTTATTGTGTTCCCTCTCCGTTACTTCTTTCCGATAGACCCGAGGCGCGGCGACCCCGGTTCGACTACGGTGTTGGTGACTCGTCCTTCTTGCCGAGCAACCAGGCAAGCCCCTTTGATCACCAGATATCGCCTATTCTTCTCTATCTGCTTGCATTAGAGTAGTGTAGCATGTTCTTGTTTGATTACTCCTATTACATTGTATAGCTTTGTCATTGTTGCTACAAGTCATTGATACCTTACCCGCAATCCTAAATGCTTAGTATAGGATGCTAGTTTATCATCATTGGCCCTACATCCTTGTCAGTCTGCCTTGCTATACTATCGGACCATGATCACTTGGGAGGTGATCACGGGTATATACTATACATACATACATACTATACAGATGGTGACTAAAGTCGGAATTGACTCATTGAGTACCCGCAAGTGATTACGATGAGGGGCTGAAAGGACGGTGGCTCCATCCCGGTAGAGGTGTGCCCTGGGTTCCCGACGGCCCCGATTGTTACTTTGTGGCGGAGCGGCAGGCAGGTTGAGACCACCTAGGAGGCAGTGGGCTGGCCTGTTCGGCGTTCAGCGGATACTTAACACGCTTAACGAGATCTTGGTATTTGATCCGAGTCCGCCATTTGGTCTATACGCACTAACCATCTACGTGGGAGTAGTTATGGGTATCCCGACGTCGTGGTATCACCAAGCCTTCTTGGCGTCACGACGAGCGGCGTAGCCGGATTGGACTGCGTTAACGCAACTTCCTTTGTAATGGAGGTTGCTAGGTGCATTTCGGCCGCCCCGAAGCGTCTTGGTGTGCTCGAGGCGATGGGCCGGACCCTGCGCGCATAGGATTTAGACCGGCGGGCTGACCTCTCTGTTGTGCCTAGGTGGGGCTGCGGCGTGTTGATCTTCCGAGGCGGGCATGACCCAGAAAGTGTGTCCGCCAAATGGGATCAAGCGTGTTGGGTTATGTGGTGCACCCTGCAGGAAGATTAATCTATTGAATAGCCGTGTCCCTCGGTAAAGGGCGACCGGAGTTGTACCTTGACCTTATGACAACTAGAACCGGATACTTAATAAAACACACCCTTCCAAGTTCCACAGACAACCCGGTGATCGCTTTTCCACGGGCGACGAGGAGGATCGCGGGTAGGATTATGCTATGCGATGCTCTGGAGATGCTACATGGTGATGCTACTTGGAGATGCTACTTGGAGGACTTCAATCTACTCTCTTCTACATCTTTGCGAGGCGGAGGCTGCTAGAAGCGTAGTCTTGACGAGATTAGCTATCCCCTCAGATTCGGCATTACGCAGTTCGGTCCACTAATATGGCCCTTTACACATATACCCATGCATATGTAGTGTAGCTCCTTGCTTGCGAGTACTTTGGATGAGTACTCACGGTTGCTTTCTCCCCTTTTCCCCTTTCCTTTCTTTACGGTTGTCGCAACCAGATGTTGGAGCCCAGAGCGACGCCACCGTCGGCGGCGTCTCCTACTACTGTTGGAGGTGCCTACTACTACGTGCAGCCCGGCGACGACCGGGAGTAGTTTAGGAGGATCCGAGGCGGGAGGCCTGCGCCTCTTCGATCTGTCCCGGTTTGTGCTAGCCTTCTTAAGGCAAACTTGTTTAACTTATGTCGTACTCAGATATTGTTGCTTCCACGACTCGTCTATGATCGAGCACTTGTATTCGAGCCCTCGAGGCCCCTGGCTTGTATTATGATGCTTGTATGACTTATTTATGTTTTAGAGTTGTGTTGTGATATCTTCCCGTGAGTCCCTGATCTTGATCGTACACGTTTGCGTGCATGATTAGTGTACGATTGAATCGGGGGCGTCACAACGAGATCCAATCTAACACCATCACGGAGGGGTTCATCATCCTCATTGGTGACTCTCCAATGATGCGTGAGTATTCCACCATAGACCTAAGGGTCCGTAGGCAGTAGCTGGATGGTTTCCTCTCTCTCTCTCTCTCTCTCTCTCTCTCTCTCTCGATTCTCAATACAATGGTATCTTGGAGATCTATTTGATGTAACTCTTTTTTGAGGTGTGTTTGTTGTGATCCGATGAACTTTGAGTTTTTGATCAGATTTATATCCATGAATATTATTTCAGTGTTCTTTGATCTCTTATATGCATGATTATTTATGGCCTCGTAATTCTTCTTCGACTCTTTGGTTTATTTAGGCCAATTAGATCAATTTTTCTTGTTATGGGAAGAGGATTCTTCTTAGAATCTTTGGTTCGATCATGCAGTGTTCTTTCCCAGTGACAAGGGGCAGCAAGACACGCATGTATCATTGCTATTAAGGATCACAAGATGGGGGCTATTCCTACATGAATAGATCTCGTCTACCTCATGTCATCATTCTTATTGCATTACTATGTTTCTCCATGAACTTAATACACTAGATGCATGCTGGATAGCGATCAATGTGTGGATTAGTAGTAGTAGATGCAGGCAGGAGCCGGTCTACTAATCTTGGAGGTGATGCCTATATATTGATCATTGCCTTGGATATCGGTCATAATTATTCGATCTTCTATCAATTGCCCAACAATAATTTGTTTACCCACCGTGTGCTATTTCTCGAGAGAAGCCACTAGTGAAATCTACGGCCCTCGGGTCTATTCTTTATCATACTTGCTTTGAGATCTATTTTTATATGCTTTTATTTTCAGATATATTATTCGAAAAACCCAAAAATACCTTGCTCCACTTTTTTTACTTATTTTATTTCATGTTTTATTAAGAGCTATTTATCCAATATATCACACAATACTCTCCCGTCAACTTGCCAATTTCTGGTGCCGTTACCTAGGAGGGATTGACAACCCCTGTTGCACGTTGGGGCAAGTTTTTGTTCTTTGTGTGTAGGTACCGTTTACATAGTGTTGCTTGGTTCCCCTACTGGATTGACCTTGGTTTCATAACTGAGAGAAATACCTACCGTAGTTGTATTGCATCATCCCTTCCTCTTTGGGGAAATACTGACGCAGTTTCAAGCAACATCACTCCCCCTCTCTCCCGATGGCGCTGGAACACCGCCGGGGCAATCATCGTGACGGCAATCTACACCAACAACTTCGCCGCCATCATCACCAACTCTCTCCCCTTTATGCATCGGTATAACACCTCTTCTCCCACTGTAATCTCTACTTAAACATGGTGCTTAATGCCACATAATATTATCCAATGATGTGTTGCCATCATATGATGTTTGAGTAGATTCATTTTTCCCTATGGGTTGATTGATCATCGTGATTGGTTTGAGTTGTATGTTTTATTTTGGTGTTGTCCTATGGTGCCCTCCGTTTCGCACAAGTGTGTGGGATTCCTGATGTAGGGTGTTGCAATACATTCATGATTCGTTATGGTGGGTGGCGAGAGTGAAGAAGCTTATACCCGAGTAAGGGGTTGTTGCCTATGGGACTAAAGAGGACTTCTTACTTAATGTATGGTTGGGTTTTACGTTAGTGATCTTTAGTAGTTGCAGATTCTTGCTAGAGTTCCAATCATAAGTTCATATGATCCAAGTATGGAAACTTTGTTAGCTCATGCCTCTCCCTCATATAAAATTGCAATAATGATTATCGGTCTACTTATCGATTGCCTAGGGACAAAATCCTTCTCTTGTGTAATAAACATCTTCCTACTAAACAACTAACTTTTATTATCTTGGAAATTACTCGTAGTTTTATTCTAGCTAAGTACTTCTAGTTTTATTCTTGCAAAACATATCCCTACACCTACAAAATAGTTGCATACTTATTCTAGGTAAAGCGAACGTTAAGTGTGCGTAGAGTTGTATTGGTGGTCGATAGAACTTGAAGGGAATATATATCCTACATTTAGCTCCTCGTAGGGTTCAACACTCTTATTTATCGAAAAAGCTACAATTGATCCCCTATACTTGTGGTTTATCATTACCTCAACGGGGATATGAATCTCCCCAATAATAAGAGTTTCATATTTCCTTTTGACAGTAGGAAGAGGGAATTGAAAACCTCAAATAGTAATTGTCGAAACCTTTTTAATACAATTGATACCATTCACTTGGAATTGTTTCTTCGGAAAGTGCACCATATGCTCATAACCATTGATATGAAAAGTGACCTTGCTTTTGTTGCAATCAATAATAGACCCTGCAGTATTCAAGAAGGGTCTACCGAGAATAATTGACATGTTGTCGTCCTCGGGAATATCAACTATGACAAGTCTGTTAAGATAGTAACATTTGCAACTACAACAGGCACATCCTCACAAATACCGATAGGTATGGCAGTTGATTTATCAACCATTTGCAAGGCTATTTTAGTAGGTGTGAGTTTATTCAAATCAAGTCTTCTATATAAAGAGAAAGGCATAACACTAACACCGGCTCCCAAATCACATAAATCAGTTTTGACATAATTTCGTTTAATGGAGCATGGTATAGTGGGTATTCCTGGATCTCCTAGTTTCTTAGGTACTCCATCCTTCAAAAAATAATTTGCAAGCATGGTGGAAATTTCAGCTTCAGGTATCTTTCTTTTATTAGTGACAATATATTTCATATATTTAGTGTATGGGGCCATCTTCAAAATATCAGTTAAGCGAGTACGGAAAAAGAGTGGCCTAAGCATCTCAGCGAAGCATTCAAATTTTTCCTCATCCTTTCTCCTAGGTGGCTTAGTAGGAAAATGCATGGGTTTCTGAACCCATGGTTCTCTTTCTTTACCATGTTTTCTAGCAATGAAATCTTTTTTATCATATCGTTTATTCTTTGGAGGTGGGTTATCAAGATCAACAATATGTTCTATTTCAACATCATTATCAGGTTCTTTATCATTGTCTGGTTGAGCATCAACATGAACGTCATGATTATCAGTATCATTATTACTAGGTGTATGTTCATCACCAGATTGTGTCTCAGGATCAGAAATAGAAACATCATTACTATTCTTAGGAGGTTTTTCTACCTCAGGTTCACTAGAGGCATGTATAGTTCCATCATTTTTCTTTTCTTTTTCTTCTTAGATGAACTAGGTGCATCAATATTAATTCTCTGAGAATCTTGCTCAATTATTTTAGGATGATCTTTAGGATAAGGTGGCTCCTGAGTCATTTTACCTCCTCTAGTCATTACTCTAACAGCATGATCATTGATATTATTATTCATCTCATTAAGCAAATCATTTTGAGACTTAGCAACTTGTTCTAATAGAGTTCAGACCATGGATGCATGTTTACCTAGACCTTCAACATCATTAGCAATTCTGAACATTAAGTCACTCAAGCGATAAATCTAGAAAGCATTACAATTTAATTTCTTGGTAACATACATATTACAGTGTTCTTGCTTAACAATGTAATTGTCAAATTCATCCATGCCTTGGCTAGCAGATTTATTGTAGGGAATATCACCTTCATAAAATCTTATAAGAGAACTTACCTCTACTACCTGTGTTGGGGTTTCAAGTCCATGTATTTCTCCAATAGGTGGTAAAGTCTAAACATCTTCAGCTTTAATACCCTTTTCTTTCATAGATTTCTTTGCCTCTTGCATATCTTCAGGACTGAGAAATAGAATACCTCTCTTCTTTAGAGTTGGCTTGGGTGGTGGTTCAGGAAGTGTCCAATCATTATCATTCCTCATTATATTATTCAATAGCTCTTAAGCTTGTTCAATAGTTCATTCTCTGAAAATACAACCAGGACAACTATCTAGGTAATCCCTAGAAGCATCGGTTAGTCCATTATCAAAGATATCAAAATTTCATTTTCTTAAGAGGATGATCAGGCAAAGCATTACGTAATTGGAGAAGTCTCCCCCAAGATTGAAGGAGATTCTCTTCTTCAATTTGTACAAAGTTAAATATTTTCTATAAGGCAGCTTGTTTCTTATGAGCAAGAAGCAATTTTTCAGAGAAGTAATCACTGGTGCAGCACCTTGCTATACAAACGGTTTAACCCCCTTTCCATGACAAAGTTTTAAACCACCTCCTTACCTGTGTGTGCGATATGGGGTCTTTCCCACATGACCCAGAAACCATCAGGGATAGGTCCTCCAGCCACAAACGCGGGGCAAATGAGCTCATGTGTGATCAAGCAAGGCATCAGAGACAATTATACAAGCCCAATCATTTCTGTTCGTATGTACATCCCAACACAGTGAATCCCAGAAAATGTTTCCGTTCGTATGTATATCACACACAATTTTTTATGTGGAAACGTTTGTGCAAGGTGGCCTAACGCAAACAGTTCTACGGCTGAAGTCATGTGTGATTCTTCTTTGATCCAACACGCCTATTTTCTAGAAACCGTGTGCGTAGTTTGAGATCATCCACGGTGTTTTCTGAGAAACCGTTTGCAGGCTACTTGGTCTGTTGAAAATCAATTAGTAATCAAATTGACATTTCTTATAAAACACACCATATATTTCATATCTGTATTACGACAACCAGGATTTCGTAATTGAATTACATCAGATAGCTTCAACACTCAATTACACCATATAGGAATATAGCTAGCTGCGCCATTACACAACAACACCAAGTTTCACATGCAACATCAAAAACCTTTGGAAAGTAGTATCATACACGATAAATAGACAGATGAAACTCATCTGGGAAACTGTAGAAGCGGAATGCAAATATTGAGCCTTCAGTGATGTTGAATGTCCTTGAAAATTTAGGCGAGTGGCTATGGAGCCCTCCCAACCTTCGCCCTCTTGAGTAAGACTTCAATATTGTACTATGGGTGTTGAATGAATACCTTCCTCACCTCTTGACCATGAACGTGGTTTGAGAGGTAATCATCGGTGAACTGCTTTGGAAAGGACTGAAAACAAAGATATGCATAAATAGTTGTTCTAAATTTTGAAATGGTACAAGGGGAAAACAAGGTAAAAGAGTTAGTACCATCATATAGTTGACTGATGTCTTCTTCATTGTGCAAACAAATATCTTGCTGTTATTCATCGCAAGTTTCTTTATCATAACAATCTTTCTCAGAATATTGACTTGACTGATATTCATGGACATTGATAACCCACAAGTATAGGGGATCATTTGTAGCCTTCTTTGATAAATAAGAGTGTCAAACCCAATAAGGAGATACAGGTTGAACAAATATTCCCTCAAGTTCTATCGACCACCTATACAACTCTACGCACACTTAACGTTTGCTTTACCTAGACCAAGAATAAAACTAGGAGTACTTTGCGAGAATAAAACTACAAATAAATTGAAAGGTAATAAAAGTGGATAGCTTTTGTCAACAAGAATTCATTTGTCCCTAGGCAATCGATAATAAGTACCGGTAATCATTCTTGCAATTTTATATGAGGGAGAGGCATGAGCTAACATATTTTCTCTACTTGGATCATATGCACTTATGATTGGAACTCTAGCAAGCATCCGCAACTAAGATCATTAAGCCCGTGAAACCCAACCATAGCATTAGGTATCAAGTCCGCTTTATCCCATACGCAACAACCCACCTACTCGGGTTTAAGCTTATGTCACTCGCAACCCACCATAAGCGAATCATGAATGTATTGCAACACCCTATAGCAGGGATCCCTCACGTTTGAGTGAGACGGAGGGCACCATAGGACAGCACCATAAATAAAATAAACAATCATACCAACCAAGATCACGATTAACCCACAGGACAAAATGGATCTACTCAAACATCATAGGATAGCCAAATATCATGGGAAAATAATATATGGAGTTGAGCACCATGTTTAAGTAGAGATTATAGTGGGGGGAAGAGGTGTTACACCTGCTGTATAGAGGGGGAGAAAGTTGGTGTTGACGGTGGCAAGGTTGTTGATGTAGATCGTTGTCACGATCCTAGCCCCGGCGGCACTCCGGCGCCACTGGGAGAGAGGGGGAAAGAGCCCCCCTCCTTCTTCTCCTTACTTGGCCTCCCCTCAAGATGGGAGGAGAGTTCCCCCTCTGGTCCATGGCCTCCTTGGCGGCGGAGGGACAAGAGCCCCTCCGATATTGGATCTCCCTCTCTGTTCTCTTCTGTTTTGAGCTCTCCTAGATCTGGCCCTTCACGGTTTCTTAAATTCCCGGAGATGTGTAACTCCGATTGCGCTGAATTTTTACACAATTTTTTTCCATAAATTATATTGCTTTAGCCAGAGGAAGGGCCCTAACCACCTTACAAGGAGGGCATAAGACACCTAGGCGCGCCTGGCACCCCCTGGCGCGCCCTGGTGTATCTTGGGGGCTGTGGCCCCCGTTTGCGTTGATTCCACCTCCCAAAGATCACATATATTCGAAAATAATTCTTCATAAAATTTTATTGCATTTTTACTTCGTTTGATATGTATTTTCTGTGAAACAAAAACATGCAATAAACAGGAACTGGCACTGGGCATTGGATCAATATGTTAGTCCAAATAAATCATATAAAATGTTGCGAAAGGTGTATAAAAGTAGTATAATATTTGCATGAAACAATAAAAAATTATATATACGGCAGAGACGTATCAGCATCCCCAAGCTTAATTCCTGCTTGTCCTCGAGTAGGTGAATGATAAAAAAGATAGTTTTTGATGTGGAATGCTACCTAACATAAACTTGATCATATGTCTAGTCATGGCATGAATATTAAGACATAAGTGATTCAAAGCAATAGTCTATAATTTGACATAAAGACATCAATACTCTTGCATCCCAACAAACAATCATGTTTTTCAAAATACCAATGCTAAAGAAAGCTATCCCTACAAAACCATATAGTCTTGTCATGCTCTGTCTTCTTAACACAACGTATTTATCATGCACAACCCTGATGACAAGCCGAGCAATTGGTTCATACTTTTTAACGTGCTTCATCTTTTTCAACTCCCACACAATACATGAGTGCAAGCCAGGGATATAGCACTCTAGGTGGAATAGAGTATGCTGATAGGGGTAAATAAAGAGAAGACAAAAAAGTAAGAAAGTCTCACGTCGATGCGGCTAACCAACGGGCTATGGAGATGCCCATCAATTGATATCAATGCAAGGAGTAGGGATTGCCATGCAACGGATGCACTAAGAGCTATAAGTTTATGAAAGCTCAATATGAAAACTAAGTGGGTGTGCATCCAACTTGCATGCTCATGAAGACCTCGGGCATTTGAGGAAGCTCATCATCAGAATATACAAGCCAAGTTCTATAATGAAAAATTCCCACTACTATATGAAAGTGAATAAATAGGAGACTCTCTATATGGAAAACATGGTGCTACTTTGAAGCACAAGTGTGGTAAAAGATAGTAACAATGCCCCTTCTCTTTTTTCTTTTTTCTCTTTTTTTCTCTCATTGTCTGGAGTCTCAGCCCGACTTGTGGAGGAATCATAGTCTCCATCATCATTTCCTCACTAGGACATGCTCTAATAATAAATAGTGATGATCATCACACTTCTATTTACTTATAACTCAAAAGAAATAAAAATTACAACTTGATACCTAGAACAAAATATGACTCTATATGAATGCCTCTGGCAGTGTACCAGGATGTGCAATGATCTAGCATAACAACAATATAAAAAATGGACAAGCCATGGAAATATCATGTTAGCTATCTTCCGATCATGTAAAGCAATATGAAAATGAATGCCCAAGTCATCAAAATGGAGGCGATGGAAGTTGCATGGCAATATATCTCGGAATGGCTATGGAAATGCCATAATAGGTAGGTATGGTGGCTGTTTTGAGGAACATATAATAAGGCTTATGTGTGATAGAGCGTATCATATCACGGGGTTTGGATGCACCTGCGAAGTTTGCACCACATCTCGAGGTGAGAAAGGGCAATGCATGGTACCGTAGAGGCTAGCAAATTGCGGAAAGGTAAGAGTGTCTATAATCCATGGACTAACGTTAGTCATAAAGAACTCATATACTTATTGCAAAAATTTATTAGCCCTCGAAGCAAAGTACTACTACGCATGCCCCTAGGGGTATGGATTGGTAGGAAAAGACCATCGCTCGTGCCCGACCGCCACTCATAAGGAAAACAATCAATAATAAATCATGCTCCAACTTCATAGCATAACGAGAGACTATACGTGCATGCTTCGGGAATCACAAACCTTAACACCAATATTCCTACTAACCACAACCGTTTACTAGTACCTCCCACATATTATCATCTCTGTATCGCAAAACTATTACGAGGAATCAAACATATCATATTCAGTGATCCATAAGTTTTGTGTAGGATTTTATGACTAACCATGCAATTGACCAATTCCTGTTGACTCTCTAAATAGATATAAGTGAAGCAAAAGAGTTTAATTCTTTCTACAAAAAGTCATGCTCTAATAAGTATAAGTGAAGCAACAGAGCATTCTACAAATAATGGTTTTCTATGTGAAGAGAAACATACAATCCAAACTTCAAATGATATAAGTGAAGCACATGAAGCGTTCTATAAGCCATACTCAAAAGATATAAGTGAAGTGCAATAAGCATTCTATAAATCAACCATGGACTATCTGTAACAACCCGAACCTGATAAGATTCGATGTCTCTATGCTCATTGTGCTAGTCCCTGGATCAACTCGCTAGCACACATAGAACATATGAATATCAAATAACAAGTGCATCATTTACTATAACATATGATCTAGAATTCATAAAGTATTAAAAACTGAGTAGCACATAGCTAACTTTATTCAATAATAACAGCGCAAATGTAGCATAATAGACGATGAGTCCCATCAATGCCCACTGGAGAAAATGTTGAGTGAAGACTCACGACCCTACTGTATCTCATTGATCATCTGAAAATCCTACAACATGATAAGTTACAGCCACATGGGTCAATACATTAAATGTATTGGCACATTACACATAATGATATAACAAACCTACATCCACAAGCAAAGTATGACAAACAGAACACTCAAGTTGGTTTGTAGAAGAATGTCTTCACCTACCTCCACTAACTGAACTCACAACCGTATCCAATTTATTCGCCCAAGATAACCCCAAATATTCTAAGTAAACATGACAAGAACTTCAGAAGTCTCTCAAGTGCGCTATGGCTGTGGCGCATTCTCTAGGAACCATAGAGCGCTCTGCCAAGGACGCATTCACCTGATTTAAGTTCCAAAAACTATACCTCTCCTCAAGTGCACTCCGTCAATGGCGCATTCTCTAGGGACAATGGAGCGCTCTGCCAGTGATGCATTCACCTAGTTAATAATCCTGAGCCTACGGCTATAAACACTCACCACTTTCACGGGTCACTCGGCACCTGCCCTCGTCTACCATAGCAAGGTGATCACACCATCACATATAACACAATCAATACCAAAACATGACAACACGGGATACACATATCGGGTCAAACATATATCATAGCATAAAAACCACACATGCATAGTAGAATATAGGATGAGCAAAATCAAAAGTACAAACTTGCCTTGAACGGTGTTGAAGTACTCTAACGATTAATTCCGATCCGCTTCACACTCCGGATAATCTATATGATTAACGAAGGCACCCTATAAATAAACCGTACTCACATAACACCACAATAAAGCCAACAACAAATAATTCAAATAAAACTGAAGTAACAGAACATATTAGTAGGTATATATTATCTACATGCCAGTACGATCACAATGCAAAAAGAATCAACTAATTTGGATCAACGGTTTGAAAGATATGGCGTTCGGAAAGTTAAATTCAAATTTAAACAGTGCAAAAATGTTAAATTTTGGTTCTACAGTATTCTCCTGGTCACGAGCATATAGGAAAAAGATCGATGAATTTGGAGTTACAGACCTCAAGATATACCTAAACGAAAAAACGATATGGAATCTGCAAAGAAAAATTATGCCATAATAGCGTTCTGGGAAGAACTGTCGCGGCTGCTGTGGCTGTCCGTTGTTTTGGCTAACCAACAGACAGCCGATATGTAACATAAAATGGTTCGAAAATAGTAATAAAAAAACGTATCTAATCTTGACCATCCAGGAGGGATCGAACAGACGGGAGATACTCACCGGAGAAAGAACAGAGGAAGGGCGTCACCGAAATTGAGGAAGTATGATGCGGCCGGCTCGAACTTCGAGCGTGCGCTTTCTGGCGAGTCTTCCCGAGATCGGGGAGAACAGGACGAGGTGAGGAGGGATGCGGTGAACACGCAAGCATCTTCAGGGATGACTGAAACTTCCTCTGGCGTCGGCGAGGTCCGACTGGAGTCGAGGTCGGTTTCGGCTTGCTCCAGTTGACATCCGTGTGCTCGATTGGGGTCATCCCTGTGCGAAACAAGAGATGAGAGAGATAGAGGATATCATGGCGACCAGTACAGAGGAGCATGGAGACGCTGGGGACCCTCAGTGGTGAAGAACTCGGCCGGCGCAAGAGCTTCTGTACGCGGAACTCCGGCGAGATGACGACAGCTCTCTAGATCATGGTAGATCACAATTTTTACAAAACTCTGACGACTCAGACGCGGGGGATATTTATATGGAGGTGGGAGGTGAGAGCTGCAAGATCCGAGCCTAGTCAACGGAGGATTTGGATCGGGATTGGTCTCCAGGAAGAACACACTAGAGGTAGGGGATGACGAGTAAAACAAGAAGGCTGCCGCTGGGCTGTCCTGCTATGCGGAAATGGGCCGGCCTGCTGGCTGATACGTCTACGTCGTATCTATAATTTTTGATTGTTCCATGCCAATATTATTCAACTTTCATATACTTTTGGCAACTTTTTATATTATTTTTTGGGACTAACATATTGATCCGATTGCCAGTGCAGTTCACATGCATTGCATGTTTTTGTTTTGCAGAAACCCAATATCAAACGGAGTCCAAACGGGATAAAAACGGACGGAGATTTTTTTTAGAATATTTATGATTTTTGGGAAGTAAAATCAACGTGAAACGGTGTCCGAGGTGGCCACGAGACAGGGGGGCGTGCCCTCCCCCCTGGGCGCGGCCTGGGATCTCGTGGGCCACCCGTAAGGCGCTTGACGCTCTTCTTTTGGCGCAAGAAATCTAATTTTATGAGAAAGATCTGGGCGAAAGATTCACCCCAATCGGAGTTACGGATCTCTGGATATTTAAGAAACAGTGAAGGGGTAGAATCTGAGAACGCAGATACAGAGAGATAGATCCAATCTCGGAGGGGCTCTCGCCCCTCCCACGCCATGGGTGCCCAGGACCAGAGGGGAAACCCTTCTCCCATCTAGGGAGGAGGTCAAGGAAGAAGAAGAAGAAGGGGGTCCCTCTCCCCCTTGCTTCCGGTGGTGCCGGAACACTGCCGGAGGCAATCATCATCACCGCAATCTTCACCAACAACTTCACCGCCTTCATCACCAACTCTTCCTCCCTCTATGCAGTGGTGTAACCTCTCTCTTACTCGCTATAATCTCTACTTAAACATGGTGCTCAACACTATATATTATTTCCCAATGATGTATGGCTATCTTATGATGTTTGAGTAGATCCGTTTTGTCCGATGGGTTAATTGATGATCGTGATTGGTTTGAGTTGCATGTTTTATTATTGGTGCTATCCTATTGTGCCCTCCGTGTCGCGCAAGCGTGAGGGATTCCCGCTGTAGGGTTTGCAATATGTTTATGATTTGCTTATGGTGGGTTGCGTGAGTGACTGAAACACAAACCCGAATAATAAGTAGGTTGTTTGCGTATGGGATAAAAGGGGACTTGATACTTTAATGCTATGGTTGGGTTTTACCTTAATGAATCTTTAGTAGTTGCGGAGGCTTTCTAGAGTTCCAATCATAAGTGCATATGATCCAAGTAGAGAAAGTATGTTAGCTTATGCCTCTCCCTCAAATAGAATTGCAACAGTGATCACCAGTCTAGTTATCGATTGCCTTGGACAAATAACTTTCTCGTAACAAAAAGCTCTCTACTAATATTTACTTTATTGCATCTTTATCTAAACAGCCCCTACTTTTTATTTACATGCTCTTTATTATCTTGCAAACCTATCCAACAACACCTACGAAGTACTTCTAGTTTCATACTTGTTCTAGGTAAAGCGAACATCAAGCGTGCGTAGAGTCGTATCAGTGGCCGATAGGACTTGAGAGAGTATTTGTTCTACCTTTAGCTCCTCATTGGGTTCGACACTCTTACTTATCGAAAGAGGCTACAACTATCCCGTATACTTGCGGGTCATCAAGACCTTTTTCTGGCGCCGTTGCCGGGGAGTCATAGCGTGGGGTGAATATTCTCGTGTGTGCTTGTTTGCTTTATCACTAAGTAATTTTTATTTGTTGTTCTTAGTTGTTTTATATCTTTAGTTATGGGTAGGAAACGCAAAATACCAAACAAATTAGTTGTACCTACTGCTCCAATGGTTGAAGAACCACTCAAAATCTATCACACTACTGAAGCTTTTTACTTGGATCATCTTCGATCCCTAGGTGCTCGTGCTGAAACCCCAACTAGCTTAGTTGAGGGCAAATCTTTAGATGAGCATGCTTGTTTTGTGCGACATCATATATCTGAAAAAGGGAAACTATTATGGGATCAAATTCAACGTTTGCAATGCTAAGCTTGAAATTTATGTGAAATTTATGATGTTACCTGTTGTTCTGAAAACCCTAAGAAACACCTTCCCTACCAATGTGAGTTTATTGATAATGGAATCATATCTTCGTATGCTAAGGGTGTTTATAATTACTAGATGTTCAACAAATTGAAGAATTTGTTGCTTTTAAGGGTGCTTTTGAAATTGCTTCTTTGATTGAAAAGTATGATGCTACTCTTTACAAATCTGAAAGTTTTGTCGTACTTGAATATTGTTATGATAATTATGCTTCTAATGCCAATGTTAAACCATATATTGAGAAAATCTCCGCTGTCCAAGAAGAGATTAATATTTTGTAGGAAGCTATGGAAGAAGGAATTGATGAAACTGTGAGCTCATTGGATGAAAAAGATGATGAGGAGAGCGAAGAACAAAAGGAGGAAGAGCGGATTAGCTACCCGTGCCAACCTTCTAATGAGAGCAACCCTCCAACTCATACATTGTTTATTTCCCCTTCGTGCTTACCGAAGGATGATTGCTATGATGATTGTTATGATCCCGTTGATTCTCTTGAACTATCCCTTTTTGATGATGCTTGCTATGCTTGTGGCCAAGATGCCAATATGAATTATACTTATGGAGATGAACTTGCTATAGTTGCTTATGTTAAACATGAAATTGTTGCTATTGCACCCACGCATGATAGTCATATTATCTTTTTGAATTATCCCTACTACACTATATCGGAGAAGTTTGTGCTTATTAGGGATTATATTGATGGGTTGCCTTTTACCATTGCACATGATAATTTTGATGAATGTAATATACATGTGTTTGCTTCTCCTACTTGCAATTATTATGAAAGAGGAACTATATCTCCGCCTCTGTATGTTTCCCACACGATAGAATTGCAAGAAACTGTTTATACTATGCATTGGCCTTTACTTTGTGTGCATGAATTGTTCTTTTATGACATGCCGATGCATAGGAAGAGAGTTAGACTTCGTCGTTGCATGATATATGTTACTTTGTGCTCACTACTAAATTACAAATCATTGTTAATTAAAATTGGCTTTGATATACCTTGGGATCCGGGTGGATCCATTACTTGAGCACTAAATGCCTAGCTTAATGGCTTTAAAGAAAGCGCTGCTAGGGAGACAACATGGAAGTTTTAGAGAGTCATTTATTCCTGTTGAGTGCTTTCATATAGTTTTAAAACAAAAAAATAAAGAGGGGAACCTAAAAACTTTTCAAAAAGGAAAGTGAAAGTGAGAAAGACAAGCATTGTTGAAGTGGGAGCTAGCCTTGAACTTTGTTCATGCTCACGGAAATTTTGTGAATCTTGATTATAGAAACTTTTCATCAAAAATAATTATCCCCTTGTACAATTCCATTGTATTATAAAAATAATGCGCTAAGGTTTGCCTTTAGGATGTTTACAATGCTTGTTGGTTTGTACGGTGTAGGACAGAAACTTTGGCTGTAGTGCGCGATTTTACATTTTTAACTGGAACGTCAATTGGTTCTGATTCATTTTGCACTGTCTTGATTTACAACGTTTTTATTTTTCCTAATTTTGGTAGAATTTTTGGGGTACCAGAAGTATGGCGGATGTTTAGATTGCTACAGACTGTTCTGGTTTTGACAGATTCTGTTTTTGATGCATAGTTTGCTTGTTTTGATGAATCTATCAATTTATATTAGTGGATTAAGCCATGGAAAAGTTATAATACAGTATACACAATGCAAAAACAAAATATGAATTGGTTTGCAACAGTACTTAGAGTGGTGATTTGCTTTATTATACTAACGGATCATACCGAGTTTTCTGTTGAAGTTTTGTGTGGATGAAGTGTCTAAACGAGGAGGTCTCGATATGAGGAAAAGGAAGAGAGGCAAGAGCTCAAGCTTGGGGATGCCCGAGGCACCCCAAGTAAATATTCAAGGAGACTCAAGCATCTAAGCTTGGGGATGCCCCGGAAGGCATCCCCTCTTTCTTCAACAAGTATCGGTATGTTTTCGAATTCATTTCGTTCATGCATTACGTGCAAGTCTTGGAGCGTCTTTTGCAATTAGTTTTCAGTTTTTTTATGCACCATGCTGGTATGAGATAGTCCTTGGTTGATTTATAGAATGCTCATTGCACTTCACTTAAATCTTTTGAGTATGGATTTATGGAATGCTTCATGTGCTTCACTTATATCATTTGAAGTTTGGATTGCCAGTTTCTCTTCACATAGAAAACCGCCATTTGTAGAATGCTCTTTTTCTTCACTTATATTTGTTAGAGCATGGGCATACATTTTGTAGAAACAATTAAACTCCCTTGCTTCACTTATATCTATTTAGAGAGATGACAGGAATTGGTCATTCACATGGTTAGTCATAAAATCCTACATAAACTTGTGGATCACAGAATATGATATGTTTGATTCCTTGCAATAGTTTTGCGATATAAAGGTGGTGATATTAGAGTTATGCTAGTGGGTGATTGTGGATTAGTAGAAACACTTGTGTTGAGGTTTGTGATTCCCGTAGCATGCACGTATGGTGAACTGCTTTGTGATGAAGTTGGAGCACAATTTTATTTATTGATTGTCTTCCTTATGAGTGGCGGTCGGGGACCAGCGATGGTCTTTTCCTACCAATCTATCCCCCTAGGAGCATGCGCGTATTACTTTTATTTTCAATGGCTTGTAGATTTTTGCAATAAGTATATGAGTTCTTTATGACTAATGTTGAGTCCATGGATTATACGCACTCTCACCCTTCCACCATTGCTAGCCTCTTCGGTACCGTGCATTGCCCTTTATCACCTCGAGAGTTAGTGCAAACTTCGTCGGTGCATCCAAACCCCGTGATATGATACGCTCTGTCACACATAAGGCTCCTTATATCTTCCTCAAAACAACCACCATACCTACCTATCATGGCATTTCCTTAGCCATTCCGAGATATATTGCCATGCAACTTCAATCATCATCATATACATGACTTGAGCATTCATTGTCATATTGCCTTGCATGATCGTAATATAGCTAGCATGATGTTTTCATGGCTTGTCCGTTTTTTGATGTCATTGCTACGCTAGATCATTGCACCTCCCAGTACACCACTGGAAGCATTCATATAGAGTCATATCTTTGTTCCAGATATTGAGTTGTAAGTAAATAAAAGTGTGATGATCATCATTATTAGATCATTGCCCTAGTGAGGAAGGATGACAGAGACTATGATTCCCCCACAAGTCGGGATGAGACTCCGGACTTTATGAAAAATAACAGAGGCCAAAGAAGCCCAAATAGAAAAAAAAGATGCCAAAGAAGCCCACCAAAATAAATAAAAAGAAAGAAAAAAATGAGAGAAAAAGAGAGAAGGGACAATGCTACTATCATTTTTCCACACTTGTGCTTCAAAGTAGCACCATGATCTTCATGATAGAGAGTCTCCTATGTTGTCACTTTCATATACTAGTGGGAATTTTCATTATAGAACTTGGCTTGTATATTCCGATGATGGGCTTCCTCAAATGCCCGAGGTCTTCATGAGCAAGCAAGTTGGATGCACACCCACTTAGTTTCAGTTTGAGCTTTCATACACTTATAGCTCTAGTGCATCCGTTGCATGGCAATCCGTCAGTCACATTGATATCTATTGATGGGCATCTCCATAGCCCGTTGATACGCCTAGTTGATGTGAGACCTTCTCCCTTTTTGTCTTCTCCACATAACCCCCACCATCATTTTTTATTCCACCTATAGTGCTATATCCATGGCTCATGCTCGTGTATTGCGTGAAAGTTGAAAAAGTTTGAGATTATTAAAGTATGAAACAATTGCTTGGCTTGTCATTGGGGTTATGCATGATTAAATATTTGTGTGATGAAGATAGAGCAATAGCCAGACTATATGATTTTGTAGGGATAACTTTCTTTGGCCATGTTGTTTTGAAAAGACATGATTGCTTTATTGGTACGCTCGAAGTATTATTGTTTTTATGTCAAATGATAGACTATTGCTTTGAATCACTCATGTCTTAATATTCATGCCATGATTAGACATATGATCAAGATTATGCTAGGTAGCATTCCACATCAAAAATTATCTTTTTTTATCATTCACCTACTCGAGGACGAGCAGGAATTAAGCTTGGGGATGCTGATACGTCGCCGTCGTATCTATAATTTTTGATTGTTCCATGCCAATATTATTCAACTTTCATATACTTTTGGCAACTTTTTATATTATTTTTGGGACTAACATATTGATCTAGTGCCCAGTGCCAGTTCCTGTCTATTGCATGTTTTTTGTTTCGCCGAAACCCAATATCAAACGGAGTCCAAATGGGATAAAAACGGACGGAGTTTTTTTGGAATATTCATGATTTTTGGGAAGTAAAATCAACGCGAAACGGTGTCCGGGGTGGCCACGAGACAGGGGGCGCGCCCTCCCCCCTGGGCGCGGCCTGGGCTCTCGTGGGCCACCCGTAAGGCAGTTGATGCTCTTCTTTTGGCGCAAGAAAGCTAATTTTATGATAAAGATCTGGGCGAAAGATTCACCCCAATCGGAGTTATGGAACTCTGGATATTTAAGAAACGGTGAAGGGGTAGAATCTGAGAACGCAGAAACAGAGAGATAGATCCAATCTCGGAGGGGCTCTCGCCCCTCCCACGCCATGGGAGCCAAGGACCAGAGGGGAAACCCTTCTCCCATCTAGGGAGGAGGTCAAGGAAGAAGAAGAAGAAGGGGGGCCCTCTCCCCCTCGCTTCCGGTGGCGCCGGAACGTTGCCGGAGGCCATCATCATCACCGCGATCTTCACCAACAACTTCACCGCCTTCATCACCAACTCTTCCTCCCTCTATGCAGCAGCGTAACCTCTCTCTTACCCGCTGTAATCTCTACTTAAACATGGTGCTCGACACTATATATTATTTCCCAATGATGTATGGCTATCTTATGATGTTTGAGTAGATCCGTTTTGTCCGATGGGTTAATTGATGATCGTGATTGGTTTGAGTTGCATGTTTTATTATTGGTGCTGTCCTACTGAGCCCTCCGTGTCGCGCAAGCGTGAGGGATTCCCACTATAGGGTTTGCAATGTGTTTATGATTTGCTTATGGTGGGTTGCGTGAGTGATTGAAACACAAACCCGAGTAAGTAGGTTGTTTGCGTATGGGATAAAAGGGGACTTGATACTTTAATGCTATGGTTGGGTTTTACCTTACTGAATCTTTAGTAGTTGCGGACGCTTGCTAGAGTTCCAATCATAAGATCCAAGTAGAGAAAGTATGTTAGCTTATGCCTCTCCCTCAAATAGAATTGCAACAGTGATCACCGGTCTAGTTATCGATTGCCTTGGACAAATAACTTTCTTGTAACAAAAAGATCCCTACTAATATTTACTTTATTGCATCTTTATCTAAACATCCCCTACTTTTTATTTACGTGCTCTTTATTATCTTGCAAACCTATCCAACAACACCTACAATGTACTTCTAGTTTCATACTTGTTCTAGGTAAAGCGAACATCAAGTGTGCGTAGAGTCGTATCAGTGGCTGATAGGACTTGAGGGAGTATTTGTTCTACCTTTAGCTCCTCGTTGGGTTCGACACTGTTACTTATCGAAAGAGGCTACAACTATCCCGTATACTTGCGGGTCATCACTGGCTTCTTAGAGCGCCTTGCAGGAAGTAAGGAGTTGTCTTGCGATCTTTGCCTAACCGCACAATCTTATATTGCCTTTTTTAAACCTCTGCTACAGGAATTATAAATAAACTAGGCAAAAGAAAATGCTAGAAAAATTCCCAAAAATCACCAGAAAATGTAGTAAACTAGCATTACTAGTATAAAGTACAGGAACCTTAGTTCCAGCTCCAAAGCAATTTTGTAAACCTTATTTTATGCAATAAAGAATACACAAAAAGCAGTATAACACAAATCTAAAAAAATCAATTGGAGTTTCTGAAATTGCAAAAACACATCAGGTGAACTCCAAATAATATTCTGATCATTATGAACTTTTTTATGACAGGGAAGAAGTCATGTTATCTCCACTCCAATAATTTTCCTTAAGTTGCAATAATGAATTGAATATTCAGAAAATTTCAAATATGCATACTAAATCATGATGAAAAATAATGATCCTATTGACATATTAAATCTGAAAATTTGGGATGTTACAAATCTACCACCCTTAAAAATCAACCTCGTCCTCGAGATTCGAAGAGGCTAGAAAGAAAAGGCCAGGGTCGGGGTCTCCTTGAATATCCATTGTTCGTCCGAGAGTGTGGAGTACTACCACCCTTAGAATAAGCGTCATCGGTCTTCAAAAATCTTACTCCTTTGAGGAAATCCTTCAGACATATGCCTTACACTCCTTTGAAATTCTGAATCCCTTATCAAAAGAGTAGTCTTCCATAAACTGAAACTTCATGGCTCACAGGTCTTGCGCCAATACTAAATAAATATTGATACTCTCATGGTGGTCATCAAGAATGATTCCTTCAGAAAAGAGTCTTGGTTTATTCTCACCGTATAACCTACTATTGGCAACGACTGCCTTCTACAAGGGTCAAACGTCATACCATTCTAAGATTCAGGCTTAACAACGACGTCTCTCTACTATAGGTAAGTCACTCTAGATTAACCATCCCACATAGCAAGAGCGAATAATAAGAGTAAGTTGGCATGGTGATCAATCCATTCCGCACCCAAATCATTACCTTGTATATGGTTTAGTGAATCTTGCAGTCTAACACTCAGGAATCCTCACAAGCATTGCAGAATATTTCTCTTGTTCACGAACTAGGTTCATATAATTCCGTTGGTTCTGCATGCCAAACAAAATCAACTATCATTCCTCTCAACTATTATGTTTACGTCAACTACTGTAAAACTTATACTAATGAATTAGAGCTTCCTCTAGGTTTCTTCTTTCAGCAAGGTTGTGTTTGTTTCTTGTCAGATCTTGGCGCATGTGGTAAACCTTGAACTCATCACTTGGTTGCAGCATGTATTAGGATATAGACATGATAAATACCTAAGGGAAAAACACTACCCATATGCTCATGCTAGCAGCAAGAACTCCAACAAAAAACCAAACACTAATTTCACACAATTCACACAAGCAAAACCTACAGGTAAAGTCATATCCACAAGAGATATAATCTCATCATACTACCGCAAGTCGTTTATCGGACACAAATTAGTAATGATTGTTGAGGGAGTCCTGGACTAGGGGGTGTCCGGACAGCCGGACTATCATCGTCCGCCGGACTCCAAGACTACAAAGATACAAGATTGAAGACTCCGTCCCGTGTCCGGATGGGACTTTCCTTGGCGTGGAAGGCAAGCTAGGCGATACGGATATGTAGATCTCCTACCATTGTAACCGACTCTGTGTAACCCTAGCCCTCTCCTGTGTCTATATAAACCGGAGGGCTTTAGTCCGTAGGACATAACCTCCATTACAACAATCATACCATAGGCTAGCTTCTAGGGTTTAGCCTCCTTGATCTCGTGGTAGATCCACTCTTGTACTACCCATATCATCAATATTAATCAAGCAGGACGTAGGGTTTTACCTCCATCAAGAGGGCCCGAACCTGGGTAAAACATCGTGTCCCTCGTCTCCTGTTACCATCCGCCTAGACGCACATTCGGGACCCCTACCGAGATCCGCCGGTTTGACACCGACATTGGTGCTTTCATTGAAAGTTCCTCCGTGCGTCGCCGATAGGAAGGATGCCTCCACCCGTCTTCAAGGACGGTATTTTTCAAAGGGCCTTGGCCGCCGCCAAACTATCTGGCTAGGTGGTTTCCTTATGACCGCTGTCCGCCATCGCTCGACAATGACTTCTCAAGTCGTCAAAAGCAATCTTCACGTCACCGAACCGCCGAGCGGTTGGATCCAATAGAGCTCTCGTCATCAATGAGCTCTTGGATCGCATCGCCGCTCGGGAGTCGCTACGTACTACAATTAGATTGGGCTTAAAACCGATCTGAGAGAGATTAACTCTCCCCAGGTCACCCACCACGTCGCAGTGGTAAAGGAACAATGCGGCGACTCTTCTCCCGTATTGAAAACTAGTCATGTTCGGGCTCCCGAACCCTCCATGCCGGATTTCCGCGGAGGGACGGACTTCGATCAAGCACTGAACTTAAAGTCAGACATCGGACCGGACTCGTTGGACAACGTCCAGCAATCCAAGCTTCCAAATTTGGAAACTTCACAGCCTTCAAGCCCTGAGACGGGTAGGGTTCCGGATTTTATTCCACCCACCCGCCCAGACATATGCGATCTATCTCTAATACGGCAAGAGCCCGCTGAAACAGTACATCACTACTGGGCCAGATTCCTCCTGGTTATGGACAGGATAAAGGACTGCCGAGAGAAAAACGCAATCTCAATCTTTTGCAATAGTTGCACGGACAAGGGAATACTGAACGCCATCAGCCGTCGTGAAATTACACGCTTCGCCGATCTGGCGTCCATAGTACGAAAGTACTATGCGATGGAGAGTTCCCGGAAAACCGAAAACCAATTTTGGGACAATCCGGCCCCGAATACAACCCTAGTCCGAAACAAAAGGGTGCATCACACTCAGGCCCCAGATACAAAAACCAAAAAGCAAAAACCCCATAGAGGGCACAGAACCGTACTGGAGGGATGGCTCAGCGGACCCTGTAAACTTCACAGTACAGAGGGCGCCGTCCCAACACACAGCCTTTGAGCATGTTGGATATTACGGCAGGTGGCCAAAAGTGGCGAGGAGCTTCTAGCCCCGGAAAACCACTCCAACAATACCAATACGGTATCAACAGTCTTTGAGACCTTCGCATCAAATAATATGCGGAAACGAACAATCCGCAGCCTCGCCGAAGTCTACCAAGTAGCAACAACAAATCCATGGAGCGACACAGCCATCACCTTCAACGCCAGCGACGAACCTATATTCCGAACAGCCCGAGCACCAGCCGCACTGGTACTTAGTCCAATAGTGGACGACTTTCGACTTACAAAGGTCCTCATGGATGGCGGCAGCGGATTAAACCTCATCTACGAGGAAACTCTTCAAAAAATGGAAATAGACTGGAGCCGTATTGAGCGAAGCAGCACAACCTTTAGAGGAATAATCCCTAGCCGGGAAGCACACTGCACCGAAAAAATCACACTCGATATGGTGTTCGGCTCGCCGGACAATTATAGATCCGAAGAAGTCACGTTCCAAGTGGCCCCGTTCAATAGCGGATATCACGCTATATTAGGACGAGAGGCGTTCACAATTTTTCAAGCAGTACCTCATTACGGGTACATGAAGCTCAAAATGCCTGGGCCCGGCGGAATAATCACTCTCGTTAGTGATCCGGACATAGCACTCCGCGCCAAAAACAAGACAGCCGCATTAGCCCTGGAGGCACTATCCGAAGCCCTAGCGGCAGAAGAACTCACCACGCTGCGCTCTACGGTGAATAGGGACGATGTGATACTCGATAAGAGATCCAAGTCCACCTCCTTTAAACCAGCAGATGAAATAGTAAAATTCCAGGTCCACCCGACGGACCCAACAAAGATGGCCTCCATTGGGGCACAGTTGAACCCTGATGTAGACGCCACACTGCGAGAATTCCTTCGGGAAAATTGGGACATCTTCGCCTGGCACCCCTCGGATATGCCCGGAATCCCACGCAGATTAGCAGAACACAGCCTAAACATCCTAAAAGGATTCAAGCCAGTCAAACAGGCTCTTCGACGATTTTCCGAACCCAAAAGACAAGCAATGGGAGAAGAGCTAGCCAAACTATTGGAAGCCAGATTCATCAGAGATATCAAACATCCGGATTGGCTAGCAAATCTGGTAATGGTACCAAAGAAGGACAAATCCTGGCGCCTATGCGCCGATTTTAAAGACCTCAATAAGGCTTGCCTAAAGGATCCCTTCCTCTCCTGCATCGACCAAATAATCGATGCTCTTTGCAGGCACGATTCATTGTGCTACCTCGACGATACTCTGGCTACCATCAAATCAAGATGGCGGAAGCAGACCAAGCCGCAACGGCATTCATCACTCCATATGGACCATTCTGCTTCAACACGATGCCCTTCGGACTTAAAAACGCCGGCGCAACATATCAGCGCATGATCCAAACATGTCTGGCCACCCAAATCGGCAAAACAGTAGAGGCATATGTAGACGACGTAGTCGTCAAAACCAAACACGTCGAAACTTTAGTAGACGACTTGAGGCTCACATTCGACAACCTCAGAGCATATGACATCAAGCTGAATCCGGAAAAATCGTTTTGATTGTACCACCGGAAAGTCTGCTGGGCTTCATTGTATCCGTAGAGGAATTGAAGCAAACCCGCCAAGATCCGAGCTCATCACGCTTGGATATTCCAAAAGACCTCAAACAGATACAAAATTGATGGATGCGTGGCAGCTTTAAGCCGCTTTATCTCCGCTTGGGAGAAAAGGCATCGCCTCTATCGCCTCCTTAGGCGCACAGAACACCGAGTGGGCGGATGCTGCCACTGCCGGACTCGAAGAAATAAAGGCCATATTGGCAACAAATCCGGTCCTAGCTGCGCCCAACCTGGGCGAACCAATGTTGTTATACATCGCAGCAACACATCAAGTTGTAAGCGCGGTACTCGTCATCGAACGAGAGACAGAAGGGCATAAATTCCCTCTTCAAAAACCAGTGTACTACGTATCCACTGTGTTAACCCCTGCAAGTCCCGTTACCCGCACTATCAAAAGATAGCGTATCACGGTGTTCATGGCATCCCGGAAGCTCCGACACTACTTTCAAGAGTGTTCGATAACAGTGGCCTCCGAAGTACCACTTAATGACATTATAAACAACCACGACGCAATGGGCAGGACTGCAAAATGGGCCATTGAGCTCTTACCATTCAATATAACCTACAAACCTCGGCGAGCTATAAAGTCACAAGTTTTGGCTGACTTTGTCGCTGAATGGACCGAAGCCGAACTCCCTAAAGAGTACGGGGCATACTCCAATTGGACTATGCACTTCGACGGCTCTAAAATGTTGGCCGGACTGGGGGCTGGCGTCGTATTGACGTCCCCGACCGGGGACACAGTCCAATATGTACTTCAAATAATGTACACGGACTCCAACAACGCAGCCGAATATGAGGCCCTTCTACATGGTCTCCGGATGGCAATCTCCATGGGCATTCAATGCCTAGAGGTGCGTGGGGATTCAAACCTTGCAATATCCCAAATAAATGGAGACTTTGACGCCAAGGATCCGAAAATGCATATCGCAACGCTGTCTTAAAAATGTCAGCTCGGTTTGAAGGACTTGAATTCCATCACGTAGCCCGAGATAATAACCAAGCAGCTGACGTACTGGCACGCATCGGCGCAATACGTGACGATGTCCCCCCAAATATCTTCCTGGAATGGCTCTTCAAGACATCCGTACTATGGGAAGAGGAGCCCGAAACAACAAACCCGAAAAATCGCGCCAACCGCAATTCAGCCGATGACATAACACCTTCAGCCCACGACATAATGGCGTAATCGCCCGTGGGACAGAACCATTCCTAGCCTACTTGCTTAGGCAGGAACTTCCCAAGATCAAACCGAGGCCCGCTGCATAGTCCGCGATCGAAAGCCTACAAGGTCCATGAGGGAGAACTTTATAAGAAAAGTACAACCGAGTCCTTCAAAGGTGCATCTCCAAGAGGAAGGGCGAAACCTCTGGCTGAAATTCATGCGGACTAGGCGGACACCACGCAGCAGCCCGGGCCCTTGTAGGAAAGGCATTCCGACAGATTTTATTGGCCGACGGCCCGGCAGATGCTCGGGACTTAGTCCAAAGATGCGTCGGTTGTCGACTCTTTGCTAATCGAGCCATATGCCACCCACCGCCCTCAAAACTGTACCCATTACCGGCCGCTCACGGTGCAGGGGCTTGACATGGTTGGACCCCTTAAAGGGGGAACCCATAAGCAAAGGTACCTATTGGTCATGGTGGACAAATTCACCAAATGGATAGAGGCCAAACCAGTCAAAACGGCAGAGTCCGGACCAGTGATAGACTTTATATCCGGGGTAGTACACCGTTATGGTGTCCCCCACACCATCATCACCGATAACGGCATGAACTTCACGGCCGACGAGGTTAAGTCATGGTGCAAAAACATGGGCATTAAGCTCGATTACGCTTCAGTCTATCATCCTCAAAGCATCGGTCAAGTGGAACAAGCAAATGGTCTAATAATGAGCGGCATTAAACCCAGACTAGTGCGGTCACTTACGAAATCCGACACGCACTGGGTAGAGGAGCTCGACTCCGTGCTCTGGGGGCTGCGGACAACGCCCAACCGCACTACCGGATTCACACCATTTTTTATGGTATACGGCGCAGAGGCGTTACGCCTGCGACATTATTCATGACTCACCTCGAGTACGCATGTATGAAGAAAGAGAAGCCGAGTTGGATCGGCGGGGACAGTTTGGACGCATTGGAGGAAGAACGCGATGTCGCCAAGGCTCGCTCCGCATTCTATCGCAGCAGCGAGCTCAAGATATCATAGCAGAGAAGTACGGGCCAAGACTTACAACGTTGGCGAACTAGTTCTCGCTGCACGGACAAGAAAAAGGACAAGCTCAAGCCCAAATGGGAGGGCCCTTCATCATCGATCAAGTCCTGACCGGCGAAGTGTACTGTCTACGAAATGCATCGGACAACCGACTCGAGCCGAACCCATGGAATGCAGCCCGCCTCCGAAGATTCTATGCCTAGCGCTGGACTAAGAGTTCGTCCCCTTACCCCGTCAAAATTTTTACACTTTAGCTGTCTTTTGTTTCTCTTTCTTCTCGTAACCTTTTTCCCACAAAGCCCTTAAGGGCCTACTTGCGCATTGTTCGCACATACTTGATGTGCCATCCGCACTCATTATACCTGGGGGCTTCCTTTCCAGAAGCTCAATTATAAGGGCTTTATGCCCAGCACATGTGTCAAGCTTCCACATGTACCTTTTACTCACCATTATATGCATCAATATGACTTAAGTTTTGGCCAAGCTGGGTTGCCTGGCTCCTGTGCTTACCCCTACGTTCCCGATTGTTCGGCTAGGAGGTAAAGGAGCACCTCTGCGATTATTATTGCGGGTCACCGGATGTGTACCTCGGTAGGTGAAGCCGAAAGCTAGCGTTCTTAAGGGAATATTCGGATCGGTGACTTGAAAGATGATTTTTTACCTACTTATTTATCTGCCCCCAGATGTTTTTCTGCTTTTTTCGTAGTCTAGACATGCACTTTAGGGCATGCCTCCCAAGGAAAGGCACCCTTAACGGAACTATTCTCCCTGGAAGATGTTTCTTACTAACCATGTAATATAACATAACTAGTTGGGCACTTGTCTGATAAAGCACTAATGACCCCTACGCCTGGTCTCCATGCATACCCCAGTTGTTTCTTAACCGAGAAGGTATTCGACACACTCAGGACTCTAGGTCCCGAGGTTGAAGCGAAAAGGTCGGCAAAGACAAACGATCTACAATCCGGCTAGAAGGCATTTTACATGTCATTTTAAAATACATTGTCAAATCTCATGTTGTATTCCTCCTCAATCCCGCCTAACAGCTGTCTAACTTATAGTCCCGTTGGGAAAATTTAGCAGCCAACTCTACTTGGCTGTATACTAAACTCACAGGATCTCCTTCCCATCGGGCCCCACCGTCCGACCTCGCCATGTGGTTGGGATCCACCTTCTTGTACCGCGTCTTCACCATGGCCCAAGCCTCCACGGCACCTTGGCGGCAGTCAAATCTTCCATAAACGGAACGCTGCGGACTCCTGAAGCTTCTCCGAAGCTCCCCAAAGCCCTCGGTGGGAGAGGGCTGGCCATAAAGCCCGGACGACGCCCTCATCGCTTTGCCGAACTCGTTCGAGCATTGCAACAGCTTCGGGAAGTTGATCACCCGTTGATACGGGCATCTCCTCCGCAGAGGCGAAAAATGTTGGCGGATGAAATTTGGCGTCGTATTGGCGTCCCGACCGGGACACGATCAATATGTACTTCAAATAATGTACACGGACTCCAACAACGCAGCGAATATGAGGCCCTTCTACATGGTCTCCGGATGGCAATCTCCATGGGCATTCAATGCCTAGAGGTGCGTGGGGATTCAAACCTTGCAATATCCCAAATAAATGGAGACTTTGGCGCCAAGGATCCGAAAATGCATATCGCAACGCTGTCTTAAAAATGTCATTTCGGTTTGAAGGACTTGAATTCCATCCGTGGCCGAGATAATAACCAAGCGGTGACGTCTTGTACGATCGGGCGCAATACGTGACGATGTCCCCCCAAATATCTTCCTGGAATGGCTCTTCAAGACATCCGTACTATGGGAAGAGGAGCCCAGAAACAACAAACCCGAAAAAACCGCGCCAACCGGCAATTCAGCCGATGACATAACACCTTCAGCCCACGACATAATGGCAGTAATCGCCCCGTGGACAGAACCATTCCTAGCCTACTTGCTTAGGCAGGAACTTCCCGAAGATCAAACTGAGGCCCGCTGCATAGTCCGGCGATCGAAAGCCTACAAGGTCCATGAGGGAGAACTTTATAAGAAAAGTACAACCGGAGTCCTTCAAAGGTGCATCTCCGAAGAGGAAGGGCGAAACCTCTGGCTGAAATTCATGCGGACTAGGCGGACACCACGCAGCAGCCGGGCCCTTGTAGGAAAGGCATTCCGTCAGATTTTATTGGCCGACGGCCCGGCGGATCTCGGGACTTAGTCCAAAGATCGTCGGTTGTCGGCTCTTTGCTAATCGAGCCATATGCCACCCACCGCCCTCAAAAGCTGTACCCATTACGGCGTTCACGGTGCAGGGGCTTGACATGGTTGGACCCCTTAAAGGGGAACCCATAAGCAAAGGTACCTATTGGTCATGGTGGACAAATTCACCAAATGGATAGAGGCCAAACCAGTCAAAACGGCAGAGTCCGGACCAGTGATAGACTTTATATCCGGGTAGTACACCGTTATGGTGTCCCCACACCATCATCACCGATAACGGCATGAACTTCACGGCCGGCGAGGTTAAGTCATGGTGCAAAAACATGGGCATTAAGCTCGATTACGCTTGATCTATCATCCTCAAAGCATCGGTCAAGTGGAACAAGCAAATGGTCTAATAATGGCGGCATTAAACCCGGACTAGTGCGGTCACTTACGAAATCCGACCGCCTTTGGGTAGAGGAGCTCGACTCCGTGCTCGGGGCTGCGGACAACGCCCAACCGCACTACCGGATTCACACCATTTTTATGGTATACGGCGCAGAGGCAGTTACGCCTGCGACATTATTCATGACTCACCTCGAGTACGCATGTATGAAGAAAGAGAAGCCGAGTTGGATCGGCAGGACAGTTTGGACGCATTGGAGGAAGAACGCGATGTCGCCAAGGCTCGTTCCGCATTCTATCAGCAGCAGGCTCGAAGATATCATAGCAGAGAAGTACGGGCCAAGACTTACAACGTTGGCGAACTAGTTCTACGCCTGCCGGACAAGAAAAAGGACAAGCTCAAGCCCAAATGGGAGGGGCCCTTCATCATCGATCAAGTCCTGACCGGCGAAGTGTACTGTCTACGAAATGCATCGGACAACCGACTCGAGCCGAACCCATGGAATGCAGCCCGCCTCCGAAGATTCTATGCCTAGCGCTGGACTAAGAGTTCGTCCCCTTACCCCGTCAAAATTTTTACACTTTAGCTGTCTTTTGTTTCTCTTTCTTCTCGTAACCTTTTTCCCACAAAGCCCTTAAGGGCCTACTTGCGCATTGTTCGCACATACTTGATGTGCCATCCGCACTCATTATACAGGGGCTTCCTTTCGAAGCTCAATTATAAGGGCTTTATGCCCAGACATGTGTCAAGCTTCCACATGTACCTTTTACTCACCATTATATGCATCAATATGACTTAAGTTTTGGCCAAGCTGGGTTGCTCGGCTCTGTGCTTACCCCTCGTTCCCGATTGTTCGGCTAGGAGGTAAAGGAGCACCTCTGCGATTATTCTTGCGGGTCACCGGATGTGTACCTCGGACTGGTGAAGCCGAAAGCTAAGCGTTCTTAAGGGAATATTCGGTCGGTGACTTGAAAGATGATTTTTTTACCTACTTATTTATCTGCCCCCAGATGTTTTTCTGCTTTTTTCGTAGTCTAGACATGCACTTTAGGGCATGCCTCCCAAGGAAAGGCACCCTTAACGGAACTATTCTCCCTGGAAGATGTTTCTTACTAACCATGTAATATAACATAACTAGTTGGGCACTTGTCTGATAAAGCACTAATGACCCCTACGCCTGGTCTCCATGCATACCCCAGTTGTTTCTTAACCGAGAAGGTATTCGGACACACTCCGGACTCTAGGTCCCGAGGTTGAAGCGAAAAGGTCGGCAAAGACAAACGATCTACAATCCGGCTAGAAGGCATTTTACATGTCATTTTAAAATACATTGTCAAATCTACTGACTGTATTCCTCCTCAATCCCGTCTAACAGGCTGTCTAACTTATAGTCCCGTTGGGAAAATTTAGCAGCCAACTCTACTTGGCTGTATACTAAACTCACAGGGATCTCCTTCCCATCGGGCCCCACCGGTCCGACCTCGGCCATGTGGTTGGGATCCACCTTCTTGTACCGCGTCTTCACCATGGCCCAAGCCTCCTGGCACCTTGGCGGCAGGCGAAATCTTCCATAAGCGGAAGCGCTGCGGACTCCTGAAGCTTCTCCATAAGCTCCCCAAAGCCCTCGGTGGGAGAGGGCTAACCATAAAGCCCGGACAGCGCCCTCATCGCTGCCGAACTCGTTCGGCGAGTTGCAACAACTCGGGAAGTTGATCACCCGTTGATACGGGCATCTCCTCCAGAGCGACACAGTGAGTATACCTACAAGACATATTTTGTCAATTGACTTCCTCGCCGAACTCTTCTTTTCAAAGGAGTTCGCTCAAGCACTACTATAGATGCCGCGACAAGCCGCTGATTTTCCTTAACGGGCGGGACAGCTCGACCGAATGCTCTTTTCGGCTCTTCTCCAAGCTGGGCGTGGGCATCTTGGAGCTTGTTCCTTTCTGCTGCACTCTATTCAAGCACCCTCTCGCCGGCCTTCATTTGGCGCAGCAATTCTGCTGTCCGGATCTTGTCGGCGGCACTGCAATGTCATTATTAGACTTGCGCGACGCTGCATAGCGCTTATATTTAAAAGCAGATCGTTACCGGGAGGGCCTCTATGTTCCCTCCTGCGGTAGCAAATCTTGACCTCAAGTTAGGCCTTGCACTCTTGCAGCTCTGAGGCAGTTGGGTATTCTTCTCGGTAAGATCCTGCATTTCAAATGATCCTTAAATCGTTAACATAACTACTTTAAGTCTCGGGAGACTCTTGGCATATATAACTATTAAATTCTCTTACCCGTATGTCTTTTACATCTTGCTCCGTGGCTCTGGTAAAACCATCTTGAGCAGCACGGAGGTGCGCGTCCCAGCGTTAAAGGCATTCAACGAATCGGGAGAAGCACGCTTCATGAAATCTTGTCGTGGCGCTTTGTGGTTCATGGCGCTCTCCACCTCGAACTTGGTGGCGGACGGTCTGTCGGCATCCTCCGTTGGAGGAGTATCCGCCCACGCCTTGCGCTTGCCTCCCCTCGAGACCGGGTCTTTGGAGCACGGCTGGTAGAGGTCGGATCGGCAACCTCTATGCCCGCAGATCCGGGGGCTTTTTCTCCTACAAAGATCATGAGCACTCAAGCGCTTCCTAGGAGCGTTGCTCCAAATAATTAATTACGAGCTATACCTTTGCGCGACGTTTGATTCGCTGCGCTCCTTTTCCGCCTCTGGTCTGGATGGCCTTTGTTGGTCCGCCGCGGGCTCGGCTTCCGCCTTGAAGGCGCTTCTGCAAAACACCATCGACGCGAAGGTCGAAATGGGCAAGGAAGAAATAATGGTGTCCGGACTTCCGTCACAATCACAGGAAGCGGATATAGTCCGGTAGTCACCGTAATGGCGACTAAAGCATTATCCATGCTTAGCTGGTGGAACACCCGTCGATTAGCTCCACTTGAATGTCCGGATCCTCTTGGAGGCGGATCCTCGATCTCTCTGGATCCTCGGGTTGCGAGCTGGACTTATCATGTCCTCCACAATCCGACGCAGTTCCTGCGCAGAAGACATAATATGAGAAGCTTGAACTTGAAAACATGGGTCGGGCCCTTAAAGTGTTCGCTTACCCAATGGCGGGGTTATTCATGGAGAACCCATTCAGCGGGTTCGTCTCGAAGGAAGTCCTCCTTCTCCCCCTTATACAGGCGGACAGGATCGTCACGAGATCCTCGGCCGAGTCCGGTCCTTTGCGGCCATGACGGGTGGCGTCGTCTTCCCCGTTGAAATCCCACATAGGGTGGCCCCTGTATTGCAGTGGCTACACCCCCCGCATAATGCATGTTGCCATGACTCCAATCATGGTCTACCCGGAATGGGCCAGTAATCTTATTCGGCCCAACAGATGATGGACGCTCTGGTCTTCCTCCAGTTGGGGGCTCCGCGGGCGCCAACTAAGGCATTTCTTCAGAGGAGCATTATTGAACTCCGGGAGGCCGACACGGACAGGGTCCGTGTCGGTGTCAAAACCGGCGGATCTCGGGTAGGGGGTCCCGAACTGTGCGTCTAGGCGGATGGTAACAGGAGACGAGGGACACGATGTTTTTACCCAGGCTCGGGCCCTCTCGATGGAGGTAAAACCCTACGTCCTGCTTGATTAATATTGATGATATGAGTAGTACAAGAGTAGATCTACCACGAGATCGAGGAGGCCAAACCCTAGAAGCTAGCCTATGGTATGATTGTTGAGATGTATGTTGTCCTACGGACTAAAGCCCTCCGGTTTATATAGACACCGGAGGAGGCTAGGGTTACACAGAGTCGGTTACAATGGTAGGAGATCTACATATCCGTATTGCCAAGCTTGCCTTCCACGCCAAGGAAAGTACCATCCGGACACGAGCCGGAGTCTTCAATCTTGTATCTTCGTAGTCTTGGAGTCCGGCGGATATTGATAGTCCGGCTGTCCGGACACCCCTAGTCGAGACTCCTCGGTAGCCTGAACCAGTCTTCAATGACGATAAGTCCGGCGTGCATAATGTTCGGCATTGCAAGGCGGGTTCCTCCTTGAGTAATCCGAGAAGATAATGAACACCAGGATAGTGTCCGCTCTGCAAAAATAATTTCCACATTCCACCGTAGAGAATAAAATTTACACTAGCTCAATCTGCGGCGTATTATGCGGCGTGACATCACACCGCTACCAAGCCTTTGTTTGAATCATTTTTACTATACCCTCAAAGACGTTTAGCGAAGCGATTTCTTGGCACGCCTTGTCGAGCGAGATCATGTTCCCCTTATTCGGGATCCTCATCAATCGTGCGTGGGTAACCCAACCGTTCCGTCGCCACGCCTCCTCAATCGAAGGGAATCTCAAGCGGTCACGCAGGCGGCCCTTGGTATTTCTTCCCTTTATAAGAGGACCAAGGTTCGCCCTTGTTCTTCAATCTCGCATCGAATCTTTTCCCGCTCCGGTTCCAACACTCGAGCCTCAGATTGGAGCCGGATCCTCAATCATGTCGGCTCCGACCTCCGGGGCGGTGGATGCCCTCCTCCGTCACGGAGGAGGACATAATGAAGTGCGTGAGGCCAAGTGCACGGCCTCGAGGTTTCAAGACAGGTTGCCTGCCCAAGGGCAGGCTGTGCCAGCTTCCAGAGCTTTGGTGAATACGTCGTTTCGTATCCCACCTCCGGCGGGGTTTAGGCTTCTCGGCGGATCCCTTCGTGAGAGGGCTCTGTTCTACTACGGGCTGGACTTTCACGACTTGGCTCGAGTCTATCCTCCATATCTCCGCATTCATTATCGTGCGAAGCCTTCCTCCGCGTCATCCCCACGGCCTATGGCTGAAGACCTTCAAGTGGAGCGAAGATGGTCGGGCGTCAGCGAGTCTTGGCGGGCGACCATAAGCAAGAAGGTCGATGCCCCGTGGCCTGAGGGTTCCTTCCAAGAGGAACCCGGACTGTGGCAGCAGGAGTGGTTCTATATCACCGCTCCAAGGGGCAGCAGGCAAAAGCCGCCGCCCTCATTCCGCTCGGGACCTCCACGCCAACTGTTGTCGTGGGTCAACCAAGGGCTCAACTGGGGGCCGTCCGAAGACGTGCCCTCACTGCAGGGACGGATTCGAGATCTCCAAGCGAGGGAGATCGACCGATCAAGGTGATGCAGTTATGCTAATCGAGGCATCTTCGCCTGCAAACGCCGTCCTCTCCGTCTATGGGAATTCAACCGGAGGGACCTCGGATTCTCCAACACTTCATGGGTGCGACACCGTGGAGATGTACAAGTTGTTCTTCGGACCGCGGTGGCGTGTCGGATTTAGCCGAGGATGCAGGCCTAAACGCGATCGCCCGGATACTCGGGTAAGTAGCTCGAGTCCGGACATTACATTTACGTGCCTTTCTAGAGTTAGCATCGACCCTTTGTTCTTTACAGGAATGGGTGGCGCGATCAAGGCTGATAAGGTGTCCCCCTCCCGAGACCGCCTTGGAGCCGTGGCTGGTCGAGAATGTTGGAGGTTGCCCCCACAGAAGGGGGCGACGGGGAAAATAGAGGAGCTAGTATTTCGCCCAAAGGGGCGACTGAAGAGGGGGGAAACAAGAACCCCTCCCTTCAGGGGGAGAAAAGGACCGCCTCCGAAGATCCGGAGGCCAAAACCCCTAAGCGTGGGAAGAGATCTTCCCCGGGGGGTCCGGCGCCCGGAAAGGATCCGGACGCACAATCATCACCAAAGGATCGGCCCTCCAGCGAGCTGTGAGTATGAAAGAGGGAATTAATTAGTAAGGAAGTACCTTCATTTATGCTTTTGTAGCTAACCAAAATATTTATATTGCAGTTTGGATCTGCAGCCTTCTCAGATGAGTTCATCTTCGAGGGACCTTCTTCCGGAGATGATGGAGAGCGATACACCTCCATCTGCAGCGCCGCCAGATGAGGCAGGCGAACCCGAAGTGTCATCACGGAGGGTATCCCCGAGTCCGGAGGGGCCAGAGTGTTCAGCACCGACTAGTGTCCGGCCGGGAGAACTGAAGAATCTGCTTGAGAGGGCGTCCATCTCAGAAGATCACCGTGCGTTAATGCGTATGGTGATTGGAAGGATTTCGTCCGCCGAGAGCGGATTGCGTAATGCCGCCATGAGTTTGTTGGCGGGATTTGAGGTATGCAAAAACGACGCATCCTTTTGTCTTTTAACAGTTTTGCACATAAAAATGCGCCCTGTATGGATAGTAGCCCCTGAGACTCGGTAGGTTGTCGGAAATGACAGCGTGCCGAGGATCGAAATCTCGAAATCTCATGTAATGAATATCACCGTCCTTATGCAGGTGGTGGATAGTTCGAGGGCCAGCCGGACTAATGAGTTTGCCGAATTAAGTCGGCAACTTGACATGACGGATGCTGATATCGCGCTTGTTAACCAGCGACTTGACGAGTCGCAAGGTAAATAAATTCTCCGCAGATTGCTTTATTTAAGGGGTCAAGCCCTCCTCGATAAATTGTATCTTTGTTGTGCGAGACGGTCTTGTCTTGTGGAGAGCCTTCGGGCGAACTTGCTCGAGTTAAGGAGCAAGCCCGAAGGAGTGACTTGTTGCTGCCTCGGCGTCGAAGAGTTGAAAGTCGAAAAGGCTGCGACTTTGCCTAAGCGGCGGCGGTGGCAATTGGCCATGAAGGTAAAGATCTGCCGACCGCTATGAGGCTCTTGAAAAGGAGCGCTTATCGGGCGTGAAGACTGAAGAAGGCCACCGCCGAAGCCAAGGATGCCCGCTCGCAATGCGGGCTATGAAGGAGGAAGCTGCGCCGGTCGGAGAGATCGTGGTGGCAAGCCTATTCTGCTGTGTCGCCGGTTTATGGATGCAAAGTATGCTCAATTTGGCGGTGTGGAGTCCGAAGGATCCGTATATGGACTTAGCGCAAGTGCGGTGATGCCGATTAAGCACTTACGGAGCCGGGGATCACGAGGCGGAAGAGCTGTATTGGTCTCAATTCTCTGATCCGGATCGCTCCCTTCCGCCGACGGACCGGTTGGCGAATGGGCGGCGAAATAGATTGTCCGGACTTGCCATGACTAACATCGTGGCCCATATCGGCCGAGAGGTCCAAGGCGACGAGCTACTTGACTTCTGCAGCAATTCCTTGGAGCGGTGCCGCATATAAAGGACATGAAGCGGTCGGCTGCATCGAGGGTAGCGGATGGCTCTTGCCCGTGTGAAGGTGCATTGTCCGGAGATGGATGCCACCGCTGTTGCCGCCCAGGGTTCGGATTAAAGCCGGCTCCCTGTCGAGCACTACTTCGGGGAAGTTATGCGTGGCGCTCGTATAATAGAGTCGCAGTGCTCAAAAAACATCACGTTCAAATGAACGTATTAGCTTGTAAATCAATGATTATGTTATAACTGCTTTTTATACTTGTGCGTCCAAGTAATAAAACTTCTCCTATGCGGCCGTTTACGTATACTTTTGTATAACTTGAAAGATTGCAGTCTTCGGCTTCAACCCCCACGCACAGGGTGCGGGGGTGTTCGCAAAAATAGCGCATTTTCACACTTAATCCGATGTCTCGGTCCTGTTTAAGGAGGTGGTAGCGTAGCGAACTAGGCAATCCGGACTATAATGCTTTATCACTTTCACTTAGCGGTGGAGCTCGAGGTGGGGCTACGATATAGCCCTGGTGGCACCGCACATCTCCGCATTCGAGTGCGTATGTGCTCGACCGGAAGCGGTCCTTCGTCAAAGCGAAATTCTAAACATTCCGATAGTCGATCGAGTGGTTGACGGACTCATTTGTATCATGATGATCGGTTTTCGGCTTTCTCTCTTGAGATGCTCGCCCGGCCGGGGCACTGTCGCGAGAGTTCTCCACGGTGCCGCGTTAGCCGATGATACGGAACGTAAGGCAGCAAAACAGGAGCCGAGCAAACCCGACATTTGACCAAAGACATGATTCAAGCTGATGCATATAATGCCTAACTCGAGGCGCCGAACACTCCCTAAGGTGTTGGTCTTTATAATAATGGGCGTAACGATGCCCTAAGCCCTAGTGTCGAATGCGGGCATGGTCTTCGAGCGGCCGATGCCAAAGCGTTAGGCTCCGCTTTGGCTATAGGAAGAAACCAAGGAGAGTAACAACAAGAGACAAAAAAAGGTCTACGCAGGTCTTAATCTGAAAAGAATCCTTGCAGCGGGTCCCTCTCGCACATCTGCGCTGTGTCTCCGTTCGCCGTTATCTGAGCGGGTATGCACGTTGTTCATCTATAGAAAGAGAGGAACGTTTAGTTTTAGAAACAATTCGTGCAAAAAGTATGTAAAATAAGAAATATAAATAATTAAAGCCAGGTTTATATGAAACCGCGATTGTTTGTCTTGCAGCAGCCCCTGTGAAGGGTATGCGGCTAGGGAGCCCCTAACGCTTGAGGCGGATTCGTCTATCGAGTCCGGGGTCCTTAAGTGACCCTCGCGATGAAATGGCGCCACGGACGGGCATCTTGAGTGTAAGAGGCGCAGAATGCGGTATGGCGTTGAAGCGAGACAAAAGCCTTCGTCCCAAGAGTGCTTGATATTCACTTTCAAATGGGGCGATATGAAAATTAATTTTTCGCGTCGAAAATTGTTCGCGATCGAACACGACTTCTAGTAATATAGAGCACGTGCACTTGGCGTAAGGGTCTCGCATCACTCCTTTGAAGGAAGTGCGGCTGTGTCGAATTTTGGTAGGGTCTATCCCCATCCTATGGATTGTGTTTGAATATAGCGAGTTTAAGTCCGCCTCCGTCCATTAGGGCGTTAGTGAATTGTAATCTGTCTATTATGGGATTCAATATCGTGAGTCCGCCCCACGTTTGAATGCTTCGGAATAGTCGGTGGTCGAAAGTGATTGGTTTTGATATCCAATCTCTACGGTCTCATTGGGTTGGACCGTCTGAAGCTCTTTATAGAAAGTGCCGCACTATTTTTCCGTGTTATCACATGAAGTGAGTTCTTGCTTTGACCCCTTGTGGGAAAGTCTTTTGTTTTCGGTGCCCTTTGGCGGGTTTATCTTCTTCGCTGACGCGTCGAGCCCCTTGTGTTCGGCATTTAATCGACCGGACTGTTTAAAACCCAACAATCCTGTGGGTGTGATTTGCGAGCCTTAGAAGTCTTGTGGATTTGACATATCCGACCCAAAATTTTGTTTAAGTTGGACAATTCGTCCTTTGTCATCCTTAAGAGGCTGTGTTTTGTTATTGGGCATGAGCTTTTGAAACCGGCGTTGATTGCCGTGCTCTTTGGGCTTTTCTCTTTATTCCGCGCTGATCTTTTCTGCTGCCGTGATTTTCCGTTCCATCTCTTATCTCGGATGTACTTGGGTCGTTTGGTCTTTGCTTCTTGCTAGCCAGCTGTCCTCTCCCGCCTGTAAGCGGGTCATGAGGCTTGTTAGTGCGGACATTGTCCTCGGTTTCTCTTGACCGAGGTGCTGGCGAAACCATTCGTCTCGGACATTGTGCTTGAAAGCTGCTAAGGCTTGGCGTCCGGACAATCGACTATTTGGTTCTTTTGGTAAGAAACCTGTTCCGAATTTCATGCTGACTCTCCGGGCTGTTGAGTTATATGACTTAAATCATCGCATCCGGAGGACGGACATAAGTTCCTTGAAAATTCGCTCTAAGCGCTTCCTCGAGCTCTTCCCAACTTCCAACATGTTTTCGGGAGGCTTTTGAGCCAATGACGGCTGGCCCTTTGAGCTTGAGGAGTAGATATTTTATGGCGTGGAGATCGTCTCCTCTGGCCATGTGTATATGCACGATATATAATCTTCTATCCGGACTCAGTCTGTTGTTCCATCGTAGGCCTCTATGTTCATGGGTTTAAACCCTGCTTTGGAATTCATGGTCGGCACCTCATCGGTGAAACATAGTGGGTGTCTGGCGCCCCATACTTGTATGTCTGCTATCATCGGACGCTGAGCGTGTTACTTTGCTTCTGGGGCCTTCTTTTTGGGTCAGTAGATGGACTGGTGGGCCATTTGACGGTGGAGGCTCTATGGCCTCCTCGTCAATCTCGTAGCACTTACACTTGGGTAGCTCTTGATTGGTGGCCATTGCCGATTTATCTGCGGTTTTGAGTACTTTGCTCCATCTTATTACGAGTGTGTCTTCCGCTGTTTTGAGCTTCGCTTTTCCTTCTTGAGCTTCTTCTTTGTGGCGATAAGCTGCGCTTAAAAAGCTCTTGTTCGACGGGGTCCTCGGGCACAGCGAGTTAAATAAATCATTGAGGCTTGCCGTCTTGGAGGAGGCATATAGTTATGATCCTCAACCTCTTAAATGCCGCCCTCTCGTGAGGGCTTGCTTCGCATCCTCTGCGCTGCTGAGTCTTCTTTGGAGGGATTGTCTTCGGCACTCTCGGGGTGTTGTTATCTCTGTGTCGGAATCTCTATTCTTCTTTGTGGCGGGATTCTGTGGGCCTTGGCGACGCGCTTAGGCTGTTTCTTTAAGGAGTCTGCCTCTGCGCTTCTTCGCCATCCCCATCTTTTGGGGTGTCCACCATGTATCGTCGTATGACGAGGTGGTCTTCCAAAGTGCTCAGGCGCTGGCTCTGTTAAATCTCCGGCATCGTCGTCCATGGCGTCGATGTCGTCGAATCGAAGTCTAGCATGTCGGTTAAATCCTCGGCAGTGGCTACAAAGTGGGTGGTGGGTGGGCTCTGAATTTCTTCGTCGTCGTACCCCAACCATCACGGCCATAGTCCGCCGGGATTCTCTGATAGCGAGAGATGCTTGATGAATTCAGGATATCGCCAAAAAGCGAGTGTTGGAAAATGTCGCGGCGGTGAATTCCATAACCGGCGCCCAATCCGGATCGATTGGTAGGGCGCGGGAGGTTGAGTCGGCGGCGAGTCGGCGCCGGAATCACGGGCTTTGTAGGGACAAGATCGGTGTTCGGCTCCATCGCCGTGGATGTTGAAGCCCCGGCGGCGTCTATCCACCGCCATCGATCGGGCGATCGGCTCGGGCTAATGGCAAGCGGATCGAGAAACGGCCACCAAGGCACTTTCGCGGCGAGCTAGATCGTGCCCATCGTCCGATCAAAGGCGGCGCGCTTGGCGTAGGCTCGAGTCCGTCGAAGATCAAGTCTCCGCGGACATCGGCCGTGAAGTTTAAGCTTCGAATCGACTGACGGCCGGGCGTAGCTTCGATCTGCTCGGATGGCCAAGTGAATTGCCCGCGGTCGGAAGCCGCCAAGACGAAGATCTGTCGGGGAGAAAAGTCTCACCACGGACAGCGTTGATGGTTGAAGATGCCATCAAGCCTATCGATGTGACGCTACGAGGAACTCTCAATGAAAGCACCAATGTCGATGTCAAAACCGGCGGATCTCGGGTAGGGGTCCCGAACTGTGCGTCTAGGCGGATGGTAACAGGAGACAAGGGACACGATGTTTTACCCGAGTTGGGCCCTCTCGATGGAGGTAAAACCCACGTCTGCTTGATTGATATTGATGATATGAGTAGTACAAGAGTAGATCTACCACGAGATCGAGGAGGCTAAACCCTAGAAGCTAGCCTATGGTATGATTGTTGAGATGTATGTTGTCCCACGGACTAAAGCCCTCCGGTTTATATAGACACCGGAGGAGGCTAGGTTATTACAGTCGGTTACAATGGTAGGAGATCTACATATCCGTATTGCCAAGCTTGCCTTCCACGCCAAGGAAAGTACCATCCGGACACGAGCGGAGTCTTCAATCTTGTATCTCCGTAGTCTTGGAGTCCGCGGATATTGATAGTCCGGCTGTCCGGACACCCCTAGTCGAGACTCCTCGGTCCGGCGTGGGCGTCTTCTATGTAAAACCATTCGAAGGCGGTCTGCGGACACCTTCTTAGGGGTTCCGGATGGATATCCGGTCCCGGCAATGCACCATATTTCGGCGCCGCCCACTTGATATATACACCCCTCATGAGAACGGGGTACGAGGCAGAACAACCTCTTCCACAGTGCAAAATGGGGCTTGATGCCCAGAAATAGCTCGCAAAGAGCTATGTAACCCGCGATATGCAGGATAGAGGCGGGTGTAAGGTGATGGAGCTGGAGTCCGTAGAACTCCAGGAGCCCGCGGAGGAACGGATGTATAGGAAATCCAAATCCCCTTATCAGATAGGGGACGAAACATACCCGCTCCCCTTTGTTGGGACTTGGGGTAGCCTCCGCTTGCTTCCCACCTTGATAGGTGGCCAGCCCGGCTCGGACCGGAACCATGAAGGCCGAAGGAGATATCCCCGCTTGGAGCTTCACTAGCTCGTTGTGCGAATGAGCATCTCCTCCAATCTCTGGCGGTGGGCTGGGGCGAGAAGAGGAGCCGCACCGACGGTCCATGATGGAATGGATTACGGGTCAAAGGCGCTCCGATTAGTATTCGCGGAAGGAAGATGGTGTGATTTGGATCTGGATTTTGCCTCTTTTATAGGCGATTACTTGCACGACTAGGGGTGAAACATAAAGATACCACGGCTTTTCGCATTAGATGCGACGCGTGGAAGAAGGCCATTATTGGGCGTAGAAGCCAAGAAGCGCAAAGCATTTATAAGGAAGCCGGACCTTCGTTCGGCGGTACATGGAACTTAAAGGAGAACCCGCCTTGCAACGTCGAAGACTATATCTGTATTGGACTTATCGTCATTGAAGCCTGGTTAGGGGCTCTTGAGGGTGTCTGGACTAGGGGTGTCCGGACAGCGGACTATCATCGTCCGCCGGACTCCAAGACTACGAAGATACAAGATTGAAGACTCCGTCCGTGTCCGGATGGGACTTTCCTTGGCGTGGAAGGCAAGCTAGGCGTACGGATATGTAGATCTCCTACCATTGTAATCGACTGTAACCCTAGCCCTCTCCGGTGTCTATATAAACCGGAGGGCTTTAGTCCGTGAGGACATAACCTCCATTACAACAATCATACCATAGGCTAGCTTCTAGGTTTAGCCTCCTTGATCTCGTGGTAGATCCACTCTAGTACTACCCATATCATCAATATTAATCAAGCGGGGCGTGGGTTTTACCTCCATCAAGAGGGCCCGAACACAGGTAAAACATCGTGTCCCTCGTCTCCTGTTACCATCCGCCTAGACGCACAGTTCGGGACCCCCTACCCGAGATCCGCCGGTTTTGACACCGACAGTTGTTTGTCAACTAAAACTCCTTAAATGACACTAATATAATTTCAGGGGTCATCTTTATTTGAAAAGAGAAGGTAATTAGCAAAAGATATGAAAATGATAGTGAAGACTACTAAGTAGACAAAAGTTGTAAAACAAGTTTTTGACTCGTGTGACTTTTCTAATCCATTTTCTAGGGTCACGACCTACAGTCAACACACTACTCTGATATCGTCTGTAATGACCCGAACCTAATAAGATTCAATGTCTCTATGCACACTATGCTAGTCCCTGGATCAACTCGCTAGCACACATAGTACATATGAATATCAAATAACAAGTGCATAATTTAGTATAACGTATGATCTAAAATTCATAAAGTATTAAAAATTGAGTAGCACAGAGCTAACTTTATTCAATAATAACAACGGAAATGTAGCATAATAGACGATGAGTCCCATCAATGCCCACTGGTGAAAATGTTGAGTGAAGACTCGCGACCCTACTATATCTCATTGATCATCTGAAAATCCTACAACATGATAAGTTGCAGCCACAAGGGTCACTACATTGAATGTATTGGCAAATTACACATAATGATATAGCAAACCTACATCCGCAAGCAAAGTATGACAAACAGAACACTCAAGTTGGGTTGTAGAAGAATGTCTTCACCTACCTTCACTAACTGAACTCACAACCATATCTAATTTATTCGCCCAAGATAACCCCAAAGATTCTAAGTAAACATGACAGGAACTTCAGAAGCCTCTCAAGTGCGCTCTGTTAGTGGCGCATTCTCTAGGAACCATAGAGCACTCTGCCAAGGAAGCATTCACTAGATTTAAGTTCCGAAAACTATACCTCGCCTCAAGTGCGCTCTATCAATGGCGCATTCTCTAGGGACACTAGAGCCTTCTGCCAGTGACGCATTCACCTGGTTAGTAATCCTGAGTTTACGGCTATAAACACTCACCACTTTCACGGGTCACTCAGCACATGCCCACATCTACCATAGCAAGTTGATCACACCATCACATATAACACAATCAATACCAAAACATGACAATAAGGGATACACATATCAGGTCAAACATATATCATAGCATAAAAACCACACATGCACATCAGAATTTAGGATGAGCAAAATCAAAAGTGAAAACTTGCCTTGAAAGGTGCTGAAGTACTCTAACAATTAATTCCGATCTGCTTCACACTCCGGACAATCTATACGATTAACAAAGTCACCCGATAAATAAACTGTACTCACATAACACCACAATAAAGCCAACAACAAATAGTTCAAATAAAACTTAAGTAACCGAACATATTAGTAGGTATATATTATCTACATGCCAGTACGATCACAATGCAAAAAGAATCAACTAATTTGGATCAACGGTTTAAAAGATATGGCCTTCGGAAAGTTAAATTCAAATTTAAACATCGCAAAAATGTTAATTTTGGTTCTATACTATTCTCCTGGTCACTACGAGCACACAGGTAAAAAAACAATGAATTTGCAGTTATGGATCTCAAGATATACCTAAAAGAAAATATGATATGAAATCTACAAAGAAAAATTATGCCATAACAGCGTTCTGGGAAGAACTTCCGCGGCTGTTGTGGATGTGCCACATGGCACAACGTGAATAGCAAGATGGTGTTCGTTGCTTTGGCTAACCAACAGACAGCCGATATGTAAAAGAAAACGGTTCGGAAATAGTAATAAAAAAATATCTAATCTTGACCATCCAGGAGGGATCGGACGGACGGGAGATGCTCACCGGAGAAAGAACAGAGGAAGGGCATCACCGAAGTTGAGGAAGTATGGCGCGGCAGGCTCGGACTTCGAGCGTGCGCTCACTGGTGAGGCTTCCCGAGATCGGGGAGAACAGGACGAGGTGAGGAGGGACGCGGCAAACACGCAAGCGTCTTCAGGGACGACTGAAACTTCCTATGGCGTCGGCGAGGTCCGACTGGAGTCGATGTCAGCTTCCGCTTGCTCTAGTTGACGTCCGTGTGCTCGATTGGGTTCATCCTGTGTGAAACAAGAGATGAGGGAGATAGGGGAGCTCATGGCGACCAATACAGGGGAGCAGGGAGACGCTGGGGACCCTCAATGGCGAAGAACTCGGCCGGCGTAAGAGCTTCTGTACGCGGAACTCCGGCGAGATGGCGACGGCTCTCTAGGTCACGGTAGATCACGATTTTTACAAAACTCAGACGAGTCGGACGTGGGGGATATTTATATGGAGGTGGGAGGCGAGAGCTACAAGATCCGAGACTAGTACACGGAAGATTTGGATCGGGATTGGTCACCAGGAAGAACACGCTGGAGGTAGGGGATGAGGAAAAAAACAAGAAGGCTGCCGCTGGGCTGTCCCGCTGTGCGGAAATGGCCGGCCTGCTAGCTGCTTAGCACGCTCAGGCGAAGTAGGGGAGTTGGGTTGCGGCAGTGCTGCCCGACTGCACAGTGCGCACATTGCCTTTTTTAACCTCTACTACAGGAATTATAAATAAACTAGGGAAAAGAAAATACTAGACAAATTCCCAAAAATCACCAGAAAATATAGTAAACTAGCATTACTAATATGCACTACAGGAACCTTAGTTCCAGCTCCAAAGCAATTTTGTAAACCTTATTTTATGCAATAAAGAATACACAAAAGGCAGTATAACACAAATCTAAAAAATCATTTGGAGTTTCTAAAATTGCAAAAACACATCAGGTGAACTCCAAATAATATTCTGATCATTATGAACTTTTTTATAACTGGGAAGAAGTCATGTTATCCCCACTCCAATAATTTGCCTTAAGTTGCAATAATGAATTGAATATTCCGAAAATTTCTAATATGCATAGTAAATCATGATGAAAAATAATGATCCTATTAACATTCCAAATCTGAAAAATTTGGGATGTCACACTATCTCACACCAGCATGGTGCATGAAAGAAAAGTGAAAACTAAACTCAAAAGACGCTCCAAGATATACACATATCACATGAACAAAACAAAGACGAAAACATACCGATACTTGTTGAAGAAGGTGGGATGCCTTTGGGGGCATCCCCAATCTTAGACGCTTGAGCTCCTTGAATATTTACTTGGGGTGCCTTGGGAATCCCCAAGATTTAGCTCTTGCCTCTCATCCTTCTCCTCATATCGAGACCTCCTCGATCTTTGATCACTTCATCCACACAAAACTCAACAGAAAGCTCGGTAAGATCCGTTAGTATAATCAAGCAAATCACTACTCTAAGTACTGTTCCAAACCAATTCATATTTTGTTTTTGCATTGTAGATACTATATTATAACTTATTATAACTTTTCCATGGCTTATACCACTAATAGAATCAATAGTTTCATCAAAACAAGCAAAACAATGCATCAAAAACAAAATCTGTCTTAAACAGGACAGTCTGTAGTAATCTGAACACTACGATACTTCTATAACTCCAAAAATTCTGAAAAATTATGACAACATAAAAAATTTGTATAGAAATAGTGTACAAAAAGTTTCAGAACATTTTGACATTCCAGTAAAAAATGTAAATTCACGCACTACAACCAAAGTTTCTGTTTCTGCACCGCACATACCAATAAACAATCTAATCATCCTAAAGGCAAATCTTGGCACATTATTTTTATAATACAATGGATTTGTACATGGGGATAATTATTTTTGTTGAAAAGCTTATGTAATTAAGATTTAGAAAGTTTTCAAGGCTAGCACCCACTTTCACAATGCTCGTCCCTCTCACATTCACTTTTCTTTTTGTGAAGTTTTAAGTTCCCCTCTATATTTTTTTTGTTTTTTAACTTTATAAAATCACTCAACAAAGTAAAATGACTCTCTAAAACTTTTGGGTTGTCTCCATGGCAGCGCTTTCTTTAAAGCCATTAAGCTAGGCATAAAGTGCTCAAGTAATGGATCCACCCGTATCCCAAGGTATATCAAAGCCAATTTTAATTAGCAATGATTTGGCATTTAGTAGTGAGCACAAAGCAACATATATCAAGCAATGACGAAGTCTAACTATCTTCCTATGCATCAGCATGTCATACAAGAACAATTCATGCACATCAAGTAAAGGCCAATACATAGCATAAGCAGTTTCTTGCAATTTTATCGTGTTGAAAACATAAAGAGGTCGAGGTGTAGTTCCTCTATCATAATAATTGCAAGTAGGAGCAGAAATCACATGCATATTATATTCATCAAAATTATCACGTGCAATGGTAAAAGGCAACCCATCAATATAATCCTTAATAAGAACAAACTTCTCTGATATAGTGTAATTGGGAGAATTCAAGAAGATAATAGGACTATCATGTGTGGGTGCAATAGCAACAATTTCATTCTTAACATAAGGAATTATAGAAAGCTCATCCCCATAAGCATAATTCATATTGGCATCTTGGCCACAAGCATAGCAAGCATCAATTTCATCAAAAAGGGATATTTCAAAAGAATCAACGGGGTCATAGCAATTATCATGGCATTCATCCTTCGGTAAGAAAGAAATGAAATTAAACAATGTATGAGTTGCAGAGTTACTGTCATTAGAAGGTGGGCACGGGTAGCTAATCCGCTCTTCGTCCTTTTATTCTACACTCTACTCATCATCTTTTTATCCAATGAGCTCACTGTTTCATCAATTTCTTCTTCCATAGACTCCTGCAAAATATTAGTCTCTTCTTGGACAATGGAGAATTTCAAAATAAATACATCAATATCAGAATTGTATTTGTAATTATCATAGCAATATTTAAGGATGGCAAAAAATTTAGGTCTATAAACATCATTATCAAAAGCTTCATACTGTTCAAACAAAGATTTAATTTCATAAGCACACTTAAAAGCAATAAATTCGTCAATTCGTTCCACATCATAGTAATCATATCTACCATTAGCATAAGAAGCTAAGGTTTCATTATCATTAAATTTGATTGAAAAGGGAAGGTGTCGAGCATTCATCTTAGAGCAACAAGTAAAATCATATTTCTGGCATAAATTCCAAGCATACCAATGCAACATATCAATTTGATCCCATAAAAGTTTCCCTTTTTGTGTCATGGGATAATCCCTAAAGTATTCACATTGATCTAACTTGTCTCCCATTATCATGTTGAATGGGGTTTTCTTAGGATTATCAAAGTAGTGCATAATATTTTTCACATAACGAGCATCGAGGGTATTAGGAGGTTCCCCATCTCCATGAGTAGCAAGTACAACTATTTTGTGTGTGTTTTGTGTTCCACATCCATAACTAAAGATAGAGAACAACTTAGAACAGAAAATAAAAACTACTTAGTGATAAATAAAACTAGCACACACGAAATATTCACCCCACACTATTGCTCCCCGGCAACAGCACCAGAAAAAGGTCTTGATAACCCACAAGTATAGGGGATCATTTGTAGCCTTCTTTGATAAATAAGAGTCTCGAACCCAACGAGTAGCTAAAGGTAGAACAAATATTTCCTCAAGTTCTATCGACCACTGATACAACTATACGCACACTTAACATTTGCTTTACCTAGAACAAGAATAAAACTAGGAGTACTTTGCGAGAATAAAACTACGAATAAATTGCAATGCAATAAAAGTGGATAGCTTTTGTGAACAAGAATTCATTTGTCCCTAGGCAATCGATAACAAGTACAGGTAATCATTCTTGCAATTTTATATGAGTGAGAGGCATGAGCTATCATATTTTCTCTACTTGGATCATATGCACTTATGATTGGACTTCTAGCAAGACACAACTACTACAGATCATTAAGGTCGTGAAACCAAACCATAGCATTAAGTATCAACTCCTCTTTATACCATACGCAACAACCCACCTACTCGGGTTTAAGCTTCTGTCACTCTGCAACCCACCATAAGCGAATCATGAATGTATTGCAACACCCTACAGCGGGGATCCCTCATGTTAGCACGAGACGGAGGGCACCGTAGGATAGCACCATATATAAAATATAAAATCATACCAACCAAGATCACGATTAACCCACAGGACAAAATGGATCTACTCAAATGTCATAGGATTGCCAAATATCATTGGGAAATAATATATGGAGTTGAGCACCATGTTGAAGTAGAGATTACATCGGGGGGAAGAGGTGTTACACCTGCTTCATAGAGGGGGACAAAGTTGGTGTTGTCGGTAGCAAGGTTGTTGATGTAGATCGTCGTCACGATCCTAACCCCGGCGGCACTCCAGCGCCACTAGGAGAGAGGGGGAGAGAGTCGTCCTCCTTCTTATTCTTCCTTGGCCTCCCCTTCGATGGGAGGAGAGTTCCCCCTCTGGTCCATGGCCTCCATGGCGGCGGAGGGGCAGGAGCCCCTCCGAGATTGGATCCCTCTCTGTTCTCTTCTGTTTTGGTGCTCCCCTAGATCTGGCCCTTCACGGTTTCTTAAATTCCCGGAGATCCGTAACTCCTATTGCACTGAAATTTTTACATGATTTTTTCCATAAATTATCTTTCTTGCGCCAAAAGAAGGGCCCCAACCGCCTTATGAGGAGGGCATAAGACACCTGGGCGCGCCTGGCACCCCCTAGCGTGTCCTGGTGTATCTTGGGGGCTATGGGCCCCCGTTTGCGTTGATTCCACCTCCCAAAAATCACATATATTCCAAAATAATTCTCCGTGAAATTTTATTGCATTTGGACTTCGTTCGATATGGATTTTCTGCAAAACAAAAAACATGCAACAAACAGGAACTCACACTGGGCACTGGATCAATATGTTAGTCCAAATAAATCATATAAAGTGCTGCCAAAAGTGTATAAAAGTTGTATAATATTGACATGAAACAATCAAAAATTATTGATACAACAGAGACATATCAGACATCTCATTTCCCCATATGCAAAATGGGTTGAACAGTGGGTCTAAACCTCTTACAACAGGACCTACATGGGTAAGACCAAATTGTTAAAAACCTTAATATTAGAATGATTCCTACAACTACACAATAATGTGCTATTAGCCAAAGGACCATGCATGTGCAAACCTCGATGCAAAACCTCATTGCCTCCCACTGTTTCCCTTCAACACATATAAGGCATATCTTGATCTGGTTATCTGAGAGTTGGCATACTATCAGTAGAGTATGTTAATGAAAAATAGACAAATTGCAGATCCAATAGATTAAGTCGACCTAGACCAACCTCATGCCAATGGCGATGAGGCAAATCACAGAGCAACAAAGTCGCTACACACCAACGCCTAAGACCTCTACAACACTACCAAGACCCAAGGATAACACAAACCTTGCTAAACAACTTGGAAATAGAGCAATTTTATATGTTTCTCGTGTATTTAGTACAACCAAACTAAGTTTATTTCTCACATGCATAACAATATAAAACTGTAGCCACAACAAAAGAACATCAGATTGCAGAATTGAACCAAATAGTTAACTAGACAGTGCAACAAATGAACCAAACACTTAACTGAGCATCACACTGTAGAATAGAACATTAACTAGAAGATAAGACAGTTAACCAAACCAAGAATGCTTGATAACTACTAGGAAATGTGGTAATTGTTGGACCAAACTGTTAACTTAACATCACATTTCAGAAGATCAGATTGCATATTAACATCATAGAGGACAATTCACAAGAAGGCACTAGCGGTGGCCTCGAGAAAATACCATGAACTGTAGTTTAAAGTAGCCAACCGCGTGGTGATACGTCTCCAATGTATCTATAATTTTGATTGTTCCATGCTATTATACTATCTATTTTGGATGTTTATATGCATTAATATGCTATTTTATATTTTTTTGGGACTAAGCTATTAACCTAGAGCCCAGTACCATTTTTTGTTTTCCTTGTTTTTGAGCTTCACAGAAAAGGAATACTAAATGGAGTCTAACCGGAATAAAACTTCATTAGGATTTTTCTTCGACCAGAAGACACCCACGAGACTTGGAGTTCAAGTCAAAAGAGTCACGAGGCAGCGACAAGGGTGGAGGGCGGGCCCAGGGGGTAGGGCGCACCCCCTACCTTGTGGGCCCCTCATGACCCCCCTGACGTAGTTCTTCCTCTTATATATTTGCAAATATTCCCAAACCCTCAGAAGCATCTACATTAACTCTATTGCCCTTCCAATGAAGCGTGAGTAGTCCACCTCGGACCTATGGGTCCATAGCTAGTAGCCAGATGGCTTCTTCTCTCTCTTTGATTCTCAATACCATGTTCTCCTTGATGTTCTTGGAGATCTATCCGATGTAATACTCTTTTGCGGTGTGTTTGTCGAGATCCGATGAATTGTGGATTTATGATCAATTTATCTATGAATATTATTTGAATCTCCTCTGAATTCTTATATGCATGATTTGGTATCCTTGTATTTCTCTTCGAATTATTGGTTTGGTTTGGCAACTAGATTGGTTTTTCTTGCAATGGGAGATGTGCTTAGCTTTGGGTTCAATCTTGCGGTGTCCTCACCCAGTGACAGTAGGGGTAGAAAGGCACGTAATGCATTGTTGTCATCAAGTTTAAAAAGATGGGGTTTTCATCATATTGCTTGAGTTAATTCTGCTACATCATGTCATCTTACTTAATGCATTACTATGTTCTTTATGAACTTAATACTCTAGATGCAGGCAGGAGTCAGTCGATGTGTGGAGTAATACTAGTAGATGCAGAATCGTTTCGGTTTACTTGACACAGACGTGATGCCTATATTGCATAATCATTGCCTTGGATATCGTCATAACTTTGTGCTTTTCTATCAATTGCTCGACAGTAATTTGTTCACCCACTATATTATTTGCCTTCATGAGAGAAGCCTCTAGTTAAACCTATGGCCCCCGGATCTATTTTCCACCATATTAGTTTCTGATCTACTATTTTGCCATATTTTATTTTCAGATCTATAAACCAAAAAACCCAAAAATATTTTATCTTTTGTTTAGTTCTATTTATCTATCTCTATCAGATCTCACTTTTGCAAGTGCCCGTGAAGGGATTGACTACCCCTTTATCGCGTTGGGTGCAAGTGTTTGATTGTTTGTGCAGGTATTGGTGATTTGTGCGTTCTTCTCCTACTAGATTGATACCTTGGTTCTCAAACTGAGGGAAATACTTATCTCTACTTTGTTGCATCACCATTTACTCTTCAAGGGAAAAACGAACGCAAGCTCAAGAAGTAGCACATGGTAGCGTCGACGGCGGCCTCGAAGGCGAGATGCTCCTCCAAGATCTGGTGGTTGGCAGGCATGGCAGCCATCGCGACCTCATCCGCGCGTGCGGACACAGTTTGCTTCTCTGTTGCCAGATGCTCCCGAGCTCCTCGCTATACTGCGTGTAAAATGGCTGTGGGCGGCGCTTATTTGGAGGATGGGGCAGTGATTTGGGCGGAAGGTGCCGCACCGACAGTCGGGGCATGTGGGATGGAGAAGGAAGAGGAAGACGGGGATGGGTGTGAATTACTTAACTATATCGACGAGGCCGCGCAACAAGAAGAAGGGTCGCCGGCGAGGAGGCAGCACTGCAAGTAAGCAGTGAAGGTTTGAACGTGGAAAGGAAGGAGGAACAGTGGAAATGTGGCTTTTGGTCTGGCGAGGGGGCGGAGAGCTAGATATTTCCACGGTTGCCGAAACTTTTCGCTCAGTGCCGCGAGAAAATGGCGCAAAGTGTGGTTGAAGCACGGGCGATGGACGGTAGACAACGAAGCTTCCGGCATAGGCCACACAAGAGGGTGTGCCAAGATATTTTATATCGCATCACACACAATTCTTGCTAGTAAACTGTTTTTGGTGTGCCTTATTTTTTCATTCTGATTTGAAAGACAAAATGGTATTATGGAGGGAAAGGACAATGTTCGAATTGCTAGAACGTTTATTTGCAGTGAACATGCAACTATATGAGTGTCATGTTAAAATTTGGTATTATTGAGGGTTCGTTTGGCCTTTTTATACATTAATTTAGTTTCTAGGCATTTAATGTGCATAATTCAAATTTGAACTACAAGCACATGCTCTAGTGCACCGAAATGAGATTAAAAACATATATGTGTCCTTGGGTGAATGTTTAGGTCCCATGCAAGAAATGGGAATGAATTTCAAACACCTCGACATCGTGGCTCGGCTGGAAACATTGAGATACTTGGTTTTTAAATTCCTGTAAATCCAAAAATTGCCTAAAAATCATAAAACTTGGCATGGTATCATGAAATGGCACCAACATGCTGTGGTAAAAAAATTGTCTGATTTGGGATGGTATAAGCTTCTTACAAAACAGAGCTTCTCTCAAGAAGCCCCATGGTTCCAAGAGGGGACGTGTCACCTCTGTGTGCAAAATGACATACACCGCCTCTTCTTGCCTTGATTTATTTACAGAGGCAACATAGACCAATAGGAGTATCATGCTAATTTTTTGAATTAATCTGGGTTTGTCTGGCCTGTTTTATACATAATTGAGTTTTCTAGGCATTTAGTGTGCATAATTCAAATTTGAACCACAAGCACATGCTCTAGTGCACCGAAATGAGTAATTATATATGTGTCCTTGGGTGAATGTTTAGGTCCAATGCAAGAAATGGGAATGAATTTCAAACACCTCGGCATCATGGCTCGGCCGAAAAAATTGAGATACTTGGTTTTTAAATTCCTGTAAATACAAAAATCTCCTGAAAATCACAAAAATCGGCATGGTATCATGAAATGGCACCAACAATGCTATGGTAAATTTTTTGTTTGACTTGGGACAAGTTTTGGTATAAGCTTCTTACAAAACGGAGATTCTCTCAAGAAGCCTCATGGTTCTGAGAGGGGACGTGTCACCTGTGTTTGCGAAACGACATACACCGCCTCTTCCCGCCTTTTTTTATAGAGGCAACATAGACCAATAGGAGTATCGTGCTAATTTTTGGAATTAATCCGGGTTCATCTGGCCTTTTTTATACATTAATTGAGTTTTCTAGGCATTTAATGTGCATAATTGAAATTTGAACTACATGCACATGCTCTAGTGCCCCAAAGTTGGTTGAAAAATGATATGTGTGTCCTTCAATGAATGTTTAGGTCCCATGCAAGAAATTGGGAATGAATTTCAAACATCTAGGCATTGTGGCTCGGCCGGAAACATTGAGAAACTTGGTTTTTTAAATTCTTGTAAATCCAAAACTCACCTAAAAATCATGAAACTTGGCATGGTCTCATGACATGGCACCAACATGTTGTGGTAAAAATTTCGTCTGATTTGGTACAAGTTTTGGTATAAGCTTCTTGCAAGCCGGAGCTTCTCTCAAGAAGGCTCATGGTTCCGAGCGGGAACCTATCACCTCTGTGTGCGAAACAACATACACTGCCACTTCCCACCTTGATTATTTTTATAGAGGCAACATATACCAATAGGAGTTCCGTGCTAAATTTTGGAATTATTCAGTTTTTTTTTCCTTTTTTATACATTATTTGAGTTTTCTAGGAACTTAATGTGTATAATTCAAGTTTGAGCTACATGCACATGCTCCAGTGCGCCAAAATGGGTTGAAAAATCATATATGTGTCCTTGGGTGAATGTTTAGGTCCCATGCAAGAAACAAGAATAAATTTCAAACATCCAGGTGTCGTGGCTCGGCCGAAAATATTGAGAAACTTGGTTTTTTAATTCTTATAAATCCAAAACTTGCTTAAAAATCATGAAACTCAGCATGTTGCCTTGACATGGCACCAACATGTTGTGGTAAATTTTTTGTCCGATTTGCAAAGACACACACATTAATAAGCAACAAAGTCATTTTGGAACAAGAGCTGCCACGTTACAATCGGAAACACAAGTATTGTTGAAACCGTGGGTGTTCTACTAACCATTTACGTGCCACCACAGGCCCCCTTTTTTATTGGCTAGGAGGCGCCGTGCGCTGTAGCTATTGAGGACGGGAGTGATATGTCTCCGGCGTATCTACTTTTCCTAACGCTTTTCTGTTGGGGAACGTTGCAGAAAATTAAAAATTTTCCTACGGTTTCACCAAGATCCATCTATGAGTTCATCTAAGCAACGAGTCAAGGGAGAGAGTTTGCATCTACATACCACTTGTAGATCATGTGCGGAAGCTTTCAAGGGGATGGTGATGATGGAGTCGTACTCGACGTGATTCAGATCACCGATGTCCAAGTGCTGAACGGACAGCACCTCCGCGTTCAACACACGTGACGAGACAGAGACGTCTCCTCCTTCTTGATCCATCAAGGGGAAGGAGAAGTTGATGATGATCCAGAAGACGACGGCGTGGTGGTGGATCTGTGAGAACTCCAAGAGGCTTCGCCAAGCGACTACGGGAGGAGGACGAGGTGTAGCAAGGGGAGGGAGGCACCAAAGCAATGGGTGCGGCTGCCCTCCCCCTTGCCCACCTTTATATAGGCCCCCAGGGGGGCGCCGGCCCTGGGAGATTGAATCTCCCAAGGGGGCTGGCGGCCAAGGGGGGAGGAGTGCCCCCCAAGGCATGTGGTGCGCCCCCCCCACCCTAGGGTTTCAACCCTAGGCGCAGGGGGTGGGCCTAGGGGGGCGCACCAGCCCACTATGGGTTGGCTCCCCTCCCACTTCAGCCCTTGGGGCCCTCCGGGATGGGTGGCCCCACCCGGTGGACCCCCGGGACCCTTCCGGTGGTCCCGGTACATTCGGAGACCGAAACTTTCCGATGGCGAAATACCACTTCCTATATATTATTCTTTACCTCCGGACCATTCGAAACTCCTCGTGACGTCAGGGATCTCATCCGGAGTCCGAACAACATTGGTATGCTGCATACTCATATTCATACAACCCTAGCGTCACCGAACCTTAAGTGTGTAGACCCTACGGGTTCGGGAGACACACAGACATGACCGAGACGACTCTCGGGCAATAACCAACAGCGGGATCTAGATACCCATGTTGGCTCCCACATGCTCCTCGATGATTTCATCGGTTGAACCACGATGTCGAGGATTCGATCAAACCCCGTATACAATTCCCTTTGTCAATCGGTACGTTACTTGCCCGAGACTCGATCGTCGGTATCCCAATACCTTGTTCAGTCTCGTTACCGGCAAGTCACTTTACTCGAACCATAATGCATGATCCCGTGACCAACCACTTGGTCACTTTGAGCTCAATATGATGATGCATTACCGAGTGGGCCCAGAGATACCTCTTCGTCATACGGAGTGACAAATCCCAGTCTCGATCCGTGTCAACCCAACAGACACTTTCGGAGATACCTGTAGTGCACCTTTATAGTCACCCAGCTACGTTGTGACGTTTGATACACCCAAAGCACTCCTACGGTATCCGGGAGTTACACGATCTCATGGGCAAAGGAAGAGATACTTGACATTGTAAAAGCTCTAGCAAACGAACTACACGATCTTTGTGCTATGCTTAGGATTGGGTCTTGTCCATCACATCATTATCCTAATGATGTGATCCCGTTATCAACGACATCCAATGTCCATAGCCAGGAACCCATGACTATCTGTTGATCACAACGAGCTAGTCAACTAGAGGCTCACTAGGGACATATTGTGGTCTATGTATTCACACGTGTATTACGATTTTCGGATAATACAGTTATAGCATGAATAAAAGACAATTATCATGAACATTGAAATATAATAATACTTTTATTATTGTCTCTAGGGCATATTTCCAACAGTCTCCCACTTGCACTAGAGTCATTAATCTAGTTACATTGTGATGAATCGAACACCCATAGAGTTCTGGTGTTGATCATGTTTTGCTCGCGAGAGAGGTTTAGTCAACGGATCTGCGACAGTCAGATCCGTATGTACTTTGCAAATATCTATGTCTCCATCTTGAACATTTTCACGGATGGAGTTGAAACGATGCTTGATGTGCCTGGTCTTCTTGTGAAACCTGGGCTCCTTGGCAAGTGCAATAGCTCCAGTGTTGTCACAGAAGAGTTTGATCGGACCCGACGCATTGGGTATGACTCCTAGGTCGGTGATGAACTCCTTCACCCAAATCGCTTCATGCGCTGCCTCCGAGGCTGCCATATATTCCGCTTCACATGTAGATCCCGCCACGACGCTTCGCTTGCGCCTGCACCTACTTCATCGCTCCACCATTCAACATATACACGTATCCGGTTTGTGACTTAGAGTCATCAGATCCGAGTCGAAGCTAGCATCGGCGTAACCCTTCTGACGAGCTCTTCGTCACCTCCATAAACGAGAAACATGTCCTTTGTCCTTTTCGGTACTTCAGATATTCTTGACCGCTGTCCGGTGTTCCTTGCGGGATTACTTTGGTACCTTGCTACCAAACTTACGGCAAGGTTTACATCGAGCCCGGTACACAACATGGCATACATAATAGATCCTATGGCTGAAGCATAGGGATGACACTCATCTCTTCTTTATCTTTTGCCGTGGTCGGGGTCGAGCCGAGCTCAATCTCACACCTTGTAACATAGGCAAGAACCCTTTCTTGGACTGATCCATTTTGAACCTCTTCAAAATCTTATCAAGGTATGTGCTTTGTGAAAGACCTATGAGGCGCCTCGATCTATCTCTATAGATCTTGATGCCTAATATATAAGCAGCTTCGCAAGGTCCTTCATTGAAAAACACTTATTCAAGTAGGCCTTAATGCTGTCCGAAGTTCTATATCATTTCCCATCAAGAGTATGTCATCTACATATAATATGAGAAATGCTCTGAGCTCCCACTCACTTTCTTGTAAACGCAGCTTCTCCATAAGTCTGCATAAACCAAACGCTTTGATCATCTCATCAAAGCGAATGTTCCAACTCCGAGATGCTTGCACCAGTCCATAAATGGATCGCTGGAGCTTGCATACTTTGTTAGCGTTCTTAGGATCAACAAAACCTTCCGGCTGAATCATATACAGCTCTTCCTTAAGATGTCCGTTAAGGAATGCCGTGTTGACGTCCATCTGCCATATCTCATAATCATAGTATGCGGCAATTGCTAACATGATTCGGACGGACTTCAGCTTCGCTACGGGAGAGAATGTCTCGTCGTAGTCAATCCCTTGAACTTGTCGATAACCCTTAGCGACAAGTCGAGCTTTATAGATGGTAACATTACCATTCGCATCCGTCTTCTTCTTAAAAATCCATTTGTTTTCTATTGCTCGACGATCATCGGGCAAGTCTGTCAAAGTCCATACTTTGTTTTCATACATGGATTCAATCTCGGATTTCATGGCTTCAAGCCATTTGTTGGAATCTGGGCACGCCATCGCTTCTTCATAGTTCGAAGGTTCACCGTTGTCTAACAACATGATTTCCAGGACAGGGTTGCCGTACCACTGCAGTGCGGAGCGTGTCCTTGTGGACCCAAGTTCAAGAGCAACTTGATCCAAGTACCTTGATCATCATCATTGTTTTCCTCTTCAATTGGTGTGGGCATCATAGGAACATTTTCTGTCTTTGCACCACCTTCCCGTTCGAGAGGTAGTACTTCATCGAAGTTCTACTTTCCTCCCACTTACTTCTTTCGAGAGAAACTCCTTTTCCGAAAGCATCCGTTCTTGGCAACAAAGATCTTGCCCTCGGATCTTAAGTAGAAGGTATACCCGACGGTTTCCTTAGGGTATCCTATGAAGACGCATTTTTCGACTTGGGTTCGAGCTTTTCGGGTTGAAGTTTCTTGACATAAGCATCGCATCCCCAAACTTTTGAAACGACGACTTAGGTTTCTTCCCAAACCATAATTCATACGGTGTCGTCTCAGCGGATTTAGATGGTGCCCTATTTAAAGTGAATGTAGCTGTCTCTAGGCGTATCCGCAAAATGATAGCGTAAATCGGTAAGAGACATCATAGACCGCACCATATCCAATAGAGTGCGATTCTGACGTTCGGACACACCGTTCTGTTGAGGTGTTCCAGGCGGCGTGAGTTGTGAAACGATTCCACATTTCCTTAAGTGTGTACCAAATTCATGACTTAAATATTCTCCTCCACGATCTGATCGTAGGAACTTTATCTTTCGGTCACGTTGATTCTCTACTTCATTCTGAAATTCCTTGAACTTTTCAAAGGTCTCAGACTTGTGTTTCATTAAGTAGACATACCCATATCTACTCAAGTCATCAGTGAGAGTGAGAACATAACGATATCCTCCGTGAGCCTCAACGCTCATTGGACCGCACACATCGGTAAGTATGATTTCCAACAAGTTGGTTGCTCGCTCCATTGTTCCGGAGAACGGAGTCTTGGTCATTTTGCCCATGAGGCATGGTTCGCATGTGTCAAATGATTCATAATCGAGAGACTCTAAAAGTCCATCAGCATGGAGCTTCTTCATGCGCTTGACACCAATGTGACCAAGGCAGCAGTGCCACAAGTATGTGGGACTATCGTTATCAACTTTACATCTTTTGGTATCCACACTATGAATATGTGTAACACTACGCTCGAGATTCATTAAGAATAAACCATTGACCATCGGAGCATGACCATAAAACATATCTCTCATATAAATAGAACAACCATTATTCTCGGATTTAAATGAGTAGCCATCTCAGATTAAACGAGATCCCGATACAATGTTCATGCTCAAACTTGGCACTAAATAACAATTATTAAGGTTCAAAACTAATCCTCAGAGGTAAATGTAGAGGCAGCGTGTCGACGGCGATCACATCGACTCTGGAACCATTCCCGACGCGATCGTCACCTCGCCCTTCGCCGGTCTCCGTTTATTCCGCAGCTCTGCTGTGAGTTACAAATATGAGCAACGGCACGGTATCAAATACCGGGAGTTACTACGAGTCTCGGTAAGGTACACATCAATTACATGTATATCAAATATACCTTTGGTGTTGCGGCCTTCTTATCCGCTAAGTATTTGGGGCAGTTCCGCTTCAAATGACCCTTCCCTTGCAATAAAAGCACTCGGTCTCGGGCTTGGGTCCATTCTTTGACTTCTTCCGATGGCGGCTTCGGGCGCGCTTTATCCTTGCCGTCCTTCTTGAAGTTCTTCTTGCCCTTGCCCTTCTTGAACTTAGTGGTGCGATTGACCATCAACACTTGATGTTCTTTCTTGATTTCAGCCTCTGTTGACTTGACATTGAGAACACTTCAGAATGGTCTTCACCATCCCTACATGTTCTAGTTCATCACAAAGCTCTTGTAGCTTGGTGGGAGCGATCTGGAGGATTCTGTCAATGACCGCCTCATCTGGGAGGTTAATGTTCATTTGGGTCATACGGTTGTGCAACCTGACATCTTGAGTATGTGCTCCTTGTGTAACTGTTTTCCTCCATCTTACAACTATAGAACTTGTCGGAGACATCATATCTCGACCGGGCATGAGCTTGGAAAACTAGTTTCAGCTCTTCGAACATCTCATACGCTCCGTGATGCTCAAAACGCTTTTGGAGCCCCGGTTCTAAGCTGTAAAGCATGCCGCACTGAACGAGGGAGTAATCATCAGCACGAGACTGCCAAGCGTTCATAATGTCTTGGTTCTCTGGGACGGGAGCATCACCTAGCGGTCCTTCTAGGACATATTGTTTCCTGGCAGCTATGAGGATGATCCTCAGGTTCCGGACCCATTCCGTATAGTTGCTGCCATCATCTTTCAGCTTGGTTTTCTCTAGGAACGCGTTGAAGTTCATGTTGACATGAGCGTTGGCCATTTGATCTACAAGACATATTTGCAAAGGTTTTAGACTAAGTTCATGATAATTAAGTTCATTTAATCAAATTATTACAATGAACTCCCACTCAGATTAGACATCCCTCTAGTCATCTAAGTGTTACACGATCCGAGTCGACTAGGCCGTGTCCGATCATCACGTGAGACGGACTAGTCATCGTCGGTGAACATCTTCATGTTGATCGTATCTTCCATACGATTCGTGTTCAACCTTTCGGTCTCCGTGTTCCGAGGCCATGTCTGTACATGCTAGGCTCGTCAAGTTAACCCTAAGTGTTTTGCTGTGTAAAACTGTCTTACACCCGTTGTATGTGAACGTAAGGATCTATCACACCCGATCATCACGTGGTGCTTCGAAACGACTAACTGTAGCAACGATGCATAGTTAGGGGAGAACAGTTCTTGAAATTTTTGTAAGGGATCATCTTATTTACTACCGTCATTCTAAGTAAACAAGATGCATAAACATAATAAACATCACATGCAATTATATAGTAGTGACATGATATGGCCAATATCATATAGCTCCATTGATCTCCATCTTCGGGGCTCCATGATCATCTTGTCACCGGCATGACACCATGATCTCCATCATCGTGTCTTCATGAAGTTGTCACGCCAACGACTACTTCTACTTCTATGGCTAACGCGTTTAGCAATAAAGTAAAGTAATTTACATGGCGTTCTTCAATGACACGCAGGTCATACAAAAAATAAAGACAACTCCTATGGCTCCTGCCGGTTGTCATACTCATCGACGTGCAAGTCGTGAATCCTATTACAAGAACATGATCTCATACATTACAATATATCAATCATCATTCATCACAACTTCTGGCCATATCACATCACATGAACAATCGCTGCAAAAACAAGTTAGACATCCTCTAATTGTTGTTACATCTTTTACGTGGCTGCAATTGGGTTCTAGCAAGAACGTTTTCTTACCTACGAATAACCACAACGTGATTTTTTCAACTTCTATTTACCCTTCATAAGGACCCTTTTCATCGAATCCGCTTCAACTAAAGTGGGAGAGCAGACACCCTTGACCACCTTATGCAACTAGTGCATGTCAATCGGTGGAACCGGTCTCACGTAAGCGCACGTGTAAGGTTGGTCGGGCCGCTTCATCCCACAATACCGCTGAAGCAAGAAAAGACTAGTAGTGACAAGCAAGTTGACAAGATCCACGCCCACAACAAAATTGTGTTCTACTCGTGCATTAGAGAACTACGCATAGACCTAGCTCATGATGCCTTTGTTGGGGAGCGTTGCGAGAAAATTAAATTTTTCCTACGGTTTCACCAAGATCCATCTATGAGTTCATCTAAGCAACGAGTCAAGGGGTGAGTTTGCATCTACATACCAGTTGTAGATCGCGTGCGGAAGCTTTCAAGGGATGGTGATGAGAGTCGACTTGACGTGATTCAGATCACCGATGTCCAAGTCTTTGAGCGGACAGCACCTCCGCATTCAACACACGTGACGGGACGGAGACGTCTCCTCCTTCTTGATCCAGCAAGGGGAAGGAGAGGTTGATGATGATCCAGCAGACGACGACGGCGTGGTGGTGGATGCAGCAGAACTCAGCGAGGCTTCGCCAAGCGACTACGGGAGGAGGGCGAGGTGTAGCAGGGGAGGAGGCACCAAAGCAATGGGTGCGGCTGCCTCCCCTTTCCCTCCTTATATAGGCCCCGGGCGCGCCGCCCTGGAGATTGAATCTCCCAAGGGCGGCGGCCAAGGGGGAGGAGTGCCCCCCAAGGCATGTGTTGCTTCCCCCTAGGGTTTCAACCCTAGGCGCAGGGGGTGGGCCTAGGGGGGCGCACCAGCCCACTATGGGTTGCTCCCCTCCCACTTCAGCCCATGGGGCCCTCCGGGATGGGTGGCCCCACCCGGTGGACCCCCGGGACCCTTCCGGTGGTCCCGATACATTACCGGGAGACCCCGAAACTTTCCCGATGGCCGAAATACCACTTTCTATATATTATTCTTTACCTCCGGACAATTCCGAAACTCCTCGTGGCATCCGGGATCTCATCCGAGACTCCGAACAACATTCAGTATGCTGCATACTCATATTCATACAACCCTAGCGTCACCGAACCTTAAGTGTGTAGACCCTACGGGTTCGGGAGACACGCAGACATGACAGAGACGACTCTCGGGCAATAACCAACAGCGGGATCTGGATACCCATGTAGTCTCCCACATGCTCCTCAATGATTTCATCGGTTGAACCACGATGTCGAGGATTCGATCAAACCCCGTATACAATTCCCTTTGTCAATCGGTACGTTACTTGCCCGAGACTCGATCGTCGGTATCCCAATACCTTGTTCAGTCTCATTACCGGCAAGTCACTTTACTCGAACCGTAATGCATGATCCCGTGACCAACCACTTGGTCACTTTGAGCTCAATATGATGATGCATTACCGAGTGGGCCCAGAGATACCTCTCCGTCATACGGAGTGACAAATCGATCTCGATCCGTGTCAACCCGCAGACACTTTCGGAGATACCTGTAGTGCACCTTTATAGTCACCCAGTTACGTTGTGACGTTTGATACACCCAAAGCACTCCTACGGTATCCGGGAGTTACATGATCTCATGGTCAAAGGAAGAGATACTTGACATTGGAAAAGCTCTAGCAAACGAACTACACGATCTTTGTGCTATGCTTAGGATAGGGTCTTGTCCATCACATCATTCTCCTAATGATGTGATCCCGTTATCAACGACATCCAATGTCCATAGCCAGGAAACCATGACTATCTGTTGATCACAATGAGCTAGTCAACTAGAGGCTCACTAGGGACATATTGTGGTCTATGTATTCACACGTGTATTACGATTTCCGGATAATACAGTTATAGCATGAATAAAAGACAATTATCATGAACAATGAAATATAATAATACTTTTATTATTGCCTCTAGGGCATATTTCCAACATTTTCCTCTTATTTTGGACTCTAATTTGCATGATTTGAAGGAAAGTAACCGGGACCAACGCTGTTTTCAGCATAACTACCATGGTGTTGTTTTTTTTGCAGAAATAAAAGTTCTCAAAATGGAATGAAATTTTTTGGAGAATTATTTCAGAATATATAAAAAATATTGGAGCCAAGAACCACCGGAGGGGGGGGGGCCTGGGAGAGCACAACCCACGAGGGGGCCCCCTCCAGGCGCGCCCAGGTGGATTGTGCTCTCCCAAGGGGCCCCCTCCGGTGGTTCTTGTCTCCAATATTTTTTATATATTCTGAAATAATTCTCCAAAAAATTCGCCCACTTGGTGTCCCCGTAGACCCTGACTCCAACTCTATAAAATCCTATTTTTGGAAAAAAATTCAGGGAGAAAGAATTATCGTGTTTCACAAGAAGGAGCCACCGCCACCTCCTGTTCTTCATTGGGAGGCCAGATCTGGAGTCCGTTTGGGGCTCTGGAGAGGGGGATCTTTGATCTTAATCATTGACAACCCTTCTCCATCGCCAATTCCATGATTCTGCTCACCAGGAGTGAGTAATTCCTTCGTAAGCTCTCTGGTCGGTGAGGAGTTGGATGAGATTCATCATGTAATCGAGTTAATTTGGTCAGGGCTTGATCCCTAGTATCCATTATGTTCTGAGATTGATGTTGCTATGACTTTGCCATGCTTAATGCTTGTCACTTTGGGACTGAGTGTCATGATTTCAGCTCGGAACCGTTTATGTTATCACCATTATACCTATGTTCTTGATCCAATCTTGTAAGTTATAGTCACCTATTACGTGTTATGATCCGTAAACCCCGGAATGACATTATTCAGGATACTTTTCGGTGATGACCGTAGTTTGAGGAGTTCATGTATTCACTATGTGCTAATGCTTTGTTCCGGTTCTCTATTAAAAGGAGGCCTTAATATCCCATAGTTTCCTTATGCACCCCGCTGACATGGGAGGGTAGGACAAAAGATGCCATACAAGTTCTTTCCATAAGCACGTATGACTATTTACGGAATACATGCCTACATTATATTTATGAACTGGAGCTAGTTTTGTATCGCCCTAGGTTATGACTGTTGTATGATGAATATCATCCAATGAATTCACCGATCCAATGCCTACGAATTTTCCACATATTGTTTCTGCTATGTTACTATTGTTATTGTTGCTATCACAACTGCTACAAAACCATTGTTGTCACTATTACGGTTACTATTACTGTTATCACTGCTATCAAAATTATCATATTAATGTGCTACTGATCATATTGCTGCAGATAATTAATCTCCAGGTGTGGTTGAATTGACAACTCAGCTGCTAATACTTACAAATATTCTTTGGCTCCCCTTGTGTTGGATCAATAAATTTGGGTTGAATACTCTACCCTCGAAAACTGTTGCGATCCATGTACTTGTGGGTTATCAAGACCTTTTTCTGGCGCCGTTGCCAGGGAGAATAGCTATATTTGTTGAGTCACTTGGGATTATTATCTATTTATCTTGATGAAGAATCTAAAGGATACAAAAACCAAGATCGTTCCCTCTAGGACTAGGGGAGGTAAGGAACTGCCATCACACTCTGCACTTGATTCACCTTCTGTTTTGAGTAGACTTGCAACACCACAACATGCTATTAGTCCTAATATGTCGCAAGTTATTGATGATGCTACTTCTATGAATGCTACTCATGATGATGCTAGTACCTTGCTTGACGATGGTGTGCCACTAAGTGATTTTCTTGATGAACAAATTGCTAGAGTTAAAGAGAATGAAATTACTGAAACCGCTGAGATCATTGAAACTGCTGAAATACTCGAAACTGAAAGTCTTGAAACACCTATTATACCTAGCCCTTGATACGTCTCCAACGTATCTATAATTTATGAAGCATTCATGCTATAATATTATCTGTTTTGGATGTTTATGGGCTTTACTAAGCACTTTTATATTATTTTTGAGACTAACCTATTCACTCGAGGCCCAGCCCAAATTGCTGTTTTCTTGCCTATTTTAGTGTTTCGAAGAAAAGGAGTATCAAATGGAGTCCAAACGGAGGCCCAGCCCAAATATCTCTGCCTTGCCCAATTTTAGCTCAAGTGGCCACTCCTAGTGTGTGCTTCTTCATCATTTCTAAATCTGGTCAGTATGGTACTTTCTATAGCAACTACTAGCTAAACCCCTCCCCTTGAGCTGAAACGTTGCTATCTTAGTCACCTTAGTGAGTGATCAAACCCGGTCAAAGATCAGCCTTAATCTCCAAGCGTGTGAGCCACAACAAACTCCAAACAGCTTGTTGTTCCTTTGTTTTCTTGCTACCTATGATCACTCCAGTGAGCACTATGCTTGGCTCTCTCTTCCTTGGCATCTATCTCTGCCTCCCTTGTCTCCTAGACATAGATTGGTTAACCATCTTGCACTGTGTGCACCAGTGCACGTGGTGACCATGGTTGTCGGTGTCAAAACCGGCGCATCTCGGGAAGGGGGTCCCGAACTGTGCGTCTAGGCGGATGGTAACAGGAGACGAGGGACACGATGTTTTACCCAGGTTCGGGCCCTCTCGATGGAGGTAAAACCCTACGTCTGCTTGATTAATATTGATGATATGAGTAGTACAAGAGTGGATCTACCACGAGATCAAGGAGGCTAAACCCTAAAGCTAGCCTATGGTATGATTGTTGTAATGTATGTTGTGTCCTACGGACTAAAGCCCTCCGGTTTATATAGACACGGGAGGAGGCTAGGGTTACACCGAGTCGGTTACAATGGTAGGAGATCATACATATCCGTATCGCCAAGCTTGCCTTCCACGCCAAGGAAAGTCCCATCCGAACACGGGACGGAGTCTTCAATGTTGTATCTTCGTAGTCTTGGAGTCCGGCGGACGATGATACTCCGGCTGCCCGGACACCCCCTAGTCCAGGACTCCCTCAATGGCCTTGGCACGCTATGGATGTGAGCTGAGCATCATTTGCTTGGGCTCCTCCTCTGTTCGTCGGTTTTGCGTGCCTAGCTGTATCCAATAGTTTCCCCGTGATCCCCTGTGTTACCCTGCGTAGCTGCCCCGTCCGGACTTTCGCTGGTTTCATCGCTTTTGAGCTCGCCTGTGCCACTAACCTCTCCTGCTCCTCCTTGTCCAGTGCCCGGAGCTCTCTCGAGTCTTCCCGAGCTCGCTCGAGGCCTCCCGCGTCCCAGTGAAGCTCCTGGACAAGTCTCCTCTCCCTCCCCATGCTTATGCTCGCGCCAGCGCGATGTCAGATGCGTCACCGCGGCCGCGTCCGAGCACCGCGTCGCCCCGCCTATAAATGGCCCTCTCCGAGCCATTCCTAGCACTCCATCGCCTCCTCCTCCTTGCAGTACCCCTCAGTAGCCTCTTCCCCAAGCTTGGGAGCGTCTCCTTCCCGCCCATTGCCGCCTCGATCGCCGCCTCGGTCGTCTTAAATTTCGGCGAACCAAGCATTTTCCCTCTGTTCTATCACCACCCGAGCACTCCTCGGACCTCCACGAATCTCCTCATACCCCCACTTCCTCCACGGAGTGTCCAGAAGCGTAGCGGCAAGATCTGGCTGACGGCCCCCGCCGCGGACGTCCGAGCCGCCGTCGCCATGTTCCCCCTCGGCAAGCGTCCTGCACCTAGCTGGATGCAGAGCCTCTTCCCGGGGCCAGCGGTGCTCTCACATCGGGCGGAGATGGCTGGAGCCGGCCGACCCGTCCCTGGCAACGCGCCTGGACTCGCCACCTCTGTGCCCGCGTCTGGAGGAAGAAGAGAAGGACGGGAGAGAGAGAGGTCAGCCGTGGGCCCCGCTTGTAAGCCTCACGTCATTCACCCCGCCCCAGGCCCGCGGGTGTTATGTGGAAGCGTAGTTTGGGTTTCACGCTTTCATTTTAGTGAAAGGGCAAACTGCTGCAGCTTCGGCCAGAAATGTGTTTTGACTGTCCCAAAATCATATTACCTGGAATGCGCCTTCTGTTTGATCCCGCCGGCCGAAACCCTTAGGTTGTGAACGTTTCTCAGTTAGCAAAAGAAAATAATACTTTTTGTTTCTTTTTGTGCCTAACAAACAAACGGCCGTAACTCTTTGCTCGAGACTCCGATTGAGGTGAATCCAATGCCCACGTCTTTGTCTCATCGAGCCAGTTCTGTTCCCATCATTTTCACTATGGTTTGACATACGGAAAATGACTATTTTTTCCCTGCACCTAATCAGCCCCCTCCAAGAGAGAATCTTTTCCGGTGAATCTTTCCGCGGCTTCACCGCACTTCTTCCTGGAGCTTTCTTCATCCACAGGCAAGCCACAACCACCATTTGCATGATAGACATGCACTAGCATTGGTTTTCAACTTGAATCTTTAATGACTGTCTGTTTGTTTCGCTACTGCTGTCATTATTTCAGTTGTGCTTATGGATCGGTGGTTACCGTCATGCCATGTTTTCTTGCATGCTGTAATCATATACTACCTGCTAGTATTACTTTCATATTGGCCATGCTTGGTAGTAGTACATGTTGGGTTGGTCATGTTCTTCGGTGCATGACTATTGTCGGTTGCCGAGTACCGTTGGTATGCATTGTTCCTTTGCTGTTAGTTGATTAAGTGCTTATGCGGTAATGTTATCGATGTGTTCTTGCATGGTATTTATTGTTGATGCTAGTGGTCATGTTATGCTATGAGTAGTGTTATACTTGTGATATTCATGCTTATAATTATGCCACGCTCATCTGGATAAATGATTCATTGTTGCTATGCTTGAGGTTTATGTGGCACATCCATGTTTAAGTTGATATCATCCTCATGCAATGTAGTTGCATCATGTTATTTTATTATGACTCAGCTTATGGCATTCAAGATTTAACCGGACTTAAATGAATTTGAACAACTGTTGATTGAGTCATGGTGCCACCATATCGAGCTGACCAGTGCAACCATATTTGCCTTTATGGGAAGGTCTTAACTGGGTCTGTTTTCATGCCTGTCGCTAGTGCCTCCAATGAGGGAAGGTTATGGGAGCGCGCTACCCTGATCAGGTAGGCGGACATAAGCCTTGTGAGCCCGAGTTTGGTTATGTGCACATGTCCCCGTTTGGGACCGTTTATTGTTTTGCCATGATGGTGGCTGTTGAAGCATTTGGTAGGCACGGGGCCACCCATGACTTAGCCCATAGGGGAGTTGGTCGGAGTGTCCGGGAGAGTGTCATGGTAGTTGAGCGGTTTTGTCAAAACGCCGTTGGTCCACTCGAATGGGTTTGCGAGGCCCTGGGTTCCATGGTGTGGGTACAGTGTGCTAACCTCTGCAGAGTGTGTGTTAAAGCTATCGATAGCTGTGCCCACATATAAGGGCCCAGTTCATAGTTGGTCACACTATGGGTCAACAGTAATAATAATGATGTGCTTAGTAACAACCCCGGTCCAATGATGAAAGAAGTTGGTTGATCTTTATGTGATCGTGAGAGGATCACCATGGTATCGAGGATACCGAGTTGATGGATATTTGTGTTGTTCTGCGAGAATCACGGGTAAAGGTCAAGCTCCTTGTGGTCATGTAACGATTACTACGGTATTGTAATACCAAGCTTTATTGGATTCAGAGATGATCTGTGATGTCTGAGGTTGGTAAGTGATCCATGTGATGGTTACGAGGTAACCCGAGCAGAGTAAGTTGGTGTAGGATAGTGTCATCATGTTGCACGCTAGTTTCATCTTGATCTGTTGTTCATGCCATGCTCATATTTTTTTTGAATGGGAACTGTGGGGCAAAACCCCTACAGCATATCAAAAGCTCTATTAAGAAGAGGTAACAAGTACAAGGCAGAGGTTACAAGGGGTAATCAAACAAACTAACCTAAAGAAGAAAGAAACAAAAGGTTACAAAAGAGGGCCTCAAGGGGGTAGAAAAGAAACCCATCTCAGGAGCTCATCCTTGTATGCAGCTTTCACTCTACATTGCATAGGACTGATATCATGAATGAAAGAACATCTCCATTTATTAAAACTGGCCCTCTCACTCCTGAAGACTTTAGCATTTCTAATGATCCAGGTATTCCAACAAGTAATAAATACCACTTCAGTGAAGAAGGGTTTGTCAAAACTCCTTCTGGCATGGATAACCAAATCAGTCATGGAATCACCAGAAGACCAATCAATTTGTAGATAATTCCACACTCCGTCACTGAAATTGCAGTTAAAAACATATGGTCTCTGGTTTCCATAGCTTTCAAAAGGCAAAGCACACAATTCACTCCATCATCCAGATGCCTTTGCCTCCTCTCCACCATATCCTTTGTGTTCAATCTGTCCATAATGAGCATCCAAGAAAACACCTTGATTTTCATGGTACAAGAGGATTCCCAAATCCAAGAGATCAAGGGGTTAAAGGATTCAGAAGCCAATGTATATGAGTAAAACATCTAGGGTTTGTACTCCTTGGAAGAGCTTTTCCAGAACCAAACATCCTTGGACCCAGGGGTTCTATTGTGGCTATCCATCAGAGACTGCAGGAGGACCAAGTCATCAAAAGCTTGGGCAGACAAAGGAAAATGGAAATGCTGGAAGAGGTCCTGAGAGCCAAAAGAACTCATTAACAGTGATCCATGGGTCCTTGGCATAAGCAAAAATCCTAGGAAATCTGGATTGAAGAGTAGATGCCTCTTACCAAGCTTCCAATGATCAGACCACATACGAGCACTGTCTCCTTCATCTATCTGGATCCAGGAGCAATCTTTGAAGCTTTGCATAACTTTGCAGATATCTCTCCACTAGAAGGAACCACAATTAGAGGTTCCCTAGGGCACCCTATCATGGTAATAAGAATCCTAGATTAAGGACACCCAAGGTAGATCTTGCCTGTTTAAAAAGTTGTGGGCATGTTTGAGAAGAAGAGCCACATTCTGTACTCCAAGGCTGAGAATGCAAAGACCTCCCCTGTTTTTTGGTCTACAAATAAGTTCCCAAGCAGCAAGGGATGGAGCAGGCTCATATCCGTGCTTCCTCTAGAGGCATTGCCTCTGAATCCTTTCCAGTTGCTTTAAAATTCCCACAGGGATAGCAATGTTGCAGAGGAAAAAAAAATGGGCATGGAAGACAAGGCAGAGCTTAAAAACCGTAATCTTTCTCCTTAGTTTAAGGAGGAGCTAGTAGTCATTCTCCTCCCCATGCAGTCCACCAAGGGCATAAAATCAACCATTTTTAGCCTCGTTGTTCCCACAGGCAGCCCAAGATAAGTAAAAGGCATTTTCCCAATTTGACAACCAAAAGCAGCAGCTAATTCTATCATCTGAGCAGATTCCACATTGATTGGTATAATAAAGGATTTGTTATAGTTCACATCAAGACCAGTGGACTGAGAGAAAACCATAAGCATGTCCTTCAGAGCAATAAGTCGGTCCTTGTCAGCAGGTAAAATGATCAGGGTGTCATCTGCATACTGAATCACAAGGTAATCCTGGTCATGACAAGGAATAGGTAGATGAAGGATGCCTCTTCTAAACATGTCATTAATTACAGTCTGCAAAAGGTTAGCAGCCAGGACAAATAGAAGAGGAGAGACAGGATCCCCCTGCCTAACTCCCTTTTTGCAGATGAATTTCCTTCTAGGAACACCATTAAGCAAAACAGAGGAGGTGCCAGTAGACAGGAGCTGCTTCATCCAAAGTATCCACTTCTCATTGAAACCCTTATATCTCAAAATTTGAATGATAGCCTCATGCCCCAGGGAGTCAAAAGCCTTATCAAAATCCAGCTTAAGAATTACAATTGGTCTCTTGGATTGGTGGTACTGGTGCAGATACTCAAAAGTCCAACCAATGCAATCCTGGATTGTTCTGCTTTTTATGAAACCATACTGATTCTTGTGAACACACTGCATAATCACATCTTGGAACATATTAGCTGCCATCTTGGAGAGAAACTTCAGACCCATTCCAGTTAAGGAGCTAGGTCTAAAGTCACCCACTTCTTCAGGTGAGAGTTTTTTGGGCACCAGAGTGATATATGAGTCATTGATATTTTCCAACTTAGCAGAACCATCAAAGAAAGCCTTGCCAGCTCATAAAAATCTTTGGAGATTATGTGCCAGCACTTCTTGAAGAACAGACCATTAAAACCATCAGGACCTGGGCTTCATCCACAGGCATATGCTTCACAACATTGTCCATTTCATCCTTCTCAAAAGGCCTGGTTAAGTTATCAAGACCCTCCGCAGGAGTGATGAGAGAAGAGAGGTCAATTCCCATCACAATTCCCCTTGAAGAACTCATTCTGTTTTTAAAACAATTCCAGATAATTCCTTCCATTTGTGAGTGCTCAGTCACCATAGTCCCATCAAATAATTTCAGACTTGCAATAGAATTCCTCCTGTGTCTCTCAGTAGCCATGGAATGAAAGAACTTTGTATTTTCACCCCCACTTTAATGTACCTAATATTACATCTTTTCTTCCAATAAAGGAATTGGAGGTGAAGCAACTTTTCCACTTGGGACTTAACCACTCTTCTGAAATTTTACTCATGTCTGTAGAGATATCTGTATTCTTCAAGCTCATCGAAAAGCAGGATTAAATGATTGCATTTATAGACCAAGGTTTTCAATTTAGAAATATTCTTTTGCCACCTCTTAAGACACAATCTCAAGGACTTAAATTTGTCTACAATCCTAGCAGTGACGTGGCCCTTCCAGGATTGTTTTTGCCAAGATGAATCAACAAAATCGATGGAACCATCCAACTCTAACCAATAATTCTCAAACCTAAAGAGGTTTGATTTAGGGATGGAAGTTTTGATGGTAACCACACAAGGGACATGGTTAGATGCAGTTTTGGCAAGAGGCAACACCTCAGTCATAGGATAGTCAGATATCCACTCTACAGAAGTGAAAAACCAGTCGAGTTGCTCAAGGAGTGGAATATCCTGCATGTTTGACCATGTATAAGATCTACCTTTGATAGGTAGTTCCAAAAGGCCCAAGTGTCCAATTATCTCATTGAAGATGAACATGTCATTCAAATCACTACCAGGTAAGTTTCTATTACCCAAGGATCTCAAAAAATTAAAATCCCCTAACCGTAACCAATTCTCTTCCACGGGAATATGCAGATTATATAGCTAATTAACAAAATTATCCCTAGTATTGTTCTAGCGGTACCATGTTCATTTTGTTCATGCCATAATTTATCTGATAATATCATGTAAATCCTTGTTAATCTGTAATTGCCATGTTTTTGTTTGTCTTGATTGCTCTGGTTGCCATGAGCTTGCAAGTACATTCAATGTACTGACCTGGCGTGTCATGCCAGTTTGCAGGTCATGCCGAGATTGATTGCTTGTTTGTCGTGGATTCCTTGTTTGCGAGCTAGGATAAGCGTTCTAGCCAGAGTCACTACGGAGTGGAGTTCACCACCATCGGTGTTGTTCTGCTGCCAGTAATTATTCTATTGCTTTGTGTTGTTCTGCTGCCTGGATGGAGCAACCGTGGCAGGCATAGTGTCGCTGTGCCAATGTAATTCCCTTGTACCCAATATAGATTCTAATAAAGAGCTGATTTGGTCTATGCTAAGCAGTTTTGTATTCCAGAAGACTTCTCCTTGATCTCTGGGCTGGAATACAGTGCGTTCCAGTTTCTCTGAGCCGGGGTGCCACAACGCTTGGTATCAGAGCAGGTCTGGCTATAGGATGCCCTAGACCGCGCAAACATTAGAATGCGGTAGTATCGAGCCCTGTTGGTTTGTTGCACTTGATTGCTGCATTTGTTTGTTGCATAGCATGCATATAGATTAGTATCTTGTCACTGACGGTTAATCTTGTGAGTGTAGGTGGTTTTGGCTTTGTTCCACGACCTGCACCCTCCTTCTTTGCATGCCCGCCCTTCGGTGTTCGGCGTCATCTCTGTCCCAGCAGAGTGATGCCCTGGTACCAGTGTTCCAGACACCATTTGCAGAAGTTATGCTCAGGTATCGCGTCGATATCTTTCCGCCACCCACTCACATTATTTCGTTGATAGATTTGTCTCTATACCGAATCGTTCCATACATCTCGTCCCTTTGGCAACCCTTACTGATATTTGTTATCAGGAAAGGGCAATTCCATCAAGCCCTTTTTTCCACCGCTATCTGGCCCTTTCATTCCATTCTTTGGACATGTATGGTTCCCTTCGTACTTTTGATGATGATGTGGTCATGACCTTTGTGTTCTGCTACTTGATCACCACGTCCGTCCTTGCCTCTGTATCCATCCAGTTGCAATCGGAGTCTAGCCAGCACCTGGTGTAGCCTTGGTTACACCAATTCCTTCCACACATGGATTTCACTTCGTGCACACCGCCACAGCATACTAAATTGTAATCCCGGAGCTTCCGCGAGATTTATGTGCTTAGGTGTGCATGCATATAATTGTTGTGAATAGCAGTAATGTGTGATGTTGCTTGATTAGATTATTAAGATTATTTGTGTGCTTTTATTTTTGTCGTTTCTATTGCTTCTTTCTTTGGGCATTCGGTGCTACAATTTTCCCCTTGTTAAAGTTGCTCGTCAACCGACACTGGACCTGAAGGATCATTAAGGAATGCATATGTTTGGAAGTTTAGTTAAACAGAATGGAATTATCACTAGACTGCAGTGAAATTGGGAATATCTTGTCTGAATGCAAAAGAAATCCTGGATGGACTATCAGTATCAAGATTTCATTAGCGTGCACTCCTCACAACAGTATGGATAATCAAGTTTGCCTTAGTGTGCATCCTTCGTGGCATAAGTGATCAAATCAGCAAGAAGATAAAATGTGTGCAAGATCGATCATATATTATCAGTCAAAGGATGGTTCAGATGCAAGGTTTGATTCTTCTATGAGGTTAATTTTGAAACATGATATACCTAGAAGCAAGCGAGAATATGCCCTGTATTCAATACTCAGAAAGGAGGATAGTCCAGCAAACCCCGTTTCATACAAGCAATCAACGGCAGAAATGTTAAGGCGGCATATATATGTGGTAATTGGTCTGGATATCACAATGATAAGCTTCTGGTGTAAGCAACCCAGTCTTCCCTTGAAAGCTACCAGAGAAGCTTCCAAGACAAGATTCCTCGATATGATACATGGATAAATTCTCGTGCAAGGTACTCTGTCTTCTTCAGTAAGCAACTGCGAAAGTTTCCGGCATAAGGTACCAAGTCCTTCCCCAGCAACTATTTTAGGGGGGAAGCTTTGGAACCACGCTAAACAGTTTTCCTCACCAAGATACTCTTGATGGCTTCCAGCATAAGCCATCTAACCCCCTCAGTATGACATTGGTACAAGCTATGAATTGACAGCTTATGGCAGTGCATCCCAAGAATCAGATCCGCAACAGTTTGGTCAGAAGCAAGAATCAGTCAGAACACATGTCTGCCTCGGGAATCAGATTCTCATATATATGCGGTAAGCATACCACCAAGGTCTTGCAAGTCACTCGGACGAGGATCTGACAACCACGTGAGGATTGTTAAGATAAGAAAGCCAATATACACCATAGTGTGACAAACAATTATGAAGATTGACGACATCAGTTCGCTCAATATAAGTACCTGTGAACCTGGAATATGATCCTGATGAGCCCTTATCTTCTCTCTCCAGTAACGGCACCACGCTTGTGATCTGAGCTGTTTTTGGCCCTCCGGGGTGGATGCCGATTTTATTTTTCTCTATTCAACAACTGTCACGAGTTCTGAGCTGATTTCCGGCCGTCTCATATAGATGTTGAGTTTCTTTTTGTGATAGTGGCCCTACGCCTTGAGCTGCTTTTCGGCTATCTTAGGGAGCTGCCACTTTCTTATTATCGACCCGGTCTCATGCTCCAAGCTGTTTTTCTGCCGTCTTGAGCCATGGTTGAGCTATTTCGGTAATAATGTCCCAGATCTAAGTTGTAAAGACCGTTCTGGTGGCTAGTAATTTGTTTACCAATTTCTTGCAAGGGTTCGGATGATCATTTCCCTACAATCAGAACTTGAGAGGTGATGAACTTGCAATTTAATAAATATTACCCTATCAGAAGATGAGAATAAGAGTACGTCTGTCAGGGTATTGCACCCTACAGAACCTATGGTCACACGGAGAAACAATATGACCCCGCTCCTTCAGCCAAGGATCCAGACAAGGAAAACAGTAATGAAGGAGCAAGACCGGTGATGCAGGTATGAAATTTTTTGCAAGACCCACATGGTCCCGATACCCCGGACAGTCTGAGTCAGTATTGATCACCATGGATATTCACCTAAGGGGTCTGCTCAATTTTGGTAAGGACCCCATATCCAGACAACCCGCTCAGCCAACAGCACGTGCTCAAATTTATTAGTATCGAATATCTGAGTCTGTCAAGTCAGACCGAAAGTCAATTCAACAGTTTGATTCTAAAGACTATGGTAAAGCATCACACAACCTACTATCCCCATGGATACCCAGATAGGATGAGCAATCATAATGTTGAATGACAATCTCGAAGCATGAGCCCTGAAATATGAGAATCACCAAAGGATAGCCTGTCATGAACCAAAATTCTTCTGCAAGATTCACAGTCAGTCAAATCTGCGGATACTATCATATAAAGCAGTGCCTGATACGTCTCCAACGTATCTATAATTTTTGATTGTTCCATGCTATTATATTATCTGTTTTGTATGTTTAATAGGCTTTTCTATGCTATTTTATATTATTTTTGGGACCAACCTATTAACCGAGGGCCCAGTGCCAGTTTCTGTTTTTTTGGCCTTATTTAGAGTTTCACAGAAAAGGAATATCAAACGGAGTCCAAACGGAATGAAATCTTTGCGATGATCTTTCTTGGACCGAAACAAAACCAGAAGACTTGGAGATGAAGTCGGAGACACAACGAGGAAGCCACGAGGAAGGAGAGCGCGCCTAGGGGGGTAGGGCAGGCCCCCACCCTTGTGGGCCCCTCGTAGCTCCCCTGACCTAGTTCCTTTGCCTATATATATATATACTATTATACCCTGAAAACATCCAAGAGAGCAACGAAACCAGTTTTTCCACCACCACAACCTTCTGTACCCATGAGATCCCATCTACGGACATTTTTCGGCGTTCTGTCAGAGGGGGATTCGATCACGAAGGGCTTCTACATCAACACCATTACCTCTCAGAAGAAGCATGAGTAGTTTACCATAGACCTTCGGGTCCATAGTTATTATCTAGATGGCATCTTCTCTCTCTTTGATTCTCAATAGCATGTTCTCCTCAATGTTCTTGGAGATCCATTCGATGTAATATTCTTTTGCGGTGTGTTTGCCGAGATCTGACGAATTGTGGATTTATGATTAGACTATCTATGCATATTATTTGGTTCTTCATTGAATTCTTATATGCATGATTTGATATCTTTGCAAGTCTCTTCGAATTATCGGTTTAGTTTGGCCTACTAGATAGATCTTTCTTTTAATGGGAGAAGTGCTTAGCTTGGGGTTCAATCTTGCGGTGTACTTTCCCAGTGATAGTAGGGGCAGCAAGGCATGTATTGTATTGTTGCCATCGAGGATAAAAAGATGGGGTTTTCATCATATTTCTTGAGTTAATTCCTCTACATCATGTCATCTTACTTAATGCGTTACTCCGTTCTTTATGAACTTAATACTCTAGATGCATGCTGGATAGCGGTTGATGTGTGGAGTAATAGTAGTAGATGCAGGCAGGAGTCGGTCTACTTGACACGGACATGATGCCTATGTTCATGATCATTGCCTTAGATATCATCATAACTATGCGCTTTTCTATCAATTACTCGGCAGTAATTTGTTCACCCACCGTAATATTTGCTATCTCGAGAGAAGTCACTAGTGAAACATATGGCCCTCGGGTATCTTTTCCATTATATTGAATCTCTTCTCCATTATATTTAATCTCGTTTACATCTTACTAGTTTCCGATCTAAAATTTTGTAATCTTTTACTTTCTGATCTATAAACTAATAATACCAAAAATATTTACTTTACCATTTTTCTATCTCTATCAGATCTCACTTTTGCAAGTGACCGTGAAGGGATTGACAACCCCTTTATTGCATTGGGTGCAAGTTGTTGATTGTTTGTGCAGGTATTTGGTGACTCATGCGTTGTCACCTACTGGACTGATACCTTGGTTCTCAAAACTGAGTGAAATACTTACGCTACTTTGCTACATTACCCTTTCCTCTTCAAGGGAAAACCAATGCAAGATCAAGATGTAGCAGTGCCCCTTCATGCTGGCCACGGCAGGCGACAATCAAATATTTGGTATGAATCTGATACTCAAGACAGTGGAGCTAGTCAGGACGATTCAAAAATTCCCGCGATGAGTCAGGATCTATCACAAAAACGGTTATGCCTCAACTCACTATTTGGAACCCGAAGGACATGCATTTAGTGGAGGAACCCAATGCAAGGAGTCAGAGCTTGGGTATTCATCAGGAAAATCTGATCACAACTTCATGAAAGGTTGTCAGTGTTGGATGGCACACTCATTGGAAGTCACTCTCAGACTGGTGAGACAGGCATATATTTCAGTCATGATAATCTATCACAGTCAGCTAAGTTAGCAGATATGAAAATAATTGGAGCCTGTATAAGCATGAACAAGCAAGGTAAGATCTATTAGAATGTGGATACAGTAAAACAAACCACCCTAGAGCCAGTCAGATAAAGATTTAGTGGGAACAACAATAAAGGAAAAAAGGATACCCGAGTTAGAAACAATTTTCTTAAGTTAGTATATTCATACTTGTTCCCTGAGTAACCAAATCTCGAGGAGAGATTTATTTAAGGGGGAAGGTTTGTCATGCCCTAATTTTTGGCCCTTTCTTTTTCTTTCGATTTTCTGAGTATTTTGCTTGAGTTTTCTTTTTCCGTGACTAAGTGGTCTGGAAACTGGAGAACATGACATTGTCTTCCCTCTAAAGTGGCTTGTCATCCTCCAATCCATCCCTAGACCCTGTCATTTTCATTCTAGCCCAAATCCCAATATTCTTTTTATTGGGAATATTCCTTTTCTATTAAAGGAATTATCCTTTTTGCCCTAGGTTATGAAGCAACCTATATTTCCATCACTCCTAAAATTCCCAAATAATTCTCATAAATTTTTTGGGTCATATCTTCATCAAATATGGCAAAAAAATCATTGCTATGTTCATAAATATTCCACCAATAATTCTTTTCCTATTTTTCCCTAAATGGCACATTGTGAAGCAAGTGCTATTTATCTTTGCAAAATTGACCCCAAACTTCTTGGACATCTTTTCCTGTCCAAATAATTGCCTTGTGCCAAAATTCAACTTCATTTGCTTTGCCAATCCTCCTCGATGATTTTTCAAAGTTCTTGTCTGAGGGAAGCCTTTGTGAAGGAAGTGCTAGCTAGGGTTATCCAAATGAGTTGAAATTTTGCACACTCCTTCATATGCTCATATCATTGCCCTACTTCAATTTTTATCCCTATCCCATCATCTATGTGAGCACATGACCAAACCTTTGTTTTTGGCAATATTTTCAAGTTATGAAGCAAGTATAATTTTTAATGCTTCATTAATTCTGATAAATTACCAAAACATTCTCCTACCCATATAACATCTCTCCACAAAATTTGGGATCATTCCCTTAAGCCTTTTTCCCTCCAAATTTTTTGCAAGTTTCTGGTCAGTGGGGATGTTTGTGAAGCAAGTACTATTTTAGCATGTCCATTTGGTATGAAACTTCTACAGCATCTTCATATGACCAAATATCTCTGCCTTGCCCAATTTTAGCTCAAGTGGCCACTCCTAATGTGTGCTTCTTCATCATCTCTAAATCTGGTCAGTATGGTACTTTCTATAGCAACTACTAGCTAAACCCCTCCCCTTGAATTGAAACCTTGCTATCTTAGTCACCTTAGTGAGTGATCAAACCCGGTCAATCAGCCTTAATCTCCAAGCGTGTGAGCCATAGCAAACTCCAAATAGCTTGCTGTTCCTTTGTTTTCTTGCTACCTATGATCACTCCAGTGAGCACTATGCTTGGCTCTCTCTTCCTTGGCATCTATCTCTGCCTCCCTTGTCTCCTAGACATAGATTGGCTAACCATCCTGCACTGTGTGCACCAGTGCACGTGGTGACCATCGCCTTGGCACGCTATGGACGTGAGCTAAGCATCATTTGCATGGGCTCCTCCTCTATTCGTCGGTTTCGCGCGCCTAGCTGTATCCAATAGTTTCCCCGTGATCCCCTACGTCACCCTGCGTAGCTGCCCCGTCCAGACTTTCCCTGGTTTCATCGCTTTTGAGCTCGCCTGTGCCACTAACCTCTCCTGCTCCTCCTTGTCCCATGCCCGGAGCTCTGTCGAGTCTTCCCGAGCTCGCTCGAGGCCTCCCGCGTCCCCGTGAAGCTCCTGGACAAGTCTCCTCTTCCTCCCCATGCCTATGCTCGCGCCAGTGCAACGGCACACGCGTCACTGCGGCCGCGTCTGAGCACCGCGTCACCCCGCCTATAAATGGCCCTCCTCGAGCCATTCCTAGCACTCCATCGCCTCCTCCTCCTCCCAGTACCCCTCTGTAGCCTCTTACCCAAGCTTCAGAGCCTCTCCTTCCCTCCCATTGCCGCCTCGGTCGCCGCCTTGGCCGTCTTAAATTCTGGTGAACCAAGCATTTACCCTCCATTCTATCACCACATGAGCACTCCTCGGACCTCCAAGAATCTCCTCATACCCCCACTTCCTCCCCGGAGTGTCCAGAAGCGCGACGGCAAGATCTAGCCGATGGCCTCCGCCGCGGACGTCCGAGCCGCTGTTGCCGTGTTCCCCCTCGATGCACGTGCTACACCTAGCTGGATTCAGAGCCCCTTCCCGGAGCCAGCGATGCTCTCACCTCGGGCAGAGATGGTCGTAGCCGGTCGGCCCATCGCCGGCAATGCGCCTGGCCTTGCCTCCTCTGTGCCCGCGCCAGGTGGAAGAAGAGAAGGACGGGAGAGAGAGAGGTCAGCCATGGGCTCCACTGGTAAGCCTCATGGCATTGACCCCGCCCCAGGCCCGCGGGTGTTAAGTGGAAGCGTAGTTTGGGTTTCATGCTTTCATTTCAGTGAGAGCGCAAACTGCTACGGCTTTGGCCAGAAATGCGTTTTCACTGTCCCGAAAGCTTATTACCTGGAATGCGCCTTCTGTTTGACCCCGCCAGCCGAAACCCTTAGTTTGTGAACGTTCGTCGGTTAGCAGCAGAAAAGAATACTTTTTGTTTCTTTTTCTGCCTAACGAACGAACGATCATAACTTTTTGCTCGAGATTCCGATTGAGGTGAATCCAACGCCCATGTCTTTATCTCATCAAGCCCGTTCTGTTCCCATCATTTTCACTATGTCCTGACATACTAGAAATGGCCATTTTTCCCTTGCCTCTAATCAGCCCCCTCCGAGAGAGAATCTTTTCCGACGAATCTTTCTGGCTTCACTTCACTTCTTCCTGGAGATTTCTTCATCCCCAGGCAAGCCACAACCACAATTTGCATGATAGCCATGCAGTAGCATTGGTTTTCAACTTGAATCTTCAATAATAGTCTATTTTTTTGCTACTACAGTCATTATTTTGGTTATGCTTATGGATCGGTGGTTACCGTCATGCCATGTTCCTTGCATGTTGTTATCATGTTCTACCTGCTAGTATGACTTTCATATTGGCCATGCTTGGTAGTGGTACATGTTGGGTTGGTCATGTTCTTCGGTGCGTGACTATTGTCGGTTGCCGAGTACCATTGGTATGCATGGTTCCTTTCCTGTTAGTTGGTTAAGTGCTTATGCGGTAATGTTATCAATGTGTTCTTGCATGGTATTTATTGTTGATGCTAGTGGTCATGTTATGCTATGAGTAGTGTTATAATTGTGATATTCATGCTCATCATTATGCCACGCTCATCTGGATAAATGATTCATTGTTGCTATGCTTAAGGTTTATGTGGCACATCCATGTTTATGTTGATATCATGCTCATGCATTGTAGTTGCATCATGTTGTTTAATTATGACTTAGCTTATTGCATTCAAGTTTTAACCGGACTTAAATGAACTTGAACAACTGTTGGTTGAGTCATGGTGCCACCATATAGAGCTGACCAGTGCAACCACATTTGCCTTTATGGGAAGGTCTTAACTAGGTCTGTTGTGTTGCCTCTTACTGGTGCCTCCAACGAGGGAAGGTTATGGGCGTGCTCTACCCTGATCAGGTAGGCGTACATAAGCCTTGTGAGCCCGAGTTTGGTTATGTGCACATGTCCCTGTTTGGGACCGTTTATTGTTTTGCCATGATGGTGGTCGTTGATGCCTTTGGTAGGCACGGGGCCATCCATGACTTAGCCCACAGGAAAGTTGGTCAGAGTGGCCGGGAGAGTGTCATGGTAGTAGAGCGGTTTTGTCAAGATGCCGTTGGTCCACCCGAATAGGAGTGTGAGGCCTTGGGTTCCGTGGTGTGGGTACAGTGTGCTAACCTCTACAGAGTGTGTGTTAAATCTATCGATAGCCTCGCCCGCGGATAAGGCCCAGTTCGTAGTTGGTCACACTATGGGTCAACCATAATAATAATGATGTGCTTAGTAACAAGCCCGGTCCAAGGATAAAAGAAGTTAGTTGATCTTTATGTGATCATGAGAGGATCATCGTGGTATCGAGGATACCGAGTTGATGGATATTTGTGATATTGTGCGAGAATCACGGGTGAAGGTCAAGCTCCTTGTGGTCATGTAATGATTACTATGGTATTGTAATAACAAGCTTGATTGGATCCTGAGATGATCGTGTGATGTCCGAGGTTGGTAAGTGATGCATGTGATGGTTACGAGGTAACCCGATCAGAGTAAGTTGGTGCAGGATAGTGTTATCATGTTGCATGCTAGTTTCATCTTGATCTTATGTTCATGCCATGCTCATATTGTTCTAGCGGTACCATTTTCATTTTGTTCATGCTATAATTGATCAGATAATATCATGTAAATCCTTGTGAATCTGTAATTGCCATGCTGTTGTTTGTCTTGATTGCTTCTGCTTGCTGTGAGCTTGCAAGTACATTCAATGTACTGACCTGGCGTGTCATGCTAGTTTGCAGGTCATGCCGGTATTGATTGCTTGTTTGTCATGGATTCCTTGTTTGCGAGCTAGGATAAGCGTTCCAGCCAGAGTCCCTGCGGAGTGGAGTTCACCACCACCGTCGTTGTTTCGCTGCCAATAATTAGTCCGCTGCTTCATGTTGTTTTGCTGCTTGCATAGAGCAACTGTGGAAAGTGTAGTGTCGCCGTGCCAATGTAATTCCCTTGTAGCCAATATAGATTGTAATAAAGAGCCGATTTGTTCTATGCTAAGTAGTGCTGTATTCCAGAAGACTTCTCCTCGATCTCTGGGCTGGAATACGGGGCATTCCGATTTCTCTGAGCCGGGTTCCACAAAAACATGGTAAAGAAAGAGAACCATGGGCTCATAAACCCATGCCCTTTCCACTTAAATCAAGTAAGAAGAAAGATGATGAAGAATTTGAACACTTTGCTGAAATGCATAGGCCAGTCTTTTGGGCACTCACTTGACTGATATTTTAAAGATGACCCCTTATGAAAAATACATGAAAGACATCATCTGTAATAAAAGAAAGATACCTGAAGCTGAAATCTCCACCATGCTTGCTAATTATTCTTTTAAGGATGGAGTGCCTAAAAAAGTTGGAGATTTGGGAATACCAACTATACCTTGCTCCATCAAAAGAAACTATGTTAAAAGTGCTTTTTGTGATTTAGGAGCCGGTGTTAGTTATGCCTTTCTCCTTATATAAAGGACTTGATTTGAATAAACTCACACCTACTGAAATATCTTTGCAAATGGATGACAAATGAACTGCTATACCTAGGATGTGCCTGTTGTTGTTGCAAATGTTACCATCTTAAATGGTTTGTTATACTTGAGATGCCCGAGGACGACAACATGTCGATTATCCTTGGTAGACCTTTTTTGAATACTGTAGGGGCTATTATTGATTGCAATAAAAATGATACGTCTCCGTCATATCTATAATTTTTGATTGTTCCATGCCAATATTCTACAACTTCTACATACTTTCGGCCACTTTTCATACTATTTTTGGGACTAACATATTGATCTAGTGCCCAGTGCTAGTTCCTGTTTGTTGCATTTTTTCCGCGGAAAATCCATATAAAATGGATTCCGAATGCATAAACTTACGGAATTTTTTTGTAATATATGTGATTTTGGGAAAAATAATCAACACGAGACGATCCCCGAGGGGGCCACAAGGCAGGGGAACGCCCCAGGGGGTAGGGCGCGCCCTGGGCCCTTGTGGCCACCCCTTAAGGTGGTTGGTGCCCTTCTTTCGCCGCAAGAAAGCTAATATCTGGATAAAAATCGTGTTAAAATTTCAGCCCAACCAGAGTTACGGATCTATGGGAATTTAAGAAACGGTGAAAGGCCAGAATCTAGGAACGCTGAAACAGAAGGAAACAGGGAGAGAGAGAGAGAGAGATCCAATCTCGGAGGGGCTCTCGCCCCTCCACCACCATGGAGGCCATGGACCAGAGGGGAAACCCTTCTCCCATATAGGAGGAAGGCCAAGGAAGAAGAAGAAGGAGGGGGCTCTCTCCCCCTCTCTCTCAATGGCACCAGAACGCCGCTGGGGCCATCATCGTGATGGCCATCTACGACAACAACTTTGCCATCGTCATCACCAACTCTCTCCCCCTCTATGCAGCGGTGTAATGATACGTCTCCAACGTATCTATATTTTTGATTGTTCCATGCTATTATATTATCATTCTTGGATGTTTCACAATCATTTTATATCAACTTTATATCATTTTTGGGACTAACCTATTGACATAGTGCCAAGTGCCAGTTGTTGTTTTCTGCTTGTTTTTTACATCGCGGGAAATCAATATCAAACAAAGTCCAAACGCAGCGAAACTTGTGGATTTTTTTGGACCAGAAGACATCCAGTGGGCCAAAGAAGCACCGAAGAGGGGGGGGGGCGAGGTGTCCACCTCGGTGGCGTCCCGCACCGCCTCTTTGCTCTATAAATACCCCAATATTCCGGAATCCCTAGGGGAGTCGACGAAAATCAATTCCAGCCGTGGCAAGTCCCAGAACCACCAGATCCAATCTAAACACCATCACAGAGGGGTTCATTATCCTCATTCATGCCTCTCCAATGATGCATGAGTAGTTCATTGTAGACCTACGGGTCCTAGTTAGTAGCTAGATGGCTTCCCCCCTCTCTCTCTCTCTCTCGATTCTCAATACAATGGTCTCTTAGATATCTATTTGATGTAATTCTTTTTGCCGTGTGTTTGTTGAGATCCGATGAACTTCGAGTTTATGATCAGATTATGTTTTTATCCATGGAAGTTATTTGAGTCTTCTTGATCTCTTGTATGCATGACTACTTATAGCCTCGTATTTCTTCTCCAAATCTTTGGTTTATTTAGGCTAACTAGATTGATTTTTCTTACCATGGGAAGAGGTGCTTTGTGATGGGTTCGATCTTATGGTGCTTGATCCCAGTGACAGAAGGGGAACCGACACGTATGTATCGTTTCTATTAAGGATAAAAAGATGAGGTCTATTTCTACATAAATAGATATTGTCTACATTAATTCATCGTTCTTATTGCATTACTCCATTTTTTCATGAACTTAATACACTAGAGGCATGCTGGACAGCGGTCGATGTGTGGAGTAATAGTAGTAGATGCAGGCAGGAGTTGGTCTACTAATCTTGGATGTGATGCCTATATAATGATCATTGCCTGGATATCGTCATGATTATTTGAAGTTCTATCAATTGCCCAACAGTAATTTGTTTACCCACTATATGCTATTTTTCTCAAGAGAAGCCACTAGTGAAATCTACGGCCCCCAGGTCTCTTCTTATCATATGTTCCTTCGAGATCTATTTTTATTTGCTTTTATTTTCAGTTCTATTAATCCAAGAATACAAAAATACCTTGCCGCAATTTTAGTAATTTATTTTATCTCGCGTTCCTGCGAGATCTATTTATCCAATCTACTATAATTTTATCCATCTTTCTACCCATGAGGGATTGACAACCCCCATCTTACGCCGGGTTGCAAGTATTTGTTCTTTGTGAGTAGGAGTTGTTTACGTGGTGTTGCGTGGTTCTCCTACTGGTTCGATAACCTTGGTCTCATCACTGAGGGAAATACCTACCGTTGCTTTGTTGCATCATCCCTTCCTCTTTGGGGAAATACCGACGTAGTTCAAGAAACATCAAAAGGAATTTCTGGCGCCATTGCCGGGGAGACATCATCAACATCTACCAGGTTCCTAATCACAAATCTCATCTCCTTGCAATTTATATTATTTTCCATTTGCCTCTTGTTTTGCTCTCCCCCACTTTATAAAAAATTTCCGTTTTATTCGCCCTCTTTTTCATTTGCCTTTTTCTCGTCAGATCTCATGTTTGCTTGTGTTGCCATGTGCCTTCTATTTGCTTGCATCTTCGCTTGCTAAAAATCTATTGATATGGATCCTCATCCACTTGCTAATATTTTCAAGAGATCCATTTATGATGAACCAATTGCTAGCGAATTGAGTTCACTAGATTATCTTTATGAAGTTTTGCTTGAGATTTATGAATCTGAAAATTGTGATGAAGTGTTGAAGGAAGAAATTGATGAAGTGATTCATGATAGCTCCTTGAATGAAAAGCATGATTGCATTGATGTTATTATAAATTCTATTAATGTCCATTGTGTTAATGATATGCAAAACCACAATCTTGGGGATGCTAAGTTTACTATGTCCGCTACTTATTCTAATGATCATGATTGGGGTGATTCTTCTTATGATCTTGAAAATTTATTTAAGCCTCATGATGAATATGATATTGAAAATAGTGTTCGCAATAATATTGAAAGTGGGTTTGGAAGAGTGTCAACTCCAGGTAATAATAGCCCCACTACTTTGGAGAATGATCAATCTTATGAAATATTTGATAAAAGTGGGCTTGGAGAGGTCATGACTTTATTTGATGATAACCCCACTATTTTGGAAGAGTGACAACTTTGCATGCATGTGGACCGTGAAGAGAATATTTTATGTGATATTTATATTGTTGAATTTGATTATGATCCTACATGTAATTATTATGAGAGAGGAAAATATGGTTGTAGAATTTTTCATGTTACTAAACTACCTCTCGCTATGTTGAGATTGGTATTGTTTCTTTCTTCTTCCTTGCATATGTTAGTTTTTCCTTGCCTTGATCATTCGTTTGCTTATAAAATACCTATGCATAGGAAGTATGTTAGACATAAATATGTTGGTCACATGTTTTATGATGCTCTCTTTGTGTTTCAATAATTATATTTCATGTGAGCATCAATAAAATATTATGCCTAGCTAGGGGCGTAAAATGATAGCGCTCGTTGGGAGGCAACCCAACTTGTATCTTTTTGCTTTTTGGTTTTATTGCTGTTTTAAATAAATTACCCAATTATGCATATGCTTAGATGTGTTTTGTGGTTTGAATTAGTGTTTGTGCCAAGCAAAGCCTTTGGGATGATTTGGGTGATAGTTGATTTGATCTTGCTAACAAACAAAAACTTTTATGCTTAGAAAAAAATCCCATTTTTTTTTACACAAGAGAGCTTTTGATTTGATTCATTTTGTAGAAGATTTATATACAAATTGCCCACATTGTACTAATTTTCAGAATTTTTGGAGTTACGGAAGTATATGTAGTTCCCTGATTACTACAGACTGTTCTTTTTTTGACAGATTCTATTTTCGTTGTGTTATGTGCTTGTTTTGATGATTCTATGGTTTCCTTTAAGAATTTTTTCCATGAAAAAGTTAAAATACAGTATATATAATACAATAAAAAAATATGAATGGGTTTGCAATAGTACTTAAAGTAGTGATTTTCTTTCTTATACTAACGGATCTCATGAAGGTTCTGTTGAGTTTTGTGTGATTGATGTTTTCAAGTTTTGGGTGAGATCGCGATGGATGAAGAAATAAGGATTAGCAAAAGGCTAAGCTTGGGGATGCCCGAGGAACCCCAAGATAATAAAGAAGTATGAAGCAACTAAGCTTGGGGATGCCCCCGAGTGGCATCCCCTCTTTCTTCTTACAACCACGGGTATTTTACTTGGAGCTATATTTTTATTTGTCACATATTATGAGTTTTTCTTGGAGCGTCTGGTATGATATGAGTCTTTGCTTGTTTTACTATGTGGTTTAAGTCACCAATCCTTGCTGGACACACCTAGTTGAGGGAGCCAAAATTATGCTATGACTTGTTAAAATTGCTCTCTATGCTTCACTTGAATCTTTATGAGCTATGGAATTGCTCAAGAGCTTCACTTATATCTTTTTGAGTATGGTGTGCTTTGGTATTTTTGAAGAAATGCTCTCATGCCTCACTTAGATTTATTTGAGAGTTAGTAAAAAATTTAAGAAATTTTCTCTTGCTTCACTTAAATCATTTTGAGAGAAGAAAATTTTTATGCTCATGATCTTCCATTAAATTTGTTTGAGATATCAAAAGCAACATATGAAATTAGTCCCAAAGTGATAGATATTTAAGAGGGATATAATAAAAACTTTCATGAAGATCATTGGACAAAATAAACTTGATTCTTTGTAATAGTTTTGAGATATGATGATAGTGACATGTGAGTCATGTTGATGAGTAATTATGCTTTAGTAAGAATATCAGTGTTAAGGTTTGTGATTCCCTATGCAAGCATGAAAGTCAATAGTTATGCAATGAAATTACATCCTACGTGTGATGCATTATTCGGTGTTAGTTATGCTTAATTCTCGCTTATGAAATTTTTCATTTCTTGGTTGGATGCTTCCCAATCTTTTTCTAGCCTTCATTTGCACTAAGTATGATCACTACTTGTGCAGACAAAATCCTTTAAATCAGTTTTTGCCACATGAGCCCACTATACCTACCTATATGCGGTACTCTTTTGCCGTTGTAAGCAAATTTGTATGTGCCATCTCTAAATTTCAAAATAAATTTCTCTTTTGTGTGGTTGTACCGCTCATGAAACAGCAGTGGGTGGCTGATATATTTCCATGCTAGATATGTTATTCTCAAGATGAGTGTTTATTCACTTGTCATTGCACGAGAGTACGGGAAAGGTATTAGGGATGCCCAGTCCTGAATTGAAATATGAATTTACTTTATGTTGTCTATTAATAAGTTCCATGGAAAGTGTTGGTTTGGAAGGCACCCGTGGATACGGTTAGCTGTGGAAAGTGAAAGTTTTGTGGAAAAAGGAATAAACTTTATTTTCTGTTTGGGAACCGCCTATGATATATCTAGAATGGAAAGTATTGTGAACTACTCGATCGTTTTCATCGACAGGAAAAGCATGCCACCCAAAAAATTGTATCTAGTTTTTTTCTTTGAGCTCTGGCACCTCTACAAATCCGTACTTCCCTCTGCGAATGGCCTTTCTTTTACTTTATGCAATTTTTATTTTACTTGAGTCTCCATCTTCTCTTATAAAGCACCAACTAACACTACTGTAGGATGCTGCTAACGCGACACTACGATCAGAGACCCTTCGAGAAACTGTGTGCGATGCAATAATCGCAAACGGTGGTGTCAGAGAATTGTCTAAAATGTGAAAAACATCTGTGATGACGGATGCATCAAACATGGTTCGGATTTTAGGTGCGTGTGCTATGAGGCGCATACGGTTGATCCAGCAGAAATGTTTGCGATGAGGAAGAACAACAAAAATAGGCAGCCATATCAATGTGTGTGCGATATACGGCATACAGTTCCCTCCGATGAACTGTGTGCTATTAAGGAATGCAACAGAAACGGTCAGCCATATCAAGGTGTGTGTGATATACGGCATACGGTTCACTCGGACAAACTGTTTTCGATTAGGCAAGAGAACAAAAATGGTTCATCTTAACAAGATGTGTGTGATATGCGGCATTTGCGATCAGCCAAAAGAATACAAACGATTCGTGTAAACTAGATGTGTGTGATACACAACAAACAACCCACTCAGATCAACTATTTGGGATGAGAAATTATAATACGGACGGTTACTATAGTAAGTTCGTGTGTGATTTTGTTTGTACAAAAAACTTTTAAAAATGTAAACTAGTTGTTTGCGGTGGCTAGGAGTATCGCACACGATGCGTCTGCGAGTACTCGTGTGCGATGATAAGTAAGTTACACATAATGAACGGCCGCAAGGGTGATATGCTGATCATGGAGTCCGAGAAGACCATCGTTGGAAGGCTGTCGGCTTAGGTTTTTAGCCTATATTTTATTATAATTGTATGCATAAGTAGGTCGTGATTGTTTTGTGCCTTGCCACATGGGGCATTTTAAATTATATTGAATATGTAAGACAATTATTAACCATTGCCATTGTAAATTTGCCTCAACGGCGCGAAGAGCACGCGTAGGGACACCACGGACTTGCAAAAAAGGAAAAAAAAGCAGGGACGCCATGGCGAGTAACCACGTGGTCAACCTTCTGGCACCCCGTGGAAGACGCGACGACGCATTCATAGGACACGATGGTGATATCATGACCATGTGTGATAGTGGGCAGACACGTACACGTACATCCGAGAACAAGGGGCCACGTTTCGGGCTTCCGATGCGTGGCTTACAGTTGATCCAAAAGAACTATTTGCGATGAGACGGAACAACAAAAACGGGGCTTTGTGGGCCTTGAACCATCAATAAATTTTGACTTTGTTTCTCCTCACATTGCAGATTACAACGCAATAAGTAATTGCAAATCTGTTCATGCAAATCAAACTAATATGTGTTCACACCAATCAAACTAATATGTGTTCACACTTAGCACCAGGCTATAAAAACTACCCACTCGAAAATTACTTCACAGTTCCTCTCCTCATCACCTACAAAATAGGCCTTTCGCGTCAAGTCGTTCCGTGACCGGTAGGAGGACTTTCGGGTGGGCATATAACCAGGCGGCAAAGAACAAGGTCGCGGAAGCACTAGAGAGGTCCCATCGCGAAGCGGCAGCCGCAACAGAGATGTCCCGGCGCGCCGCGGAGCCCTCAAACGAGGGCTCATGGGTATGTGAGGGCTCTCACAAGCGCACTCGCCGCGTCGGCGAATGCGATGAGCTGGCGTTGCTGAAGGCCTTGGTCGGCAACGACGACATTCTCGCTGGCCTCATTAAGCAGCAGGAGCTGGTCAATGTCTTGATGAAGCTGCTCGAGATCAGCAATGCCTCGGTTGACAAGGCGACCGGCCTCGTCGAGCAACTCATGGGTGACAATGCGAAGCTCCTCAAGGCGCTCACTGAGAAGGAGGAGGAGGCCGCCGGCTGGAAGAAGTTGCATGAGCAGAGCAGTGCCTTGGGGATGATGCTGACAATGGTCGTCGAGGAACTGATGGGTGACTTGAGGAAGATCTGGATCGAGCGCGAGCAGGAGGTGGAGGAATCCGTGGCTGCTTTCAAGCAAAGCCGTGAGGAAATGAGAAAGGAGCTGGAGGATGTCATCGCCTGGCGATCCATCTAAGAGTAGATACAGTAGCGATCTAGATTGTTGCCTATGATTTCCTTCTTCTCTTGCCCCCGTGTCTTCCGAACATTGCCGCATGTGGCATTTCAAATTATCTGAAATATGTAAGACAATTACTATCTGCACCATTGTAAATTTGTTGTCGTACAATCCATTGCCATTTTATTTGTCGTCGTATTATCCGTTGCCCTATGTGGCAATTTAAATTAGGCCGGAATACGAGTTGAAAACACGTACAAAGCAAATGCTGCCATGGGATCACAACCAAACACCCTCCATCCACCCCTAAAAAATACCTCCGTCCAGGCGCTTTAATTAACCCAATAATGGTGAAGTTTTGAGTGAGGCGGGCGGTGGCTGGTGCATGGAGGTCAAAGAGATCGCTTCCCAGTCAGCTGTAACGCCCCGAGACCGACGCTCCAGAAGACTTCCAGCTATTCCGAGTTTTGTCGTGTGATTTGTTTTGTTTGTGCATTCATCATGCCATCTCTTGCATTGCATCATGTCATCATGCCATCATATCATTAATTTTAAAACTCACCTAAATAAATTGCATAGATCGTTGATCTATTTAAATCGAGGGATATTCACATGGTGATTTCTCTTTAAAACATATTCGAAGTCTCCTACTATTATTAGGGAGCTATAATAAAATTATTCCGTTTATTTGGAATTAACCATAACCCACTTGCAAAATATCCCATGCCGTTGTTATTTCAATTCTTGGTCTCCAACCTTGCCCATAATTTCTTTCATCATTTTCCGGAGGTCCACCAAAAATCCGAACATTTTTGGACCTTCCAAACTCCCACTTCCTATTTAAACTCTTTTGAATGATATTCAAATGAGTTTGAATTCAAATCTTGCATTCGTGCCAACTTCCTTTTTCTTGGACCAAGTATATTTTTGTGAGTCCGAGAAAATAATCCCCATGCCCAAACTCTCCTCCTAGCATTTCTTTTCTTCTCCTTTCTATTTTCTGCTAAGAGATTAGCCAGAGAAAGGGATGCAGCCAGCCCAACAGCCTTGCAGCCCAGCAACCAGGCCCATCTGCGCCTAGGCCCAACCGCCTCTATAACCCTAGCCCGATCGAACCCTCCTCTCGATCTCACCCTCGTTCCCCTCCCTGCGCCGCCACACACACGCATCGAGCCAGGGAGACGAGCTCCCTACACCCGATCCCCTCGCCTCCTTCCTCCTCAATCTGGCCCGAAACCGCCGTCGTCGCGCCTCTTCGCCTCTGCGCTGTTCATCCCGTGATCCGGCGCCCCCAGCCTCGTCAGCGCCCGAGCGCCTCCTCCGCGAGCTCGCCTGCCCGCACGGCCATGGCGCCGCCGGCCTCCATGGTTCGCCCGCGCCCTCCTCCATCGCGCCCGATCCTCTCGCCAACCTCCTCCTCGCGCCGGCCGCCCGCAGCTCGCCGCCTCTGACTCCTGTAGCCTCTGCTCGATTTGGAGAGGAGCTCCCACCCTTGCGCCGCTCGTTCCCGTCGTTTAGGCCGGAGCTCGCCGGGGCCCTAGCACCGGTCGCCGTCGTCCTCGCGCTGCTGAGAAACCGCCCCTGCTTCCTGTCGCGCCTCCCATGCCTTGGATTCGGCCGCCTCCGCCTGGTCCTCGTTGCCCCGCCAAGCCCAGCTACGCCCTGCTCTGCATCGCGGTACCCTCTCCCCTGCGCCCGCGGCGTCGAGCAAGGCTCGATCCGGTCGTGCGCGTTGACCTCGTGCTTGTTGGAAATATGCCCTAGAGGCAATAATAAAAGTATTATTATATTTCATTGTTCATGATAATTGTCTTTTGTTCATGCTATAACTGTATTATCCGGAAATCGTAATACACGTGTGAACACATAGACCACAATATGTCCCTAGTGAGCCTCTAGTTGACTAGCTCGTTGTGATCAACAGATGGTCATGGTTTCCTGACTATGGACATTAGATGTCGTTGATAATGGGATCACATCATTGGGAGAATGATGTGATGGACAAGACCCAATCATAAGCATAGCACAAAGATCGTGTAGTTCGTTTGCTGGAGCTTTGCCAATGTCAAGTATCTCTTCCTTCGACCATGAGATCATGTAACTCCCGGATACCGTAGGAGTGCCTTGGGTGTATCAAGCGTCACAACGTAATCGGGTGACTATAAAGGTGCATTACGGTATCTCGAAGTATCTGTTGGGTTGACACGGATCGAGGCGGGATTTGTCACTCCGTATGACGGAGAGGTATCTCTGGCCCACTCGGTAATGCATCATCATAATGAGCTCAAGGTGACCAAGGTGTTGGTCACGGGATCATGCATTCTGATCGAGTAAAGTGACTTGCGTAACGGACTGAACAAGGTATTGGGATACCGACGATCGAGTCTCGGGCAAGTAACGTACCGATTGACAAAGGAATTGCATACGTGGTTTGATCGAATCCTCGACATCGTGGTTCAACCAATGAAATCATCGAGAAGCATGTAGGAGCCAACATGGGTATCCGGACCCGCTGTTGGTTATTGCCCGAGAGTCGTCTCGGTCATGTCTGCGTGTCTCCGAACCCGTAGGGTCTACACACATAAGGTTCGGTGACGCTAGGGTTATTAGGAAGACTAGTATGTGACTACGAATGTTGTTGAGTCCGGATGAGATCCGGACGTCACGAGGAGTTAGGAAGGGTCCAGAGGTAAAGATTTATATATGGGAAGTTGTTAAAAGGACACCGGAAAGTTTCGGGGGCATACCGGTATTGTACCGGGACCACCGGAAGGGCTCCAGGGGTCCACCGGGAGGGGCTACCCCTCCTGGGGGGCCACTTGGGCTGCGTGGGGAGTTGGCCAGCCCCTGGTGGGCTGGGCGCACCCCCTCCCTTGGGCCCTTGCGCCTAGGGTTGAGGGGGGAACCCTAGAGGGGGCGCCCCCCTTTGCTTGGGGGGCAAGTCCCCCCTCCCCTTGGCCGCCGCCCCCCCTCTAGATGGATCTAGAGGGGCCGGCCCCCCTCTCCCTTCCCCCTATAAATAGAGGGGTGAGGGGAGGGCAGCCGCACCATAAGCCAAGGCGCAGCCCTCCCCTCCCCAACACCTCTCCTCCTCCGTTGTGTGCTCGTGAAGCCTGCCGAGATCTTGCCTCTCCACCATCACCACGCCGTCGTGCTGCCGGTGGAGTTGTCTTCCTCAACCTCTCCTTCCTCCTTGCTGGATCAAGACGGAGGAGACGTCACCCGTACCGTACGTGTGTTGAATGCGGAGGTGCTGTCCGTTCAGCACTTGGTCATCGGTGATTCGAATCACGTCGAGTACGACTACATCATCACCTTGCAAGCTTCCGCACGCGATCTACAAGTGGTATGTAGATGCAAACTCTCTCCCGTTGATCGTTGCTTAGATGAACTCATAGATGGATCTTGGTGAAACCGTAGGAAAATTTTTAATTTTCGCAGCGTTCCCCAACAAAGTGGCATCATGAGCTAGGTCTATCGTAGTTCTCTAATGCACGAGTAGAACACAATTTGTTGTGGGTGTGGATCTTGTCAACTTACTTGCCTCTACTAGTCTTTTCTTGCTTCAGCGGTATTGTGGGATGAAGCGCCCGGACCAACCTTACGTGCACTTACGTGAGACCGGTTCCACCGATTGACATGCACTAGTTGCATAAGGTGGCTGGCTGGTGTCTGTCTCTCCCACTTTAGTTGGAGCGGATTCGATGAACAGGTCCCTTATGAAGGGTAAATAGAAGTTGACAAGATCACGTTGTGGTGTTTCGTAGGTAAGAAAACGTTCTTGCTAGAACCCAATCGCAGCCACGTAAAAGATGCAACAACAATTAGAGGACGTCTAACTTGTTTTTGCAGCGATTGATCGTGTGATGTGATATGGCCAGAAGTTGTGATGAATGATGAATTGTGATGTATGAGATCATGTTCTTGTAATAGGATTCACGACTTGCATGTCGATGAGTATGACAACCGGCAGGAGCCATAGGAGTTGTCTTTATTTTTTGTATGACCTGCGTGTCAATGAAGAACGCCATGTAAACTACTTTACTTCATTGCTAAACGCGTTAGTCATAGAAGTAGAAGTAGTCGTTGGCGTGACAACTTCATGAAGACACGATGATGGAGATCATGATGATGGAGATCATGGTGTCAAGCGGTGACAAGATGATCATGGAGCCCGAAGATGGAGATCAATGGAGTTTTATGATATTGGCCATATCATGTCACAACTATATAATTGCATGTGATGTTTATTATGTTTATGCATCTTGTTTACTTAGGACGACGGTAGTAAATAAGATGATCCTTATAAAATTTCAAGAAGTGTTCTCCCTAAGCGTGCACCGTTGCTACAGTTCGTCGTTTCTAAGCACCACGTGATGATCGGGTGTGATGGATTCTTACGCTCACATACAACGGGTGTAAGACAGTTTTACAGCGAAAACACTTAGGGTTAACTTGACGAGCCTAGCATGTGCAGACATGGCCTCGGAACACGGAGACCGAAAGGTCGAACACGAGTCGTATGGAAGATACGATCAACATGAAGATGTTCACCGACGATGACTAGTCCGTCTCACGTGATGATCGGACACGGGCTAGTCGACTCGGATCGTGTAACACTTAGATGACTAGAGGGATGTCTAATCTAAGTGGGAGTTCATAATTTTGATTAGAACTTTATTATCATGAACTTAGTCTAAAACCTTTGCAAATATGTCTTGTAGATCAATGGCCAACGCTAATGTCAACATGAACTTCAGCGTTCCTAGAGAAAACCAAGCTGAAAGATGATGGCAGCAACTATACGGATTGGGTCCGAACACGAGGATCATCCTCATAGCTGCCAAGAAACAATATGTCCTAGAAGCACCGTTAGGTGACCCACCCGTTCTCCAAAGGCCTTTGCAAGACGATTTGAGCGTTTGGCGGACTCGTTCGATGATTACTCCCTCGTTCGGTGCGGCATGCTCTACAACTTAGAACCGGGCTCCAAAAGCGTTTTGAGCATCACGGAGCATATGAGATGTTGAAGAGCTGAAACTAGTTTTCCAAGCTCATGCCCGGTCGAGAGATATGATGTCTCCGACAAGTTCTCAGCTTGTAAGATGGAGGAAAACAGTTACATTAGTGAGCACATCCACGAAGATGTGCAGGTTGCACAACCGTATGACCCGGTGAACATTAACCTCCCAGATGAGGCGGTCATTGACAGAATCCTCGATCGCTTCCACCAAGCTACAAGAGCTTTGTGATGAACTACAACATGCGGGGATGGTGAAGACCATTCTGAAGTGTACTCGATCTGTGAAGTCGCAGAGGCTGAAATCAGAAAGAACATCAAGTGTTGATGGTCAATAAGACCACTAAGTTTAAGAAGGGCAAGGGAAGAAGAACTTCAAGAAGGACGGCAAATATGTTGCCGCTACCGTAAGCCGATTTTGGGAAGAAGTCAAAGAATGGACCCAAGCACGAGATCGAGTGCTTTTATTGCAAGGGAAGGGTCCTCGAAGCGGAACTGCCCCAAATACTTAGCGGATAAGAAGGCCGGCAACACCAAAGGTATATTTGATATACATGTAATTGATGTGTACCTTACCGATTACTCGTAGTAACTCACGGGTATTTGATACGGTGCCGTTGCTCATATTTGTAACTCACGGCAGGAGCTGCGGAATAAATCGAGGCTGGCGAAGGGCGAGGTGACGATCTTGGCGTCGGGAATGGTTCAGTCGATGTGATCGCCGTCGCACGCTGCCTCTACATTTACCCACGGGATTAGTTTTGAACCTTAATAATTGTTATTTAGTGCCAAGTTTGAGCATGAACATTGTATCCGGATCTCGTTTGATACGAGATGGCTACTCATTTAAGTCTGAGAATAATGGTTGTTCGATTTATATGAGAGATATGTTTTATGGTCATGCTCCGATGGTCAATGGTTTATTCTTAATGAATCTCGAGCGTAATATTACACATGTTCATAGTGTGGATGCCAAAAGATGTAAAGTTGATAACGATAGTCCCACATATTTGTGGCACTGCCACCTTGGTCACATTGGTGTCAAGCGCATGAAGAAGCTCCATGATGATGGACTTTTAGAGTCACTTGATTATGAATCGTTTGACACATGCGAACCATGCCTGTTAGGCAAAATGACCAAGACTCCGTTCTCCAGAACAATGGAGCGAGCAACCAACTTGTTGGAAATCATACATACCGATGTGTGCGGTCCAATGAGCATTGAGGCTCGCAGAGGATATCGTTATGTTCTCACTCTCACTGATGACTTGAGTAGATATGGGTATGTCTACTTAATGAAACACAAGTCTGAGACCTTTGAAAAGTTCAAGGAATTTCAGAATGAGGTGGAGATTCAATGTGACCGAAAGATAAAGTTCCTGCGATCAGATCGTGGAGGAGAATACTTAAGTCACGAATTTGGTACACACTTAAGGAAATGTGGAATCGTTTCACAACTCACGCCGCCTGGAACACCTCAGCGAAACGGTGTGTCCGAACGTCGTAATCGCACTCTATTGGGTATGGTGCGGTCTATGATGTCTCTTATCGATTTACCGCTATCATTTTGGGGATACGCTCTAGAGACAGCTACATTCACTTTAAATAGGGCACCGTCTAAATCCGTTGAGACGACACCGTATGAATTATGGTTTGGGAAGAAACCTAAGCTGTCGTTTCTAAAAGTTTGGGGATGCGATGCTTATGTCAAGAAACTTCAAACTGAAAAGCTCGAACCCAAGTCGAAAAAATGCGTATTCATAGGATACCCTAAGGAAACTGTTGGGTATACCTTCTACTTAAGATCCGAAGGCAAGATCTTTGTTGCCAAGAACGGATGCTTTCTAGAAAAAGAGTTTCTCTCGAAAGAAGTAAGTGGGAGGAAAGTAGAACTCGATGAAGTACTACCTCTCGAACGGGAAAGTGGTGCAGCGCAGGAAACCGTTCCTGTGATGCCCGCACCAACTGAAGAGGAAACCAATGATGATGATCAAGGTACTTCGGATCAAGTTGCTACTGAACTTCGTAGGTCCACAAGGACACGTTTTGCACCAGAGTGGTACGACAACCCTGTCTTGGAAATCATGTTGTTAGACAACGGTGAACCTTCGAACTATGAAGAAGCGATGGCGGGCCCGGACTCCAACAAATGGCTTGAAGCCATGAAATCCGAGATAGAATCCATGTATGAAAACAAAGTATGGACTTTGACAGACTTGCTCGATGATCGGCGAGCGATAGAAAACAAATGGATTTTTAAGAAGAAGATGGACGCGGATGGAAATGTTACCATCTATAAAGCTCGACTTGTCGCTAAGGGTTATCGACAAGTTCAAGGGATTGACTACGACGAGACATTCTCTCCCGTAGCGAAGCTGAAGTCCGTCCGAATCATGTTAGCAATTGTCGCATACTATGATTATGAGATATGGCAGATGGACGTCAAAACAACATTCCTTAACGAACATCTTAAGGAAGAGCTGTATATTATGCAGCCGGAAGGTTTTGTCGATCCTCAGAACGCTAACAAAGTATGCAAGCTCCAGCGATCCATTTATGGACTGGTGCAAGCATCTCGGAGTTGGAACATTCGTTTTGATGAGATGATCAAAGCATTTGGGTTTATGCAGACTTATAGAGAAGCCTGCGTTTACAAGAAAGTGAGTGGGAGCTCTGTAGCATTTATCCTATTATATGTAGATGACATACTCTTGATGGGAAATGATACAAAACTTCTGGACAGCATTAAGGCCTACTTGAATAAGTGTTTTTCAATGAAAGACCTTGGAGAAGCTGCTTATATATTAGGCATCAAGATCTATAGAGATAGATCGAGATGCCTCATAGGTCTTTCACAAAGCACATACCTTGATAAGATTTTGAAGAGGTTCAAAATGGATCAGTCAAGAAGGGTTCTTGCCTATGTTACAAGGTGTGAGATTGAGTTCAGCTCGATCACGACCACGGCAAAAGATAAAGAAGAGATGAGTGTCATCCCTATGCTTCAGCCATAGGATCTATTATGTATGCCATCTTGTGTACCAGGCCGATGTAAACCTTGTCGTGAGTTTGGTAGCAAGATACCAAAGTAATCCCGCAAGGAACTTTGGACAACGATCAAGAATATCTGAAGTACCGAAAAGGACAAAGGACATGTTTCTCGTTTATGGAGGAGACGAAGAGCTCGTGGTAAAGGGTTACGTCGACGCTAGCTTTGACTCAGATCTGGATGACTCTAAGTCACAAACCGGATCGTGTATATGTTGAATGGTGGAAGCGATGGTAGTGCGGTGCAAGTAGAGCATCGTGGCGGGATCTACGTGTGAAGCGGAGTACATGGTAGCCTCGGAGGCAGCGCATGAAGCGATTTGGGTGAAGGAGTTCATCACCGACACAGGAGTCATACCCAATGCGTCGGGCCGATCAAACTCTTCTCGTGACAACACTAGAGCTATTGCCCTTGCCAAGGAGCCAGGTTTCACAAGAAGACCAGCACATCAAGCGTCATTTCAGCTCCATCCGTGAAAATGTTCAAGATGGAGACATAGAGATTTGCAAAGTGCACACGAACTCGAATGTCGCAGATCCGTTGACTAAACCTCTCGCGTGCAAAACATGATCAACACGAACTCTATGGGTGTTCGATTCATCACAATGTAACTAGATTAGTGACTCTAGTGCAAGTGGGAGACTGTTGGAAATATGCCCTAGAGGCAATAATAAAAGTATTATTATATTTCATTGTTCATGATAATTGTCTTTTGTTCATGCTATAAGCTGTATTATCCGGAAATCGTAATACACATGTGAACACATAGACCACAATATGTCCCTAGTGAGCCTCTAGTTGACTAGCTCGTTGTGATCAGCAGATGGTCATGGTTTCTCGACTATGGACATTAGATGTCGTTGATAACGGGATCACATCATTAGGAGAATGATGTGATGGACAAGACAATCATAAGCATAGCACAAAGATCGTGTAGTTCGTTTCTTGGAGCTTTGCCAATGTCAAGTATCTCTTCCTTCGACCATGAGATCGTGTAACTCCGGATACCGTAGGAGTGCCTTGGGTGTATCAAAGCGTCTGGCGAATCGGGTGACTATAAAGGTGCATTACGGTATCTCCGAAAGTATCTGTTGGGTTGACACGGATCGAGGCGGGATTTGTCACCGTATGACGGAGAGGTATCTCTGGGCCCACTCGGTAATGCATCATCATAATGAGCTCAAGGTGACCAAGGTGTTGGTCACGAGATCATGCATTACGGTATGAGTAAAGTGACTTGCCGGTAACGAGACTGAACAAGGTATTGGGATACCGACGATCGAGTCTCGGGCAAGTAACGCATCTTGATTGACAAAGGAATTGCATACGTGGTGCGATCGAATCCTCGACATCGTGGTTCAACCGATGAAATCATCGAGGAGCATGTGGGAGCCAACATGGGTATCGGACCCGCTGTTGGTTATTGCCCGAGAGTCGTCTCGGTCATGTCTCGTGTCTCCCGAACCCGTGGGATCTACACACTTAAGGTTCGGTGGCGCTAGGGTTATTAGGAAGACTAGTATGTGACTACCGAATGTTATTAGGAGTCCGGATGAGATCCGGACGTCACGAGGAGTTCGGAAGGGTCCGGAGGTAAAGATTTATATAGGGAAGTTGTTAAAGGACAGGAAAGTTTGGGGCATACCGTGTGTACCTGGGACCACCGGAAGGGCTCTGGGGTCCACGGGAGGGCCACCTCTCTGGGGGCCACTTGGGCTGCGTGGGGAGTTGGCCAGCCTGGTGGGCTGGGCGCACCCTCCCTTGGGCCCTTGCGCCTAGGGTTGATGGGGAACCCAGAGGGCGCCCCTGCTTAGGGGCAAGTCCCCCTCCCTTAGCCGCCCCCTCTAGATGGATCTAGAGGGGGCCCCTCTCCCTTCCCCTATAAATAGAGGGGTGAGGGAGGGCAGCCGCACCATAAGCCAAGGCGCAGCCCTCCCCTCCCCAACACCTCTCCTCCTCCGTTGTGTGCTCGGCGAAGCCCTGTCGGAGTACTGCCTCTCCACCATCACCACGCCGTTGTGCTGCCGGTGGAGCTATCTTCCTCAACCTCTCCTTCCTCCGTGCTGGATCAAGACGGAGGAGACGTCACCCGTACCGTACGTGTGTTGAACGGGGAGGTGCTGTCCGTTCAGCACTTGGTCATCGGTGATTCGAATCACGTCGAGTACGACTACATCATCACCTTGCAAGCTTCCGCACGCGATCTACAAGTGGTATGTAGATGCAAACTCTCTCATGTTACTCGTTGCTTAGATGAACTCATAGATGGATCTTGGTGAAACCGTAGGAAAATTTTAATTTTCTGCAACGTTCCCCAACAGTGCTGCCCTTGCCCCATGCATCTACCACTCCTGTGAGCACCCCATTTGCAAAACCTGCCGCCATCGGAGGTGACCAGTTCATCGTGTCCTTTTGAACGCTATCAACCGAGGCCTTTGGTGTTGTTCTGGATTTCGCCAAGACCGGACCCGTCAAGTACCCCGTCGGATTCATCAAGACCCTCATGTATGACTACACCTGGTGATGCGTCAAGTACCTCTACCGACGACCTGAACATCTACGGAACGGGTACAACTACCATCGCCGTGTACCACTACTTCCACTACCGCCAACATGTACGACTACGAAACGTGAACAACTACTTCCCACGACGACCCGTGAACGACTACTTCCACTACGAACTCGATCCGCCCGAAATGCACGCTTCGAAGGTATAACGCCGAGACGATGCCCGTGAACGAATGCATGTTGTATGAGATGAACCATATGTTTGCATCGTGCCCGTTTGCTTCGTGCACGTTCCTCCTCGTTTGCCATGCCGTCGACCCGTGGGAACCCGGTAACCGGGAGCACCCCACCATCTTGCATGACTCGCTCATGCTCACTTCCTTTTACACCGGTATCTCCGTGAGCTACCGGAACCGATATGTTGCTGTGGCATCATTTTCGGATTCGTTGCCATGGCACCCGTTTTGTTCCGCCATAGTGACCAAATGCTTCATAACATGCTTATGTCAACATTTTCATAAAAATTGCATAAAACTTGCATATGTCATCCGCATCAGGATAACAACAATTAAAATGTTTAAAATTGTTGCTTGCTTTAAATTGCTAAATAACATATGGGGTTTTCCGGAATTGTCGTTTGTTGCTTCCGGCCTCATTTAAACATGCCTAAATAGGTAGTTTAATTATGTTTCTCCTCTTGCCATGTTTAACCATATTTAATATTGTTGTGCTCCTAAACGAGAGTTAACTTAATAATTAAATGTGGTGTTTCGTCAATATGCAACTCGTTGCATATTGAGCTCCACTTAATTTGTAGCATTATTTGTTGCACTTTGCCATGCCATGCCTCTTTAAACCGGACATGCATCATACTTGTTTGTGCATCATGACATGTTTATGCTTGTGTGTTTACCATGTTGTTTGCTTCTTTCCAGTTTGCTTCTCTCGTTAGCTTTGGTTCCCTTCCGGAGTTGTGAGGATTCGTTCGACTATGTCCGTTTGTCTTCTTCATGGACTCGTTCTTCTTCCTATCGGGATTTCAGGCAAGATGACCATTACCCTTGATATCACTTCTATCTTTGCTTGCTAGTTGCTCCGTTCTATCGCTATGCTGCGCTACCTATCACTTGTTTTACCAAGCCTCCCAAATTGCCATATCAGCCTCTAACATTTTCACCCTTCCTAGCAAACCATTGCTTGGCTATGTTACCGCTTTGCTCAGCCCCTCTTATAGCGTTGCTAGTTGTAGGTGAAGTTGAAGATTGCTCAATGTTGGACAGGATTATGTTGGGATATCACAATATCTCTTATTTAATTAATGCATCTATATACTTGGTAAAGGGTGGAAGGCTCGGCCTTATGCCTGATGTTTTGTTCCACTCTTGCCGCCCTAGTTTCCGTCATACCGGTGTTATGTTCCTTGATTTTGCGTTCCTTACGCGGTTGGGTGATTTATGGGACCCCCTTGACAGTTTGCTTTGAATAAAACTCCTCCAAAGAAGGCCCAACCTTGGTTTTAACATTTGCCACCTAAGCCTTTTTCCCTTGGGTTCTGCAGACTCAAGGGTCATCTTTATTTTACCCCGGGCGGTGCTCCTTCGAGTGTTGGTCCAAACTAGAGCACCGTCTTGGGACCATTCCTTGGCAACTTGGATTACGTCGGTACTGTGACGCTGAGCTTATCCGGTGTGCCACGAGAACGAGATATGTGCAGCTCCTATCGGGATTTGTCGGCACAGCGGGTGGTCTTGCTGGTCTTGTTTTACCATTGTCGAAATGTCTTGTAAACCAGGATTCCGAGACTGATCGGGTCTTCCTGTGAGAAGGAATATCCTTCGTTGACCGTGAGAGCTTGTGATGGGCTAAGTTGGGATACCCCTGCAGGGTATAAACTTTCGAGAGCCGTGCCCGCGGTTATGTGGCAGATGGGAATTTGTTAATATCCGGTTGTAGAGAACTTGACACTTGACTTAACTAAAACGCATCAACCGCGTGTGTAGCCGTGATGGTCTCTTTTCGGCGGAGTCCGGGAAGTGAACACGGTTTTGGGTTATCTTTGACGTAAGTAGGAGTTCAGGATCACTTCTTGATCATTGCTAGCTTCACGACCGTTCCTTTGATTTTCTTCTCGCTCTTATTTGTGTATGTTAGCCACCATATCATGCTTAGTCGCTGCTGCAACCTCACCACTTATCCATTCCTTACCCATAAGCTTAAATAGTCTTGATCTCGCGGGTTTTGAGATTGCTGAGTCCTCGTGACTCACCAGATACTATCACAACAGTTGCCGGTGCCGATGATACCAGTGCAGAGGATGCTACCTATCTCAGATGGGAGCTCAACGAAGATCTTAGTTGTTGCTATGTGTTGTTTCTTGTTGATCAGTAGTGGAGCCCAGTTGGGACAATCGGGGATCTAGCAGCTGGGTTATCTTCTTTTCTTTTGGATTTGTCCGTAGTCGGACTTTGTGTGTGCTCTGAATGATGTATGATTTATTTAAGTACTTGTGTGAAGTGGCGATTGTAAGCCAACTCTTTATCCCAGTCTTTTTCATTACATGGGATTGTGTGAAGATGACCCTTCTTGCGACAAAACCACAATGCGGTTATGCCTCTAAGTCGTGCTTTGACACGTGGGAGATATAGCCACATCGTTGGTGTAACAAGTTGGTAATCAGAGCCATCCCCGACTTAGGAGCCCCGTGCTTGATTGAATCGCTGGCGTTGTTGAGTCTAGAACAAAAATGTTTTGAGTCTTAGGATTATATATATCAGAGAGTAGGATTCTTTTTACTCCTCAGCCCCTTCGTCGCTCTGGTGAGGCCTCCTGACGTAGATGTTTTGTCTTTCCCCGCCTCAAATTTCACTAAAATTTTTTTAGGATCATGCGGGTATCTTGGGATCGCTCCGATACTCTTATGACGAGAACATTGTTCTTGGTGCCTCCTGATATTTAGGGATTGTGGCAGTGTCCCGGGGAGTTGAGCTCCAAGGTGTTGTCATCATAATTTTATCGTTGCAGTTCTGGAATACCTGAGTTTTTGCCGACATCGAAAATCTCTTTTATGCAGTTGTTGGTGAGATAACCTCGACGCCGCCCAATACTGGGGCGGGAGTTCGGGAGTATTGCCATAGCTCGTATAACGGATGCTTTTCAAAGGTTGAGGTACACGATTTCCGAAGGTTTCTTGGTTATGTGTTGACGGATGGATACAGCTTGGATGTAGGGTTTGTTAGTTTTGGGTGATATATATATATATATATTGCTTCCCCTGTATCCCCAACACCAGTTTGCATAACCAGAAAGTTTCGGGAGTTTTACAGGTGGGAATTCAAGTAGCTCTAGCTTTTTTTTCTTTCCGACAAATGCATGATATGAGATTGGGGTTCGACGTCTAGTGGTCCGCCTATCCACGGTCGTTTTTTACAGTGGTCTCACTGTGTCTTAAAGAACCCTTGGCTATGCTGGTTCGGGGACACTTCGTATGTCATGTGCACTGCATTGTACATGATGGTGCTGTACGATCGAGCCCGTGTGGGCCCCACCATGAAAACTTCGGACGAAATCTCTATCATATGTTTGTTTCGGCTTATTCTGCTAGCCAACTCCTTTGTTTTGTTTTATTTGTGGTATTCGAGTTGCTTCGAAGTCAAATGTTGAATCCATACCTTTCCTAAACGGTGTTCTCATATTGCTATGTGAATACTAATCCTTCTTGATCATCAAGGTCGTCATGTTAATTATTTTCCAACCAGCGTGCTTCTCTTCAAGTGGATCCGATCATTTCAACATTCGCGAGATCAATTCTAAGTTTTCTCAACGGTATCCATTCCATTTGCCCCAAGTTGCCTTTGTTTTCCCGCCCTCCAACCCTTTTTCTTCAAGGACTTAGATTTCTTAATCAAGTATCCTTTTATTGATGGGAAGTCTCTCCATTCTTTTCCGTCAATGTTCTTATCCGGTGATTCTCAGTAAGATACTAACGGAGCTTCAAGTTTATTATTCTTCATTCCCGTATTCTTCTCCGGTGGATTAATTTCAAGCTTCGGTGTTGATCATATCTCTTCCTTTTGTTTCACGTATCTTCCCATGTGAATTTCTTATCCAAGGCTCTCTTATTTATTCACCTCTCATAGTTCATATCCGGAGTGCTCAAGATATCTCAGAAAAATCATGTTTCCATTCTTAATCCGTTCGAGTTATTTCGAGGTTTTTCTATCTTTCAAGCTATTTAATTCAACCGGTGCAACCCCCCTTTGAATCAATCGTTCAATGGTGTTTCCTTTTGAGTGGGCCCTAACCCACAAGTCTTTTCTCAGGATCTTACCTGACTCTTCTAATTTTCCCCGGAGCTATTTTCGAATTCTTTTTGAAGTTTGACGTAAGAATGAATTTCATCAGTCACATGTTTTCCAAGACCAATTTCAAATTATTTTTCATTGTTGGCTCAACCTTTTTGTTTACATTCTCCCGGAGTATCTCAACAATTCATGGTGGTGGTTCTCATAATCATTCTCAACATTTGAAGACCGAAGAAGGATTTCTCTTAAATCTTGCTCCATTCTCTTCAAGATGCATAGTTCAAGCTTGATGCCATGCTCATAATTGTTTTGATTGTGACAATTCTTTTCTTACCATCCGGAGCATTTCATGAGTTATTTCTATTTCTTTCCTCCGAAGGCCATCATGTCATAATTCTTCATTCTCAGCGTGTAGCTATCGTTCTCCAAATCTTACCGGTGAATCGTTCAGATATCCTCTAATCAGTTCATGTTCTCTTCGTTCTCATGTATCTAAATCCCTTAAAGTATCTTCAATCGTTTTCAAATTCTTCCTGGTGAATTGTGCCTTTGCTACTTTCATTTTCAATTCTTACGGTGGTTCTTTCAAGATTTTTTTCTTTGATTATCATATTAATTCATTCGTTCTTTTCAATTCTACTGGTGGTTCATGAAGACCTTCTCAAGTTTACGCTATATCTCTCTTAATCCTTTTTCAATGGGAATAACTAGTATGCCAAATCTGTTGCTTGTCATCAATTTAAATTGGTGAAGGATAGGCATAACGTAATTCTTATTATTGTTTCATCCAAGTAATCTAGTTTCTTCTTTCCAGAGTTGTTCATCATGTCACATTTCTCGGTTCGAGATGCTTCATCTTTTCTTTTACCGGAGTTCTTCATGCAGGCTCTACATGGTGGGTCGTCAAGGATTCTTTTCATTCTTCAATTGTACTTCAAGATTTCTCTCGAAGTTAAGGTCAGCCAAGCTATACTCTAAAAATAAACGTGGTGTTCAACACATGTTTGTTTTGGGGAGTTCAAGTATTCTTCATCATGCATTGCAAAGTGCAATTCTTTCTACCTTATCTTTTGAGATGGTGTTATGTCACTCTTGACAATTTCCCTTGGTTATTCAAGTTGTCAAGATTGAGGTATTTTAGATCCATCAATCTCCTTGTTGGAGTTATCTTGTGTCATATTTCACCTAAAGCCTTCCCTAAGGAATGTAGCTATTTGTGGTGCTTATCAATGATCCAATTTTCTCCTTCTCATCTCGGTAAAGAAGTTTTTCATCTCTTTGGTGCTCTCAATCAAATCAATGGTTTCCATTAGTGGCCGGTTGTCACCTCATAGTCTTGAGATGTTTTCCATAAGCCCACTACAAGCTTATTCGTTTTGTTGTTGGTTTTCCAACAACTCCGTTATAACCTTCTTGTAAGGGTGCTTGGCATTTTCTTCTCTATTCTGTTATTCCAATGATCTATCTTCTATTATTTCTTTCGAAGGCATTGTGATGTTGCTCTCTTCACTCCTCTCCTCGAATTGAGGATCGTGTTCTTTTCATGCTTATCCATTTAACCGGGGTGTTGTGTTCTCATTCAAGTTCTTTCATCTTATCAAGTTTTGCCTCCCGTTTCAATCGGAGTGCTGTCTGAAATCCTTCTTACCCCTTGCGCCATTCTTTCAATAGTTCTGGAGGCAGTGTGTAGTTGATTTCATCAAGTATCATTCCATCTTCTCAAGTTCATGTTCTATTCCTTGCATGTTCAACCAGGGTGCTGCCCGAATTCTTTCTCTCTCATCTTGTTTTAACCAGAGTAGTTTCGAATTCTATCTTGTCCATTAAACTCTTGGTTCGTTTCTTTGCAATCTTCAAGTTCTCGTAATGTTCCTTGTTCCTCTTTTCTAACGGATTGTTTGCAATCTGTAGGATCGGAAGTATGTCTAGAGGGGGGGTGATTAGACTACTTGACAACTTAAAAGTTTATGCCTTTTGATTGGAGTAGATTCTTAGCAAGTTCACAATGATAACCAAGTCAAGTATCACCCTACACATGCAATTCTAGAGTTGTGGCAGCGGAAAGTAAATTGCACGTATAGTAAATGAGAGGTGGAGAAGAGCAAACGCAAGATGGAACACGGAGATTTTTTCTCGTGGTTCCGATAGGTGGTGCTATCGTCAATCCACGTTGATGGAGACTTCAACCCACGGAGGGTAACGGCTGCTTGAGTCCACGGAGGCTCCACCCACGAAGGGTCCACGAAGAAGCAACCTTGTCTATGCCATCATGGCTTACGCCCACGGAGGACTAGCCTTACTCGGGGTAGATCTTCACGAAGTAGGCGATCTCCTTGCCCTTACAAACTCCTTGGTTCAACTCCACATCATGACGGAGGCTCCCAAGTGACACCTAACCAATCTAGGAGGCACCACCCTCCAAAAGGTAATAGATGGTGTTGGTGATGATGAACTCCTTGCTCTTGTGCTTCAAATGATAATCTCCCCAACACTCAACTCTCCTCACTGATTTTGCTGTGGTGGAAGAAAGGATTGAGTGGAAAGCAACTTGGGAAGGCTAGAAATCAAGTTTCATATGGTGGAGTGGAACAACTTGATCTCAACACAAGGGTAGGTAGTTCTCTTCTCAGAAATGTAAGGTAGGAGTGGAAGTTCTTTCTAATGGCTCTCTCTACGAATGAAGAGGAGGTGGAGGGGTATTTATAGCCTCCACACAAAATCCAACCGTTACACACATTTGACCAATCTCGGTCAGACCGAAGTTGACAACTCGGTGAGACCGAAAGTTCAAATCTTGTGAACGTTGGGATTTTCGGTGGGACCGAAAATACAATCTCGGTTAGTCCGATTCTTCCAAAGTCTAGGGTTTGCCAATCTCGGTGGGACCGACTTTCTCATCTCGGTGACACCGATTTGAGTCTGAATGTTCTGAAGCTTGGCAACACCAATTTCGTATGACCGAGTTTGGAATCGGAAAATCCGAAATTCTTAGGGTTTGGGTATATGGTGAGGTGGTTCATCTCGGTGTGGTGAGTTTGGAATCGGTGGGACCGAGATTACTTATGGGTTTATGTTGGAGTGAAAGATTGCGATAGTTTGAGAGATAAATCACTAAGCACTTGAGCAACCAGATCATCATCATAACCTCATCCCCTTTTAATAGTATTGGCTTTCCTATGGACTCAATGTGATCTTGGATCACTAAACCAAAATGGAGTCTTGAGCTTTTTGCCAATGTTTTCCTTAGCATTTTGAGGGTCCACATCATCGGTCATTGCCATACCCATATCACTTGAACTTTCTGAAATATTCTCAAGAAATGATTAGTTCAACGATATATATGTTGTTATTAATTACCAAAACCACCCGGGATTAGTTGCACTTTCAATCTCCCCTTTTGGTAATTGATGACAACATATAGATCAAACTTCGACAAATGATATAATCAATGAATAACATCGTCGCTTTGAGAAGTATGTGATAAGCAAGAGCTCCCCCTAAATTTGTGCATTATTTAAGATTTGCGTTTGAATGCAAATGCACAATCGATTAGGATCATGGGTTACTCTTCCATGTCACATACATCTTGGTGGAGCGCACAAAATGATAAGAATGAATAGCATGCACCCAATCACCAAGACATGAGTAAATGATCATACAAGATATGAATGGAATTTGATAAGCATCAAGCACACATTAAGCACAGTATGATCAAGCACTCATCAAGATAGAGCAAACGTAGTATCAAACACACGAAATGTCTCAAAGAACTCAAAAGTATCTCAAGGAAAACCGCAAGCGAAAAGAGCAAAAGCGAGCACTCTCTCTCGAAACCCTATGATCTATACAATTTCTCCCCTTTGGCAACAAGTTACCAAAAGTTCGAAGGTATAGAGCTAATCGTCACTCGGGACTCTGCTGGCGGCTCTGTCTGCGTCGATGGAGTGGAGATAGCTGCATCTGCAAGCTTCTGCTGAAGTCTGTGGAGCTGGAGGAGTGGATCTTGGAGCTAGTCTTTGGAACCGACGGAGCTGTAGGAGGTCTTGATGTAGTAGCCACAGGGTCGACCTTTGGAATAGCGGTGATCTGGGCTTTGTGGGCCTTTGGAGCAGGCTGCTCATAGTCATCTGGACCATATCACCTTCCATCTCTCTCATGAGTTCGCCTTCTCCTCTTCGCTTCCTCGATGTCCGCCTCAAGCTTGTTGGCGGTGACTGCACTTGATCGACTTAACATCGAGCATGGAACTTATCTTCAACTATCCTCTCAAGGCTCTCCCGAGGCGCACTATCTTTGGCAGCGTAGCTCAATTCTCTCGAGTGGCTTCAAGAAGTTGTTCTGCAGCGCTCTTGGGCTTTTCTTGCTTCCTTCTCAGCTTTAGCTTGTTTGGCAGCTTCGGACTTAGCATGTCCTTGACGGATGTGGGAGCATCCTCTGTCATCACAATCTCGTTATCCTCATGTTCAGGCTGCAGTGGCAAGTGGGGTCTATCCAATAGGTAGGTGTCCGTGCCAAACTTGGCATTAATGAGCATCTGAATATGCGGAGCAAACCCACACGACCTCTTCTGGTCTGCTGCTGTCCTCTTGATAGTCTCAACTATCAGGTCCATCACCTTAAAAGGTGTCTTCTGATCTAGAATGTGCAGCATGTTGATAGAATACCCTCTTATCATGCGGTGGTCCCCTGACTTGGGCATCAAAGTATGCCTCAGAATGGTATTGGTGGTTGGGAGACCTGCCTGAAGATAATAGACTGAACCAAGCTTCCAAATCTCAACATCCTTCTCAGGTACCTCATTGTACATGTTCTTCATTGACTCGTGATTTTTCTTCGGAATGCCATACACATCAATGTCATCATCCCTTGAGACTGGTGCATTCAGCAACGCTCTCCATTCCTCAACAGTTGAATGGAATCTACGCCATACATCATCCATACAATTCTACCATCCGGATAGAAGTGTGCGGTGGCATAGAACCGCATGATCATCTCATCATTCCAAGCGATCGACCGACCAACAAACTCTGCAATCCCACAAGCGGTGAAGCTTTCATGCACATGTGGGAAATAGTCTCTGTGCTCTTCCTTTGTCGATGTAATCCCGGTCTACATATCCGTGTCAAGCAACAATTGGCTTCTTATCCATGAGCTTTGTCTCATAAAAGTCTTGTTGCTCTCTAGTGTGGAATCTTGAGTCAAGCTGCTGTTCTTCTCCTGGTGGCATATGGATCAACTTGCCTCCATTGCTCGAGACCTTTATCCTTCCTCTCCTTCATATTTTCAGCTCGAGGATGAGCTTCATTATGAACTGGCGGTTTACATCGAGCTTGAGCAAAACATGAGCCTCATCATCGATTCTGCGGTGGCACATTGTCCTTCTTCTTCTCTCAAGCGGTATGTTCCTCACAGTCTTCTTTGGCTTGGCGGCGAGGTTTAGCTTGGGCTGCCTTTGCTTGAGCTGATTGCTTAGCTTTTGTGGGTGCTCCTGGCCTGATGGCATCTTCCATCAACTTCTGCTTCTGAGGAGGCTGGGGTGCTTCCTCATCAGAATCATCATCATCATCATCCGCTTCTTCATGAACTAGCCTCTTCCTCTTGGAAGTTTTCTTGATCTTCTTTGGAGGTTTCTTCCATCTTTGAGCTTCGGCTTGATGGATTTCTTCACCTTGCTGGTGCCTTTCTTTGTTGTTTCCTTGATAGCCCTTGGCAACCACTTGCCTTTTTGGCTTTGAAGTTATTTCCTCATCTGCAACAAAGTCTGAATCCTCCTCATCGAATTCCTCTTCTTCACAGCCACGTGGCAGTGCCAGCAGCGATCCACTTGGAGTGCTTCTCTCTCCATCATCTGAAAAACTGCTTGCTTACGGACTTGTAGCTGCCTCTGGAATCTCAACGGCATCTCGGACCTGTTCATTGTCACTTCCATCGACATGGTGACAACTTTGTGAATAGAATAGGTATAGGCGAGAATAGAAGAGTTATCACAAACCGCAGAGGATTTTGCAAAAGAATGAGTTCAAACTTTAGTTTTAGGTTTTCACAGAATACATGTCGGTCGACCGAAGTCTATAAATTCGTGAAACCGAAATGTCTAAACAGACCACATACACCACTTTCGGTTGGACGAAATGGGTTTGATCTAGCCGAGACCACTAGGGTTTCACTGAATCTTCACTTCGGTCTTACCGATTTGCACAACTTCGGTTTCACCGAAAAGTGCGATCAATGGCCAGAGGCCAAATCGGTCGATCCGAGAATGTCGAATCGGTCACACCGAGATGTGTTGGTGGAAACCTAACCTAAAATTTTCACTCGAATTTTGTTCTATGACCTAAACAATTTGGATAGGGAGATCTCAATCTTGGCAAGAAACATGACAACACCTAACGTGCATTGAATCAGCGGTTGGAGCACGAGAGGATGAAACTCACCCAATGCGGTGGAGCTTCACTACGGGCGGCAACGGCGCGATGAGAAGGACCGCTGACGGCGATGGAGACCAGCAAGCAGGGCGCATGTAACGGCGGAGACGATCCGGAGACCAAGGCGACGGGCGTGAAGGGTTTGAGGGCGGAGCGTTTGAAGAAGTAATCAACGCGCTGTCCTCGGGTATATATACCCTTCGGTTGTCGGTGGGACCGAGTTTGAAAACTTCGGTGGGACCGAGATGGTTAGCTGCGTGCGATTACACACTTCGTCACGCCGAAATTTGAAACTTCGGTTTCACCGAGGTGAAAACCTAGATCAATCCAAGTGATTTGATCCGTCCGATTTGAGTATATCGGTTTGACCAAAAGTACTTAGAAGGTTTTGGAAGTTAGGCTTTTGACGGATCGGTGGCTCGAGTGCTCCTCACTCGGATGCGTCCAAAAAGTCTTGTTCAAAGTTTGTGATATAAGCATGAATAGAGTTTGAGACAAGAAAGCATAGATAGCTAGGGGAGGAACTTAGGCATTCTTGTCCATCCATTTGGTCAAAAAGAAAAATCCAAGAGACCAAAGCAACAAATGGATGTCCTCGAATGGATAAAACCATGCATCCAACATGCTCACACAATAAGATAGCAAATGAAATATGTGTCAAACATGCACAAACAAAGCACTTAGCAACTAGCACACAATTTGGCGATGACTAGGTCATCTATATATGAGTATATTGACTTAGGAGTCAAATGAGAACATTTGATCATAGGTCATACTCATCGTTTAAGCACAAGTGGGGTTACCACTTTTCCATAAAGCATTAATGTGTTCACATCATTAGAAGATGCTTTGGCTCATTTCTTTAGAGCAAAGCTCCCCCTTGATGTGAGAACCCCTTTTAAAGGGTCAAACTAACCTTGGGTTGTCGTTGAAGACTTCATGTAGATGTTGAAGATGTGGATGCTCAATGTTGATGAAAATCACCAAGAGTTGGGAGCAATCCTTTGGATTCGGGCACTTTCAATACCTACATGGGTTAGTCCCACAAGGAACAAACAAGGATATCCATGGACATAGATTGAGGTACACAGTAGATGATGTCCATGAAAGCAATGATTACCTTGTCCTTGACTTACCAACATGAGGGTTTGTGACTCCATGAACTAGTGCAAGATGTGGAAGTTGATTGCACAAGTCCTTGCCAAAATGAATGTGAGTGAAGTATGTTGGCGGAGTCACCCTCAAGAACTCTCTAGTTCTTCTTCTTGGGATCCACATCATCTTGATGGGAATCCTTGGGGTAGTAGTTGAGCTTGTCAAGTAGAACTTGAAGTTGCCTTGGGAACCCACTTGACCATGGCCTTGGGTGCTTCAATGAATGCATCAATCTCCTCTTGAAGCTTGTCCTTGCCTTTTAGCTTGTGGTCTTGTGGTGGAAGGTCATCTTGAGCTTGTTCTTCATTTGAAGAAGTAGGATCATACTTCTTCTCTTGAGAAACAAACTTTGGAGTGGGATATTGACCTTCTTCCCATTCAACACCATCGGCGTTGAACTTTCGCTCAAAACCAATTCCTTGATTCTTAGGTGTCTTCCTTGTTTGCGAACAATTTCCTCAAAGCTCTTGCTTCCGGCAAGACTCTTGTAGACACCTTTCTCTATAATCCCTTTCAATAGACTATTTTCTTGCTCAAGTGAAACTTGGCTTGAAACATTGTTAGTGGAATCAAGAGAATTACTAGAAGTAACAACATTTGATTTAGCATGATTATTGTTACTACTAGATGAAGAATTTTTCTTATGCTTGTCATGCTTAGTTTTGATAGGTGGCAAGAAATTAGACAAGAGAAGTCGTTTGGCAAGATATGAAGAACTCTTCTTTGAAGATCGTCATTGATAGCTTTTAGAAACTCATGTTCTTGCTCTAGATTGAGCTTCTCGAGCGTAGCTTCTCATGAGATCTTAGGAGCTCTCTATGATCTTCTTGAGTTGTTTCATGAGCTAACTTAAGAGTGTTTAGTTCTTTAGTTAGGCGCTCAATCTCCTTCATAGCATTGTCATTCGACTCTTCTCGACTATAAAGACTACTAGCATGTTCATCATTACTAAGCTCACTAGATTTATCATGTAAAAGCTCATCTTCACCAAGCAAGTCATCCTCATCACTATCAAAGTCAATAAACTCAGGATGTGTTACCTTGGGGCCTTTTGTCATGAAGCATCTTCCAATTCCCTCATTTGGTGAATCAAATATGTCATAGGAGTTGGAGTTGGAGGACACGAGAGCAAGACCGCAACACCTTCATCTTGATCAGTATTCGGAGTTGAAGTGATAGCTTCTTTCGGAGTGATTGTTTGAGTCGGAGCCGAAACCCATTCACCAACATGAGCTTGATGTTTTCTTCTTGTGTAGCTCCTTGATGACTTGTCTTTCCTTTCCGAATCCTTGCTTCTCCGAGAGGATCTTCGTTCATAACGATCATCTCTACTCCTTCTCTCTTTTCGAGGCGACTCTTCTCTTGAGCTTCTTCTTCTTGGAGATTCTTCTCTTCTCTTGTGGGGAGTCGAACACTCATTTGAGTAGTGTCCGGGTCTTCCACAATTGTAGCATTTCGATCACGACTAGAAGATCTCTTTTCATCATATGATCTAGACTTTGAGCTTCTTTCCTTGCTTCTACTCTTGTAGAATTTGTTGAAGTTCTTCACCATTAGGCTTATCTCTTCATTGGAAACTAGCTTGTCACTTGAGGATGTGGGAGCTTCAACTGCAGCTTTGTAGGCACCACTTGACTTGTTGTGAAGCTCTTCCTTATCTTTAAGTGTCATCTCATGAGCAACAATCCTTCCAATGACTTCGGTAGGCTTGAGATCTTTGTAGTTTGGCATCATTTGGATCAAAGTGCACACGGTGTCATACTTTCCATCCAAAGCTCGAGAATCTTCTTGATGATGAATCGGTCGGTCATTTCTTCGCTTCCTAAGCCTGCCATCTCATTGGTGATGAGAGCAAGCCTAGAGTACATTTCAGCGACTCCTTCACCTTCCTTCATCTTGAACTTGTCAAGTGACCTTGAAGAACATCTAGCTTTGATTCCTTCACGGACTCGGTACCTTCGTGCATTTCGACCAAAGTATCCCAAATCTCTTTTGCATTCTCAAGGCGGCTGATCTTGTTGAACTCCTCGGGACACAAAGCATTGAAGAGAATGTCACAAGCTTGAGCATTGTTTCGTAACATCCGCAACTCATCCGCAGATAGCTTCATGATCCGAACTTTTCCTTCTTGAAGAACTCACCTTGCAAGCCAACACAAATAATGCCCCATGCGGCAGGGTTATGTCCAAGAATATGCATTTTCATTTTATGCTTCCAACTAGCAAAGTTTGAACCATCAAAGTAAGGACCTCTCACGGAAATTACCCTCACTAAACGCCATACTCTCCTAGGTTGTGAAACCAAGCTTATGGAGTCAATGCAATGAAACCAATCCAATGGAAACCAAAGCTCTGATACCACTTGTAGGATCGGAAGTATGTCTAGAGGGGGGGTGATTAGACTACTTGACAACTTAAAAGTTTATGCCTTTTGATTGGAGTAGATTCTTAGCAAGTTCACAATGATAACCAAGTCAAGTATCACCCTACACATGCAATTCTAGAGTTGTGGCAGCGGAAAGTAAATTGCACGTATAGTAAATGAGAGGTGGAGAAGAGCAAACGCAAGATGGAGACACGGAGATTTTTTCTCGTGGTTCCGATAGGTGGTGCTATCGTCAATCCACGTTGATGGAGACTTCAACCCACGGAGGGTAACGGCTGCGCGAGTCCACGGAGGGCTCCACCCACGAAGGGTCCACGAAGAAGCAACCTTGTCTATGCCATCATGGCTTACGCCCACGGAGGACTAGCCTTACTCGGGGTAGATCTTCACGAAGTAGGCGATCTCCTTGCCCTTACAAACTCCTTGGTTCAACTCCACATCATGACGGAGGCTCCCAAGTGACACCTAACCAATCTAGGAGGCACCACCCTCCAAAAGGTAATAGATGGTGTTGGTGATGATGAACTCCTTGCTCTTGTGCTTCAAATGATAATCTCCCCAACACTCAACTCTCCTCACTGATTTTGCTGTGGTGGAAGAAAGGATTGAGTGGAAAGCAACTTGGGAAGGCTAGAAATCAAGTTTCATATGGTGGGAGTGGAACAACTTGATCTCAACACAAGGGTAGGTAGTTCTCTTCTCAGAAATGTAAGGTAGGAGTGGAAGTTCTTTCTGATGGCTCTCTCTACGAATGAAGAGGAGGTGGAGGGGTATTTATAGCCTCCACACAAAATCCAACCGTTACACACATTTGACCAATCTCGGTCAGACCGAAGTTGACAACTCGGTGAGACCGAAAGTTCAAATCTTGTGAACGTTGGGATTTTCGGTGGGACCGAAAATACAATCTCGGTTAGTCCGATTCTTCCAAAGTCTAGGGTTTGCCAATCTCGGTGGGACCGACTTTCTCATCTCGGTGACACCGATTTGAGTCTGAATGTTCTGAAGCTTGGCAACACCAATTCGGTATGACCGAGTTTGGAATCGGAAAATCCGAAATTCTTAGGGTTTGGGTATATGGTGAGGTGGTTCATCTCGGTGTGGTGAGTTTGGAATCGGTGGGACCGAGATTACTTATGGGTTTATGTTGGAGTGAAAGATTGCTGATAGTTTGAGAGATAAATCACTAAGCACTTGAGCAACGGATCATCATCATAACCTCATCCCTTTTAATAGTATTGGCTTTCCTATGGACTCAATGTGATCTTGGATCACTAAACCAGAAATGGAGTCTTGAGCTTTTTGCCAATGTTTTCCTTAGCATTTTGAGGGGTCCACATCATCAGTCATTGCCATACCCATATCACTGAACTTTCTGAAATATTCTCAAGAAATGATTAGTTCAATGATATATATGTTGTTATTAATTACCAAAACCACCCGGGGATTAGTTGCACTTTCACAATCTCGTTCATCTCTGTTGTAGTCTTTCTTTTAAATTGCTCAACCTTCCAAGGTTCGTGGTTTCACTCATTGGCCGAAGAAGCAACTTAGTTTACCCTCTTCTCTTCCTCTTCCGTTTCTCTCCGGTGCCATCCTAGATCTCGGGACGAGATCCTTTCGTAGTGGTGGAGTGTTGTAACGCCCCGAGACCGACGCTCCAGAAGACTTCCAGCTATTCCGAGTTTTGTCGTGTGATTTGTTTTGTTTGTGCATTCATCATGCCATCTCTTGCATTGCATCATGTCATCATGCCATCATATCATTAATTTTAAAACTCACCTAAATAAATTGCATAGATCGTTGATCTATTTAAATCGAGGGATATTCACATGGTGATTTCTCTTTAAAACATATTCAATGTCTCCTACTATTATTAGGGAGCTATAATAAAATTATTCCGTTTATTTGGAATTAACCATAACCCACTTGCAAAATATCCCATGCCGTTGTTATCTCAATTCTTGGTCTCCAACCTTGCCCATAATTTCTTTCATCATTTTCCGGAGCTCCACCAAAAATCCGAACATTTTTGGACCTTCCAAACTCCCACTTCCTATTTAAACTCTTTTGAATGATATTCAAATGAGTTTGAATTCAAATCTTGCATTCGTGCCAACTTCCTTTTTCTTGGACCAAGTATATTTTTGTGAGTCCGGGAAAATAATCCCCATGCCCAAACTCTCCTCCTAGCATTTCTTTTCTTCTCCTTTCTATTTTCTGCTAAGAGATTAGCCAGAGAGAGGGATGCAGCCAGCCCAACAGCCTTGCAGCCCAGCAACCAGGCCCATCTGCGCCTAGGCCCAACCGCCTCTATAACCCTAGCCCGATCGAACCCTCCTCTCGATCTCACCCTCGTTCCCCTCCCTGCGCCGCCACACACACGCATCAAGCCAGGGAGACGAGCTCCCTGCGCCCGATCCCCTCGCCTCCTTCCTCCTCGATCCGGCCCGAAACCGCTGTCGTCGCGCCTCTTCGCCTCTGCGCTGTCCATCCCGTGATCCGGCGCCCCCAGCCTCGTCAGCGCCCGAGCGCCTCCTCCGCGAGCTCGCCTGCCCGCACGGCCATGGCGCCGCCGGCCTCCATGGTTCGCCCGCGCCCTCCTCCATCGCGCCCGATCCTCTCGCCAACCTCCTCCTCGCGCCGGCTGCCCGTAGCTCGCCGCCTCTGACTCCTGTAGCCTCTGCTCGATTTGGAGAGGAGCTCCCGACCCTTGCGCCGCTCGTTCCCGTCGTTTAGGCCGGAGCTCGCCGGGGCCCTAGCACCGGTCGCCTTCGTCCTCGCCCTGCTGAGCAGCCGCCCCTGCTTCCTATCGCGCCTCCCACGCCTTGGATTCGGCCGCCTCCGCCTGGTCCTTGTTGCCCCGCCAAGCCCAGCTACGCCCTGCTCTGCATCGCGGTACCCTCTCCCCTGCGCCCGCGGCGTCGAGCAAGGCTCGATCCGGTCGTGCGCGTTGACCTCGTGCTGCCCTTGCCCCATGCATCTACCACTCCTGTGAGCACCCCATTTGCAAAACCTGCCGCCGTCGGAGGTGACCAGTTCATCGTGTCCTTTTGAACGCTATCAACCGAGGCCTTTGGTGTTGTTCTGGATTTCGCCAAGACCGGACCCGTCAAGTACCTCGTCGGATTCGTCAAGACCCTCATGTACGACTACACCTGGTGATGCGTCAAGTACCTCTACCGACGACCTGAACATCTACGTAACTGGTACAACTACCATCGCCGTGTACCACTACTTCCACTACCGCCGACATGTACGACTACGAAACGTGAACAACTAGTTCCCACGACGACCCGTGAACGACTACTTCCACTACGAACTCGATCCGCCCGAAATGCACGCTTCGAAGGTATAACGCCGAGACGATGCCCGTGAACGAATGCATATTGTATGAGATGAACCATATGTTTGCATCGTGCCCGTTTGTTTCGTGCACGTTCCTCCTCGTTTGCCATGTCGTCGACCCGTGGGAACCCGGTAACCGGGAGCACCCCACCATCTTGCATGACTCGCTCATGCTCACTTCCTTTTGCACCGGTATCTCCGTGAGCTACCGGAACCGATATGTTGCCGTGGCATCATTTTCGGATTCGTTGCCGTGGCACCCGTTTTGTTCCGCCATAGTGACCAAATGCTTCATAACATGCTTATGTCAACATTTTCATAAAAATTGCATAAAACTTGCATATGTCATCCGCATCAGGATAACAACAATTAAAATGTTTAAAATTGTTGCTTGCTTTAAATTGCTAAATAACATATGGGGTTTTCCGGAATTGTCGTTTGTTGCTTCCGGCCTCATTTAAACATGCCTAAATAGGTAGTTTAATTATGTTTCACCTCTTGCCATGTTTAACCATATTTAATATTGTTGTGCTCCTAAACGAGAGTTAACTTAATAATTAAATGTGGTGTTTCGTCAATATGCAACTCGTTGCATATTGAGCTCCACTTAATTTGTAGCATTATTTGTTGCACTTTGCCATGCCATGCCTCTTTAAACCGGACATGCATCATACTTGTTTGTGCATCATGACATGTTTATGCTTGTGTGTTTACCATGTTGTTTGCTTCTTTCCGGTTTGCTTCTCTCGTTAGCTTCGGTTCCCTTCCGGAGTTGTGAGGATTCGTTCGACTACGTCCGTTTGTCTTCTTCATGGACTCGTTCTTCTTCCTATCGGGATTTCAGGCAAGATGACCATTACCCTTGATATCACTTCTATCTTTGCTTGCTAGTTGCTCCGTTCTATCGCTATGCTGCGCTACCTATCACTTGTTTTACCAAGCCTCCCAAATTTCCATGTCAGCCTCTAACATTTTCACCCTTCCTAGCAAACCATTGCTTGGCTATGTTACCGCTTTGCTCAACCCCTCTTATAGCGTTGCTAGTTGCAGGTGAAGTTGAAGATTGCTCAATGTTGGACAGGATTATGTTGGGATATCACAATATCTCTTATTTAATTAATGCATCTATATACTTGGTAAAGGGTGGAAGGCTCGGCCTTATGCCTGATGTTTTGTTCCACTCTTGTTGCCCTAGTTTCCGTCATACCGGTGTTATGTTCCTTGATTTTGCGTTCCTTACGCGGTTGGGTGATTTATGGGACCCCCTTGACAGTTCGCTTTGAATAAAACTCCTCCAGCAAGGCCCAACCTTGGTTTTAACATTTTCCACCTAAGCCTTTTTCCCTTGGGTTCTGCAGACTCAAGGGTCATCTTTATTTTACCCCCGGGCGGTGCTCCTTCGAGTGTTGGTCCAAACTAGAGCACCGTCTTGGGACCATTCCTTGGCAACTTGGATTACGTCGGTACATGACGATTAGCTTATCCGTGTGTGCCACGAGAACGAGATATGTGCAGCTCCTATCGGGATTTGTCGGACTGGTGGGTGGTCTTGCTGGTCTTGTTTTACCATTGTCGAAATGTCTTGTAAACCGGGATTCCGAGACTGATCGAGTCTTCCTGGGAGAAGGAATATCCTTCATTGACCGTGAGAGCTTGTGATGGGCTAAGTTGGGACACCCCTGCAGGGTATAAACTTTCGAGAGCCGTGCCCGCGGTTATGTGGCAGATGGGAATTTGTTAATATCCGGTTGTAGAGAACTTGACACTTGACTTAACTAAAACGCATCAACCGCGTGTGTAGCCGTGATGGTCTCTTTTCGGCGGAGTCCGGGAAGTGAACACGGTTTTGGGCTATGTTTGACGTAAGTAGGAGTTCAGGATCACTTCTTGATCATTGCTAGCTTCACGACCGTTCCTTTCTTCTCTTCTCGCTCTTATTTGCGTATGTTAGCCACCATATCATGCTTAGTCGCTGCTGCAACCTCACCACTTATCCATTCCTTACCCATAAGCTTAAATAGTCTTGATCTCACGGGTTTTGAGATTGCTGAGTCCTCGTGACTCACTAGATACTATCACAACAGTTGCAGGTGCCGATGATACCAGTGCAGAGGATGCTACCTATCTCAGATGGGAGCTCAACGAAGATCTTAGTTGTTGCTATGTGTTGTTTCTTGTTGATCAGTAGTGGAGCCCAGTTGGGACGATCGGGGATCTAGCAGTTGGTTTATCTTCTTTTCTTTTGGATTTGTCCGTAGTCGGACTATGTGTGTGCTCTGAATGATGTATGATTTATTTAAGTACTTGTGTGAAGTGGCGATTGTAAGCCAACTCTTTATCCCAGTCTTTTTCATTACATGGGATTGTGTGAAGATGACCCTTCTTGCGACAAAACCACAATGCGGTTATGCCTCTAAGTCGTGCTTCGACACGTGGGAGATATAGCCGCATCGTGGGTGTAACATCAGCATGGGCGGCCTTGCTGCTCGCATGTGTCCCGTCGAGCCTGCGAGGTGGACATGATGCACGCGTCCCGTCAAGCCTATACGGCGGAATTCTCGCGCTCATCTTATCTAATCAAACAGCTGCACACACGCTATTGAGTATGGTTAAATATTGACACAATTCATATAATACAACCGTTTGTGATATTAACGTGTCAGCTTATTGTTTCAAAAAGGACTTCGTTGGCTACTAATGTGTGCGCCTCTTCTCAAACTGGACAATTTTTTACCACGTCATATATGTGCCATGTCATTAAACCATGCCAAGTTTCATGTTTTTTGGGGTGAGTTTTTGATTTACTAGGATTTAAAAACCGAGATTCTCAATGTTTCTTGACAATGACAAGTTTATAATTCCTTCCCATTCCTTAAATGAGACTAAACATGCACCCAATGACACATGTACGATTTCCCACCCATTATGTGCTTGTAGCTCTAATTTGAATTATGGACTACATTTGATGCATAGAAAACTTAATTAGTAATATATACTATGGCCAAACGAACCCTAAAAATGCACCCCAAGGACAGATGTACGTTTTTTTCTAGCCATTTTGGTGCACTGGAGCATGTATTTGTAGTTTGGATTTGAATTATGGACATTAAATGCCTAGAAAACTCAATTAATGAATAAAAATGGTAAAACGAACCCTAAATAATTTCAAAGTTCAGCATGAATCTCCCGTTGTTCCGTACGTGTTGGGTGTATAAAAATATGAGGCTAGAAGAGGGAGTGATTATCGTTTGGCCCACAAGGGGACAAGTTTCCCTATCGAAACCACGAGGGTTCTTGCGAGATGCTTCGGTTTGTAAGAGGTTTGTTATAAAGCTTGGCCCAAATTGGCAATGTTTTTACCACTACATATATGTGCCATGACGTGACACCATGCCACCTTTAATGACTTTCTGATGAGTTTTGGATTTATGGGGATTTAAAAACCGAGATTCCAAATGTTTGAGGACGAGCCAAGACGCCGGTCAGGTTGTAATTCGTTCCCATTCCTTTCATGGGACCTAAACATGCACCCAAGGACACATGCATGTATAATTTTTCTAGCCATTTTGGTGAACTGGAGCATGTATTTGTACTTCAGATTTGAATTATGGACATTAAATGCCTACGAAAATCAATTAGTGTATAAAAAAGCCAAATGAACCCTAAATAAGTTTAAATTTCAGCATGGATATCATGTAGTTCCATGTTGCCCGTAGAATAAAATACAAGGCGAAAAGAGGCCATGATTATGTTTCGACACCAAGGGGAACATGTTTCCCTATCGGAACCACAAGGCTTCTTGTTGAGAGAAGCTCCGGTTTGTAAGAGGTTTGTAATAAAGCTTGGCCCAAATTGGCAATGTTTTTACCATGACATATATGTGCCATGACGTGACACCATGCCACATTTGATGACTTTCTGGTGAGTTTTGGATTTTATGGGGATTTAAACCCGAGATTCCAAATGTTTGATGACGAGCCAGGACACCGGTACGGTAGTAATTCGTTCCCATTCCTGGCATGGGATCTAATTAAACATGCACCCAGGGACACATGCATGTACAATGTTTCTAGCCATTTTGGTGAACTTGAGCATGTATGTGTAGTTCAAATTTGAATTATGGACATTAAATGCCTAGGAAACTCAATTAGTGTATAATAAGACCAAACGAACCCTGCATAAGTTTAAATTTCAGCATGGATATCATGTAGTTCCATGTTGCCCTTAGAGGAAAATACTAGGCGAAAAGAGGTCGTTATTACGTTTTGACAACAAGGGGAACACGTTTCCCTATCGGAACCACACAACTTCTTGTTGAGAGAAGCTCTGGTTTGTAAGAGGTTTGTAATAAATCTTCGTCCAAATTGGACAATGTTTTTACCACAACATATATGTGCCATGACATGACACCATGCCATCGAAAGAGATTGTCCATTTTTCACACGAAGTGCATCCAGTTTTTGCCTTACCCCTCTCAACTTTTTGGAACATGCTATGCGGGCGAAATGATGATACCATGCCAAATTTCAACCTTTTCAGAGTTCATTTGAAGTGCTTTTCAATTTCAGGGTCATTTAGCTCAAAAAAATTAGTAAATGCATGAAAAATACCAAATGAAGTCGGAAAGGGTTGAAAATTGATGATGTGGCTTTGAATGGTGCATTTTGAACACATAAACAGTCTGGAGTTCAAATAAGTTCAAAAAATGAAATCCCTTTGTAACAGATGAGTTTTCGTTCGAAACCCTCATACTTCGAAAGTGATTGTCCATTTTGCACACGAAGTGCATCCAGCTTTTGCCAGAACCCTCTCAACCTTTTAGAACATGCTATGTGGGTGAAATGATGATACCATGCCAACTTTCAGCCTTTTCAGAGTTCATTTGAGGTTTGTAATAAAGCTTGGCCCAAATTGGACAATGTTTTTACCACGACATTATGCCCCATGAACTAACACCATGCCAACTTTCATGACTTTCTGGTGAGTTTAGGATTTACCAGGATTTAAAAACCAAGACTCTAAATGTTTTAGGAAGAGCCAGGACACCGGTACGGTTGTAATTCCTTCCCATTCTTGGCATGGGACCTAAACATGCACCCAAGGACACATGTATAATTTTTATAGCCATTTTGGTGAACTGGAGCATGTATTTGAAGTTCAGATTTGAATTATGGACATTAAATGCCTAGGAAACTCAATTAGTGTATAAAAAGGCCAAATGAAAGCCGTGTGCCTACCAAACCGTGGCCGATGCCGCCCGCGATCTGAGTCATGCGTTCTGATTGGCCAGAACGCAAACCCCACGGATCGTACGTCTGCACCGTTGGATGCTCCCAGATTGAACGACAACCCTCAGCCCTTTCGACAGCACATGCAGTACATGGGTAAGCACTATGCGCATGCGTCGTGCTAGCTCACACTTCCTTCTCTTGTACCTTTTCTAAATAGGCTACCCTTTCCCGCCACTCCTCTCATCGGTTTCCCGCCTTTTCTCCCATTGGTTTCCCTCTACCAGTGTCAATGCTCATTGAAGGCTAGGCAGGGACACACTAGCCATCGCACATAGTTTCTAAAAGAGAAAATGTGCGCGAGCAAACTGGTGCAGGTACTGGCTTAACCGTGTGCGATGCAAGTGCGCTGTAAAATCACCACGAATGCGCAAGCGCGAGAAAATGGTGGAGGTATTGGTTTAACCATGTGTGATGCAAATGCGCTATGAAATCACCACAACTGTGCAAGCACGAGCAAAATCGTGCAGGTAGTGGCTTAACCGTGTGTGATGCAAGTGCGCTGTAAAATCACCATGACTGCGCAAGCACGAGCAAAATGGTGGAGGTACTGGCTTAACCGTGTGCAAGGCAAGTGCGCTGTAAAATCACCACGACTACGCAAGCTAAAGGCGAGTGAGTTTATTTAGAAATTATGACGAACCATGTGCTATAGACCAGCTAACTAGAAATATAAAAACAAACTACCCACCTTGAGGGTTGCAAAAATCGGCGGTGCCGCCACTTTTCCTTATAATCATACACGCATATTCTTATTGGACCGTGCGTGATCTTGGGCACTCCCGCCCCGCATCAATTCCTTTACCCAAATTTTAGTAGCCGTCTTACTTCAACCGTTGCCCACACTCCTCCAACACTGACCTTATAGTAAAATTGTTGTAGCCGAGGCATTTGAACCATGGCCCTCCCTCGTCCACCACCATCTCGGCCCACCATTACTCAAAATTTCAGAAGCCACGGCGTATCCTCAAACACCACAACCCCCCACCCCCAACACCATAGTCCCCCACCCGCCCCCTCCCCTTGGAACCCTAGCTCGCAGCAGCCGCCTGTGCTGCCGCCAACCCATGCTGTTCTGCCCGTTCCTCCTAGCTTAGATAATAAAGTTCAGGTTACCCAACGATTCCCATACCGTCGCCCCACTCCCCTGAGTTTTTAGATGAGGCCTGTGGTGTCCCTCCCGGCTAGATCCACATCCCCTGCTCCAAAATGTCACAGCCTAAGCTCGACCATGTATCCCGGGGATCCCGATGAGCGTTCGGCCAAGAAGTTGTTTATCATGGCCTCTCCGGCGGACGTTGACAAGGTGGCCGCTGTTCGCCCCGACCTATCAATCCCGGAGCAACACTTCACCGTGGAAGCCGGCGGAGACATTGACTATGCTTCCTTGTCAAAGGCTTCATGTCAGCGGGCTTGTGTATTACTGTATCTCGGGAAAGCTGGCTACGACATCAAACTCGTCGAGAGCGACGGCTTCACAGGGGCCATGTCACAGGTTATGTGGTCCATCCCCAACCCCTCTAGTTCAACCGCCGTCGATCTCTTCGACGGCCCTATTGCTGATCTCCTCTGCCAAGCGGTCTAAGATTTTTGATCCTTATACGCCATCGAGCCCATTTTGTCATTTTTGAAGGACACGTTCTACGGCGGCGGCTTGGAATCCTCAATTGCCAAGTCAGATCTCATCGACCACGACCACGACCACGAGGAGGGCACCCACAAAGGTTCTTCCACCACGGGTATGTGCTCTTCCAACTGGAAGGATCCCATCCATGAAATGTGAGGTAACATCCTATCAGCAAATCTTACCTTTCCTAGCTTGCCAACCCATACCCTTTGTTGTAGTAGCATTTGTCGTGCGGTTCTATAACTGTGCCGTGTTTAATTATTTCAGTTATGCGGGCTATGTGATGTTTAAGTATGAATTGTCCACTTCAGTTTCACGAATGCTCATATTTGGTTGTTTAGTGAGTAGATGCCTTGTTTATCTGTGTTAGGTTGTTAGGTTGGTTGCAGTGAGCATTTTTCCAGTTATTGAGCCAATGCCTTGTTTATATGTATTTTGTCTTAGTTTGGTTGCAGTGAGCATTTGTCCAGTTATCAAGCAGATGTCTGTTGCTTTTTTTAGCATTTGTCCAGTTTTCAAGCAGATGCCTTGTTTATCTATATTTGCCTGTTATGTTGGTTGCAGTGAGCATTTTTCCCGTTTTCAAGCATATGCCCTGTTTATCGTTATTTTCTTGTTAGGTTGGTTCCAGTGAGACTCTATCCACTTTTCAATGGCTATATTTGGTTGTTATACTGATCATTTATGCCTTGTTTATTTCAGTCATTCACAATGTGTTGTTCATTATGTGCAAGTCGGAACTGTGCCGCTCGACTGCATCAATACCAGTTTGAACGGCTATATTTTGGTTCCAATTATGCCCAGTGTAGTTAACACATGCCCTTTATTTCAGTTTTACACATTTATCCAGTGATGTTTAAGCATTACCTACGTTCTATTCATTTTCAACAATACCAGTTTGAATTGCAATATTTGATAGATGTTAAGCCTGCTGTCGGTAACATTGCCTTCCATTTTACATATGCTTTAACAGCATGTTGAAACCAACACATTCAAGCTATCATTTGGAGATGATATTGTTTACTTTTGCTATATTTGTTTGATGTTAAGGTTGCCGTACTTATCATGCCTTTCCACTACTTATGCAGGACAACAACAGGAGTGGCCACGATTTTCCGCTGAGGTTAGCTTCATCCCTCGGCTAGTACTCCCCCATCGTTCCATAATGTAGTGCATACAGATCCAGGCCTGGACACTTGTTAGCTTCTAATATTGACTTGTTGCTTGTAGGTACATATGCCCTTGGCAAGTATCCACGCATCAACCCTTTTTGCGTATGGGGCAATGAGATATTCATGAACAAGCATCAAGTGAGGAAACTGATAAGGATTATTAGCAAAAAGATACGAATGATGGCAAGCAAATTATTTGTTTTTGCTCTATCCAACACAATAGTGAGCTGTGGGATGGTAACTACAAACTCTGCAGCCTTCTCTTTTTACTGCCCATAATGCGTTGTTAGACAACAATGTCTGAATCTTTTTTGTTCGCAGTGGTTCCCGAAGCAGTTCTGTCAAGATTACCTTGCAAAGTACATGATTGGTGGGCACACATGAAGGTTAAAGTATTTCATCCAGACTACAATGAGCATCGAGAAGTTGTAATGAAGACAGTGAAGGATGGACGGGCATCCATCACAAGGGGTTGGCCTAGAGTCGTGCACGCATTACGCATGGAGGAGGGCAGAATATGGTCATTCTGCTTCAGCTTCTCCAGCAACCAGAATGTCTTTTGCCTCTCTCTCTTTACAGTCTATTGTACAACTGTGGTTCATCATTCTTTACTTGGTGCTTGTGTAGTTCTTCAGTATATGTACATGTGCATCAAATTATGCATTCGTGGTTGAACCTATATTTGTAATAAACCTGGTTGGATATGAAATAAGTGATTGCCTACTTTCAAATTCAAAAAGGTGATTTTAAATTAGGGATTAATTAGGGATTAAATAGGGATTAATTAGATATTACACTGCAGACGGTTTGCAAAAGTGAAACATTTGTGATAGATGTGGAGATCACACGTTTCTAGGATCCACTACGTGTGTGATCAATCTCCACTGCACACACGATCAGCCAGGAAAAAACATGTGCGATCAATCTCCACTGCACACACGATCAGCCAAGAAAAAAAGTGTGCGATTAAAAATAGCATCACACACAGTTCTTTCTTATTAAATGTTTGCGATAGCCACCTTATCACACACGCTTCGAAATTATTGACTGTTTGTGATGTTCGTACTGAAGGAAAGGTATTCCTTGGATGGAATGTGTGGAATGTACATACGAACGGAAACGTTTAGCAGGGGCTGACTGTGTGGGATGTACTTACGACGGGAAATGATTTCACCTGTATAATTGTATTTTTTAAGCACTACTGTATGTATAACCGCATTTGCTCGCTCGCCAGTCACACACGACCTCATTTTGCCGAGCGTGTGTGCTAGGAGGGCATATCCCCGACGGTTTCTGGGTCGTGTGGGAAGGACCCCCTATCGCCCACACTCACTTGGCGACGTGATGCGGAGCATCCCTCGCTCATCCCCATGGACTCTACTACAACTCGTCAAGCACCTCGAGGACCAATGACAAGAGCACGTGCAAACACCGTCGAAGCCGAGGTCACTTCTTTCCTCTCCGAGTTTCCTCCAGATTCACTTGAGAATGGGATTCTACCTCAAAGAGACGCATTGTGTTTTCTTCGGTACTTCAGATATGATCGCGAGGAAGCATGGAGGGATCACCAAGTTCACCTGAAGATTCAAGCATGCACGAAGTCTCTCGGGAAGGAGAAGAAGGAAGAAGGAAACGTGAAGAGGGAGAAGCCCTGTGCATCCCGGGTGCCCGGCCCCTTGCTGGCGCTGGTGGTGGCCGCCCGGGTGCCCGGCCCTGCTGCTGGGAGCAGCCCAGCCCGCCCGGGTACCCGGGTCACCAACCCCGGGTACCCGCCCCCCTTCACCGCCCGCCTGGTGCCACCCTCGGGTGCCCGGGCCTAGGACCCCCGGGTTCCCAGCCTCCTCCCTACAGCCACCAGGGGCCACCCCAGGTGCCCGGGCCTAGGACCCCCGGGTGCCCGGTCCTCCTACAGTCGCGCACCTGACCGGTCCGGGTGGCCGGTCCACTCCGAGGGCCTGCGTGCCTCTTTGTGTTTTTTACCCATGTATCCCCCCTCCTCCTCTTATTTGGTCCCTAGACTATATAAACACCTCCCCTAGCTCATTTAGTGGACAGGAAAGTATATGTGATATATTGAGAGAGCTTTTGCTCATCTTCCTCCTCTTGGAGATCTAGACCTCCTCTTGGGAGAAGCTTCTCTTGGAGATCAAGGCCTCCTCTTGGAGAAGCTCCTCTTGGAGATCACGCCCTCCTCTTGGAGAAGGTCCCTAGGGATTCAAGCCCTCGTCTCCTTCATAGGATTTGGGATGAACTCTACCATGTATCTTGTTTCCCTTTGATTGTTCATGTACCTTGTGGATCTTGTGTGTTTGTTGGTCTAGTGGATGTGTGATTGGACTTGTTCTTGTGTGTTCCTCTTGTTTTCTCTCTTGTGTTCATCTTGTTCTTGGGGATTCCCCCTCCAATTCGTGAAAGATCTTCACTTAGGGTTCCACCCTACATCATCTTGGTATCATGAGCCATGGTTTCTCACGAAACTGGAGCCCCCATCTTGTTCTCTAGCCTAATTTTGTTGTGTTCTTCCCCAATTTCAAAAATTCCCCACCAAAAATAGCCCCTAATTTTTTTGTGATTTGTTGGTTTGATGAGATTTTGTTTGATTTGATCCATGGATTTGCTTGGTTTCAAGTGGATCTAGCATTCCCCCCATCCATCTCCACCTTTCCCTCCACAAAATCCACAAATTTCTTCCATTTGTCCATGAATTTCCGCCCAAACCCGACACCCCCGGGCACCCGGACCTCAAACCCCAGGCACCCGGACCCCCCCACCCCCGCTGACCACCCCGGGTGCCCGCACCCCAAATCCCGAGCACCTGCACCCCCGGGCTGTTTGCCTCGGACCAGCCCGGGTGCCCGCACCTTCCACCCCCGGGCACCCGCACCCCCCAGAATCAGCCGCGTGCACTTTACGTTTTCACTCATAACTTTCACTCCCGAACTCCATTTTGGGTGTTCTTTGGCTCGTGGAAAAGCTAGTGACGTGCCCGAGCTGCTCATCTTGGTTTTACCACCATTTGACTCCATAATTTTTTTGGCATTTTGGCATCTTTGTCTCTGCCATCCACCATATCATCTGCAAAACCACCATAACGTTCCGCAACCTAACCCATTTTTGCTCCATATAGCATTTGTGGTTGCTTGAGTGGTGACTTGAGTCTCCTAAGGTGTTTCGGCTACTTAGGGACGGTTGCTTCATCATCAACCACCACCACCACATCCACATTGCTAACTCTGGAACCACCAACGCATTCCGCTACCACCATTTGACATTTTCCTTGAGATTTTGAGTTCGCAGTTTTTTACCGTTTCCTAAGGTGCTTCGGCTACTTAGGGACGGGTCTACATCATCTTGGTATCTACATCGAGAACACTGCCACTCATCATCGCCACGAGGTTGTCATCGACATCGACCACTTCACCATTTTGACAACCTAACCGTAAGCAAGAACGGGAACCTCCGTATCACCTTGGTATTGTGGTATCCCTTCATTGTACATTCTTGCCATTACATTGTTAACCCTTTAAGCAAAAGGAAAAGAGAGAAAACAGCTCTTGAGCAAGAGCCATAGCATCATACCACATTGCACATAAGATTGTCATATCCGATCATCTTGGATCATCTTGAGGAGAACATCGGGAACATCATACACATAGCATACTTGGGATAGAAAGCTCATACATTTTGCATCTTCTAGGTTGTGCACAAGTGTCGTATCCGCCTATTGAGCAATCGTGCTAGCATCTCTCTTGAGTTGTGCAACACGAGCGTTTTCCGTGGATTCCACATTTTGTGCTCATTCCTTGGTTGCACGACCCCATTTATCTATCCGTGTGTGTGTTTCCGTGCGCCACATATTGCTATTGGTCTACTTGTTTCACTTGTGAATTTGTGAATCTTTTCCAACATTATTGACTCTTGCTGACATTTTGCATCAAATTTTTGTGCCACTATCCTCACCGAGCTCCACTATAAGCTTTACTTGATAGGTGTGAGTGAACAAGTACGGTACCAATTCCACTATTCTTTCATCTCACATTGAGTGAAATGGGATACATCCTCCACTTTGGGAAAAGGTCACTTGGTATTGTTTATCTCATTTCCTACTCACCTCTACTCGGGTCTTGTGATGGATAGGCAAGGCATTGCATCTCCGGTCTTCCACGACAACGACAACGCGAAAAACTACATCACCAAAACGTCCATCTTCGGACTACAACGAGCAATGCAAGGCATTGAGCGACTCGCCATCGACATTCGCCAAAACAAAGCAAGGATATGGGACTACCTCGACACCAAGTTGGCCGAACAAAGGGATCAAGTACGAGACATGATGGCCAACTACAAGTCTTCTTCCCCTTCATCATCTTCAAGGCGGGGGCGCTCAAGTGGCCAATCACCAAAACGTCATCGAGCTCAAGCACTACAACACCATCAAGATGAAGATGCTCGCGATGCGTACACCTACAAGTCCCAAAAAACTCTACATCAAGCTATGGCCAAACTTCATGAGCACAAGAGAAGACCGCGAGACAAGCACCAAGACGGAGTTACGACTACTACCACCACTTCGGCATCTTCGCCAAGTGTTCTCAAGGCCATCCACGGCGACGATGATGAGATGATCGAGCATGGGATTTTCCCTTCGGTCATGGAGGAGAGAGATGATGTGCCATCTTCGGCCTTCATCCACGGCGACGACGACGAGATGGTTGAGCATGGGATTTTCCCTTCGACCACGGCGACGTACGATGACTTGAGTGACTTGTGCCACCATATTGATAGTGAGCGTGACTTCACCGCTAGCCCCATATATGATGATTTGCCACGATTCCCATGTGAGGAGAGCCACCAACACCACCACTTGAGTGATTTGAGTGACTCCACCATATGTGACATTGAGTGCACCTACCTTGAGGGAGTGAGTGAGCCACCACCACATAGAGAGAGTGAGGTAGTTGACAGGGCATGCGAGGCCATTTCAATTTCTAACAACTTAATCTCTACCTCTATTGTGTCTTCTCATTTGGTGCTAGGTTCCATATATGATGATGCGCCGATCCACGACGACTTCGTCCTTCCTATGGACAAGACGATGGCCATGGTGGACTATGATGCACCTCCCGCATGGTTCCATCATGATGATGACGTTGACCACGCTCTGGTCTTTCCCACCTCACCTACACCACTTGAGTGGAACGAGAAAGGTAACATAGGAGAAGGTGATGCTCTTGTCCCACTAGTGGACATCCTTGGTATTGATTGCTTGCATGATGTTGATCCACCTATTGGCATGCTTCATTCTAGTTCAACTTCCCCATGCAATGATTTACCCATTTATGTTGAGTTTGATGATTGCCACATGGAGTCTATTAGTTGTGATGCCATGTTACATAGGATTTCTTGTGATAATTCTTTTGGTCACATCATGTTTGACAATCCTCTTGACTTGTCATATGCTATGCATGAGATCAACAATATGTCATATATGCAATCTCATCTTAGTGACTATGCATATGCCATCAACATAAACCCAATTGGCACATATGGCATAGATGACAAGCCCATGGTTATTGGAATTTGTTTTTCTTGTGATGATATTGATATGCTTCCTTTGCATCATTTATCTCATATGCCATGCCATGACCACCTAGCTTCGGATATGCATTGTTTTGGATGTTCTCCATTTTCTCCATATGATGTTTCCGCTATTGCTCATGAGGAGACCCCCATAGTTTCCTCATACATTTTAGGAGATTTTGATCAATCCTATCCTTTGCATGATCCCAATACTTGGGTGCACCCTATGCTCCCTATGAATGAAAATGTTATTGGTGTGCCATATACTTGTATGCTAGATTTGCATCCCCATCATGTCATACATAACAACTATTCTTTCATGATGGATGACATGTTCTTATACCATGCATCAAATTTCTTTGAGCGATACTTATCTTGTACTAACACATCATGATGGATGATGTGTACATTTACCACGAACACAATTTCTTTGGTCTGTGTCTCTTTTGTGTAGGTACACATGAATACTTTTCAACCTCGCAATCCCACGAGTTGACAAAGCGAGTTCTAGAGAGCAACAATGACTTCGGATCCCTTGGAGTGTCTTTCCCACCGTTCTCTTCGTGCAAAGACTTCACGCATTTCTTCTACATGGCCCTCACTTGGCTATGGGTTATTGTTCATTACATATTGTATGCCCATCTTGCCATCTTCACTTTGCATAATATGCTCATTCCTATGTCTTTGCCATGCATTTGTGACCCATGCTTTGCATTACACATGATGATTGATTCTACTACTTCTATGTGTATTTGCAAGCTTGGTGGAGATATTGCTTGTTATTGCCATGTTCCATTTATGCCACATTCCTATGATGATACTATGATCTTGCTTTGTGATCGTGCTTGTGATATGCCATGTGCATTGCCTATGCCTACCCTTTTCTCGCATGACATGATTGCCATGATTTCCTCTAGTGTGTTTCATCTTCGCTCCACTAGTTTGCACGACTTGATTTTTACACTTTCTCATGTTGCATCCACTTCTTGGATTACTTGCTCCTATCACATGTTTGATTGCAACAATGTCATTCCTTCACATATGCCATGTCCCATTGATTACTACATGCTTGCCTTAATTGCCTCAGACACGATGAACAATTGCTCTTTCTATTGTCTTGAGTGCCACTCTTTTTTCACTACACCCTATGCACGTTATGCTTGGATTGTCTTGCACTTGCATGCGTTTAGTCATATCATCTTCTTGGGTGATGTGAATGATTCTTATGCATACCATAGACCATTTATTGAGCACTTTATGCATGCTTGCTATGACATTGAGGTAGATGCTTATTCACTTGTCCCACATATTAGCACCTTTACCTCACCCTTGCATGATTGTTTCCTTGATACTTTTCCATGTGCTCAAGTTATGTGCTTACATGCCATGCCACCCTCCCTTGTCACACCATATGATATGCTTGATGACGACACTTGTTTGGTGAATTACCTCTTGAATGCTTGGTGTTGCTCTAACGCTAACCACATTTGTTTTTTCAAGTGTTTGTTCTAATTGCTCCTTTTGAAGGAATCACAAGACGGTGCGAGATTGGAGAGTGCCCATTTCAAGCTTGACGATCATGAGTACTTGGTGCTTTTCCACTTCTACACGGCAACGCCCTCTCTTTCCCATGGTGATGAAGATCATGATCCGTGGACAGATCTCTCCCAAGGGGGGGAGACGATGCAGAGCATCCCTCGCTCATCCCCATGGACTCTACTACAACTCGTCAAGCACCTCGAGGACCAATGACAAGAGCACGTGCAAACACCGTAGAAACCGAGGTCACTTCTTTCCGCTTCGAGTTTCCTTCGGATTCACTTGAGAATGGGATTCTACCTCAAAGACACGCATTGTGTTTTCTTAGGTACTTCGGAGATGATCGCGAGGAAGCACTGAGGGATCGCCAAGTTCACCTGAAGATTCAAGCACACATGAAGTCTCTCGGGAAGGATAAGAAGGAAGAAGGAAACGTGAAGAGCGAGAAGCCCTGTGCACCCCGGGTGCCTGGCCAGGAAGGCCCCGAGGGCCCGGCCGCTTGCTGGCGCTAGTGGTGGCCGCCCGGGTGCCTGGCCAAATGGCCCCGGGTGCCCGGCCCTGCTGCTGGGAGCAGCCCTTTGCCGGTGCCCGGCCACCAACCCGGTGCCCCCCCTTCACCGCCCACTGGTGCCACCGGTGCCGGGCCTTGGACCCCCGGGTGCCCGGCCTCCTCCCTACAGCCACCAGCGGCCACCCCAGGTGGCCGGGCCTAGGACCCCCGGGTGCCCGGACCTCCTACAGCCGGCGCCCCTGACCGGTCCGGGTGCCCGGTCCCCTCCGAGGGCCTGCGTGCCTCTTTGGGTTTTTACCCATGTACCCCCCTACTCCTCTTATTTGGTCCCTAGACTATATAAACACCTCCCCTAGCTCATTTAGAGGACATGAAAGTATATGTGTGATATTGAGAGAGCTTTTGCTCATCTTCCTCCTCTTGGAGATCTATACCTCCTCTTGGGAGAAGCACCTCTTGGAGATCAAGGCCTCCTCTTGGAGAAGCTCCTCTTGGAGGTCAAGCCCTCCTCTTGGAGAAGATCCCTAGGGATTCAAGCCCTCATCTCCTTCATAGGATTTGGGATGAACTCTACCATGTATCTTGTTTCCCTTTGATTGTTCATGTACCTTGTGGATCTTGTGTGTTTGTTGGTCTAGTGGTGTGTGATTGGACTTGTTCTTGAGTGTTCCTCTTGTTTTCTCTCTTGTGTTCATCTTATTCTTGGGGATTCCCCCTCCAATTCGTGAAAGATCTTCACTTAGGGTTCCACCCTACAACACAACAGTTCCAAATGCCGTCACGGAAAGGGGTTTAAAACCGCTTCTATAGCACCGACGCGTACTAGTGTAAGAGGCACTATGATCGTACTTGAACATTGGGTGTAGCTAATATCCGAGTGTGTTTCATGAATGGATCAATGATTGAGCATCATTGTCTCGGTATAACTTGCTTTAGTCTTGATATTTTGAAAGACATGGTTGGTTGTCGATATGCTTGAGTATTAAAGTATTCATGTCAAAACTAGACTATTTCTTTGAACCATATAAAATTTCAAATGTCCACACTACAAAGAAAATAATACGTGATGAACATGTTAGGCAGCATTCCATATAAAACATTCTATTTTTATCATTTACCTACTCGAGGATGAGCATGAATTAAGCTTGGGGATGCTGATGCGTCTCCAACGTATTTATAATTTTTTATTGTTCCATGTTGTTATATTATCATTCTTGTATGTTTTACAATCATTTTATAGCAACTTTATATCATTTTTGGGACTAACCTATTGACATGGTGCCAAGTGCCAGTTGTTCTTTTTTCCTTGTTTTTTACATCGCAGGAAATCGATATAAAACAGAGTCCAAACGCAGCGAAACTTTTTGTGGATTTTTTTGGACCAGAAGACATCCATTGGGCCAAAGAAGTACCGGAGAGGGGGCCCGAAGTGAGCACAAGACACCTGGGCGCGCCTGGAACTGGTGGGTTGTGCCCACCTCGGTGCCCCCCCCGCACCGCCTCTTTGCTCTATAAATACCCAAATATTCTAGAAACCCTAGGGGAGTCAACGAAAATCAATTCTAGCCGCCGCAAGTTCTAGAACCACCAGATCCAATATAAACACCAGCACGGAGGGGTTCATCATCCTCATTGGTGCCTCTCCGATGATGCATGAGTAGTTCATTGTAGACCTACGGGTCCGTAGTTAGTAGCTAGATGGCTTCCTCTTTCTCTCTCTCTCTTGATTCTCAATACAATGGTCTCTTGGAGATCTATTTGATGTAACTCTTTTTGCGGTGTGTTTGTTGGGGTCCGATGAACTTTGAGTTTATGATCAGAACTATGTTTTTATCCACGAAAGTTATTTGACTCTTCTTGATCTCTTATATGCATGATTACTTATAGCCTCGTATTTCTTCTCCGAATCTTTGGTTTAATTAGGCCAACTAGGTCAATTTTTCTTGCCATGGGAAGAGGTGCTTTGTGATGGGTTTGATCTTACGGTGCTTGATCCCACTGACAGAAGGGGAACCGACACGTATGTATCGTTGCTATTAAGGATAACAAGATGGGGTCTATTTCTACATAAATAGATCTTGTCTACATCATGTCATCGTTCTTATTGCATTACTCCGTTTTTCCATGAACTTAATACACTAGATGCATGCTGGATAGCAGTCGATGTGTGGAGTAATAGTAGTAGATGCAGGCAGGAGTCGGTCTACTAATCTTGGACGCCATTCCTATATAATGATCATTGCCTGGATATCGTCATGATTATTTTGAAGTTCTATTGATTACCCAAATATAATTTGTTTACCCACCGTATGCTATTTTTCTCGAGAGAAGCCACTAGTGAAATCTACGGCCCCCGGGTCTCTTCTTATCATATTTGCCTTCGAGATCTATTTTTATTTGCTTTTATTTTCAGTTCTATTAATCCTAAAATACAAAAATACCTTGCTGTAATTTTTATTAATTTATTTTATCTCGCATTCCCATGAGATCTATTTATCCAATTTACTACAAGATTATCCATCTTTTTACCCCTGAGCGATTGACAACCCTCTCTTACGTCGGGTTGCAAGTATTTTTTCTTTGTACGCAGGAGATTTTTACGTGGTGTTGCGTGGTTCTCCTACTGGTTCGATAACCTTGGTCTCATCACTGAGGGAGATACCTACTGTTGCTGTGCTACATCATCCCTTCCTCTTTGGGGAAATACCCATGTAGTTCAAGCAAACATCATGTAACACCTCTTCTCCCTACTGTAATATCTACTTGAACATGGTACTCAATGCTATATATTATTTCACAATGATGTATGGCTATCCTATGATGTTTGAGTAGATCTGTTTTGTCCTATGGGTTGATTGATGATCGTGATTGGTTTGAGTTGCATGTTTTAATATTGGTGTTCTCCTATGGTGCTCTCCATGTCGTGCAAGCATGAGGGATCCCTGCTATAGGGTTTGCAATATGTTCATGATTTGCTTATGGTGGGTAGCATGAGTGACAGAAGCACATACCCGAGTAAGTAGGTTGTTTGCGTATGGGAATAAAGAGGACTTGATAGTTTAATGCTATGGTTGGGTTTTACCTTAATGATCTTTAGTAGTTACGGATGTTTGCTAGAGTTCCAATCATAAGTGCATATGATCCAAGCAGAGAAAGTATGTTAGCTTATGCCTCTCCCTCATATAAAATTGCAATAACGATTACCGGTCTAGCTATCGATTGCCTAGGGACAAATAAGTTTCTTGTGACAAAAAGCTCTCTACTAAAACTAACTTAGTTGTTTCTTTATCTAAACAGCCCCTAGCTTTTATTTGCGTGTTCTTTATTATCTTGCAAACCTATCTTACAACACCTACAAAGTATTTCTAGTTTCATACTTGTTCTAGGTAAAGCAAACGTTAAACGTGCATAGAGTTGTATCGGTGGTCGATATAACTTGAGGGAATATTTGTTCTACCTTTACCTCCTCGTTGGGTACGACACTCTTACTTATCGAAAGAGGCTACAACTGATCCCCTATACTTGTGGGTTATCAAAAAGCAAGGTCACTTTTCATATCAATGATAATGAGCATACTGTGCACTTTCCAAAGAAACAATTCCAAGTAAATGGTATTAATGTTATTGAAAAATCTCCGACAATCACTATTGGAAGTTTTCAACTACCTCTACCTACTGCCAGAAAGAAATATGAAATGCTTATTGCTGGGGACATGCATATCCCCGTTGAGGTAACTTAGTGCTATATGAAAGTTCTTTGGTTTCGTGCTAATCGAAAGTGGTTGTCAATAAGACTTGATCAACCTTATTAATGGATCATTTTTTAGAAGTATGAAGTTGATGAATTTAATAGGCACTACCTTCTGTCCTTACCTTTTGTTTTCTATTTTTCTTAGTTAAATAAAATAAAATGCCATGTTTATCATGTTCTCTGGATTTTCCATGCAATAAAAAAATGACTCAGAAATAAAAGTTCTCAGAATGCCCTGAAAATTTAATACAATTTTTTCTGAATATGTCTTAATTTCTAGTGCAAATAACATCAGAGGGGGTGCACCAGGTGGGCACAACCCACATGGGCGCGGCAGCTGCCCCAGGCGAGCCCTGGTGGGTTGTGATCCCCACGTGGGCCCAGTCACTTATCTCTTTAGCCCATGTCATCACCTACCTCATGAAAAAATCACCATTGCTCTCTTTCCCGTGTTCTTGCTCTCAAACCTGTGGATTTCGATCTCTTTGCTCGACGCTCCGTTTCCAAAACTATTTTGGGGGATTGCTACTTGGTATGTGACTCCTCCATTGGTCCAATTAGTTTTTTCTTTAGTGGTTTATATTTTGAATAATTAGCTACTCTTGGTGCTGGTCTAGATGAGCTTGCATGTTGAATTCTTAGAGTTATAAGTAATTTGAATGCTTGAAATGGCCTCTATGCATCTCTATGAGTAGTTGCTATAAATCTTGTGAAGTTTTATTGAAAAAGATTTTGTGGACTAAAAATTTCAGAATTTTATTTATAGGAGTAAGATGAGTTTCTTTAGGAAGTTTGCTTCCAAGAAGAACTCTAAGGGGGTCATTTGGGCATCAATGGATAGAGACCTCGATACCAGAGAATGGCGGAAGTGCGCCCATGCGAATGGCTGCACAACCCCTTCATGGATGGAGCCGGAATCCGTCAAGAGTTCGCACAATTTGCTGCTAATGCTGGCCTCGCCGACTTCATCGCAGCTTAGTGTGAACAATACCATCTCCTTACAAAATCCGTTGTGCAAAGCTTCCATTTTCTGAGTAGGAATAACCCTCCTGAGGTGCATTTTAATTTATATGCTAAAACCCGTCAGATACCACTTACTGAATTTTGTGACATATGCTTGATCCCTTCTGACGGGAAAATAAGAGAGCCTAGGCCTGCGGAGTTTGAGGACTTTGGTCATATTCGGTCTGTGGGAGATGAGAGAGGGGTCGAGTGTCACCACCACTAGCTTGCAATTTCCTTCTATGCATTATTTTGCTCTATTCATTGCAAAGTGTTTACTTGCTAGAGAGAAGGTTGGTGCACTTAGTGCCTCCGATTTCGCTGTCTGATGCCGCGCATTATACGATGATAACATTTATAGCTTAGGAGCTATTATTGCATGTCGTCTGCACCTTAACAGGACCAAGGGTAAAATTCACGGTGGTATTTATGCCACTCGTTTAGCTAGTCACTTTAACGTTAAGATACGCCAACATGATTCGCTTGCCCAAGGTTTACTTGGACCGCCAGGCTATGGCAGCTCATCAATTTATTGATGGCAAGAACACTGATATTCATAATCCCTACAACCTTGTTTTCAGTGAGGATACTCATGATATTATTCCGCTGCATGCACCTGCTTTGTTTGATTCTATTGCCAGGGGCGGATACAGGATCATGCCAGATGACATCATTGCCTACCAGAACGCCCAGGCGGAAGCAGCGGAGCAACCATAGGAGTGGGATGCTCAGGTGGCTGCCCCCCAACACTTCATCGTGGGACCTGATGGCTCACTACTGCAGGATGCTGCTGACGCGACACTACGATCAGAGACCCTTCGACAAAACTGTGTGCGATGCAATAATCGCAAATGGTGGTGTAAAAAACCGTCAAAAAAGGTGAAAAACTTTTGTGACGACGGATGCATCAAACACGGTTCAGATTTTAGTTGTGTGCGCGATGCACGACATATGGTTCAGTTCAATGAACTGTTTGCGATGAGGAGGAAGAACAGAAACGGGCAGCCAGATGAAGGCATGTGCGATATATGGCATACAGTTCAATTGGATTAACTGTTTGTGATGACGTGGAACAACAGAAATAGACAGCTAGATAAAGGTGTGTGTGATTGAAGCCATACGCTTCAGAAGGATTAACTGTTTGCGATTAGGCAAAAGAACAGAAACGGTCGGCCAGATCAAAGGTGTGTGCGATAGATGGCATACACTTCACACGGATGAACTGTTTGTGATTAGCCACAACAAACAGAAACAGTTAGACAGATCAACGTGTGTGCGCTAGACGGGCACACATTCTAATTAAAAGAAGCATGCGCGATGGGAATAACGAGCGCGCACGGTGCTTGGAACAAGACGTGTGCTGACATTGCCTATTGCGGTGCACCAAACGCCACGTACGCGGCCGAGAAAGTGTGCCCACGTTACGCCGTCCGGGAATAGTGCCGCACTTAGAAATTATAGAACCATCAATAAATTTTGAGCTTGCGTCCCGTCACATTCCAAATTGCAAACATGTTCACACCGATCAAAACCTAAATGGTTTCCCACTTAGGAGCGTACTAGTACTCGGTTATAAATACAAGTACTCCAAGATGACTACACATTCCTCCTCAACTCCTCATCCACAAAAAACAAACAAGTCATTCATCATCGTTCCCTTCCATCTGCCATGGCCAGCGTGAGTTCTGGGTCGAGAGATTGCCACCAGGAAGAGGCGAGCATGGAAGCGGAAGCACAACAGATGTCCCGCCTCGCCGCGAAAGCAGCCAACATGTCCCGCCGCACGGCCCTAGCAGCATAGAGGTCCCGTCGCGCCACCGAAGCAGCACGAAGGTCCCGCGGTGCCGTCGATGCAGCAGAGTGGTGCGGCCGCACCGTGGAAGCAGTAGAGATGCCCGGCCGTGCCGTGGAAGAAGCAGAGATGTCCTCCCGTGCCGCGGCGTCCTGGGAAAATGTCTCACGGGTAGGCGAGGACTCTTACAAGCGCATGCATGTGATCATCCATAACCAGATGGATCAGATCTCTGGCTGGGCGAGGTTGCAGGATGACATGAAAGCCTCGTTTGAACAGGCTACCGGCATCATCCAGAAACTAAGGGAGAGCAATGAGAAGCTCCAGGCTGAGCGCGACTTGCTGAGGGCGAAGATCGTCGGAAGTGCAGGGCAGCAGGAGGAGACCACTGCCTTGTTGAACAGGACCAGCATCATCGTCGAGAAACTTATGGATGAGAATGTTGTGCTGCGCATGAAGCGCAAAAGGCTGGTGGAGGAATCCGTGGGTGCTTTCAAGCAGCATATTAAGGACATGAATGGCTCATCGCCACTCACCGCGGAGACTAGTTCCCGTAGCGTGCAGCAACGCATCAAGAAAGTAGAGATCAGCGAGCCGGATCGTTGTCTTTGTTCTTCTTTTGCCCTTGTGTATTTGGGGCATTGCCGCATGTGGCTTTTTAATTATGTTCCTAAATATGTAAGACAACTATTATCCACTGTCATCTTCTTATATTCATCATGCTTGCTATAAGTCGCAGTCGATGCTATATAGGTCCGTCGGATCTTGCTGATGTGTGCTAGAACTATGTCGGTATTTCCCCAAAGAGGAAGGGATGATGCAGTATAGCGACGGTATGTATTTCCCTCAGTGATGATACCAAGGTTATCAAACTAGTAGGAGAACCTCCTCACACCACGTAAACAGCACCTGCACACAAATAACAAATACTCGCAACCCCACGTGTTAAAGGGTTTGTCAATCCCTTCCGGGTACGGCGCCTCAAGATAGGCAAATAACGTGAGGTAAAAGTGGTATAGGATAAATATATCGTGGAACAAATAAATTGCAGCAAGGTATTTTTGTATTTTTGGTTTAATAGATCTGAAAATAAATGCAAGGGAAAATAGATCGCAAAGGCAAATATGACGAAAAGAGACCCTGGGGCCGTAGGTTTCACTAGTGGCTTCTCTCGAGGAAAATACAAATGGTGGGAAAACAATTACTGTTGGGTAATTGATAGAACATCAAATAATCATGACGATATCCAGGCAATGATCATTATATAGGCATCACGTCCAAGATTAGTAGACCGACTCCTGCCTGCATCTACTACTATTACTCCACACATCGACCGCTATCCAGCATGCATCTAGTGTATTAAGTTCATGAGAAAATGGAGTAATGCAATAAGAACAATGACATAATGTAGACGGGACCCGTTTATCTATTGCAGAGATATAGATCCCATCTTATTATCCTTACTAGAAACAATACATACGTGTCGGTTCCCCTTCTGTCACTGGGATCAAGCACCGTAAGATCGAACCCACTACAAAGCACCTCTTCCAATTGCAAGATAAATAGATCAAGTTGGCCAAACAGAACTCAAATATCAGAGAAGAAATACGAGGCTGTAAGCAATCATGCATATAAGAGATCAAAGAAGACTCAAATAACTTTCTTGGATAAAAACATAGATCTGATCATAAACTCAAAGTTCATCGGATCCCAATAAACACACCGCAAAAAGACTTACATCATATGGATCTCTAAGAGACCATTGTATTGATAATCAAGAGAGAGAGAGTAAGCCATCTAGCTACTAACTACGGACCCGTAGGTCTACAAAGAACTACTCACGCATCATAGGAGAGGCACCAATGGAAGTGGTGAAGCCCTCCATGATGGTGTCTAGATTGGATCTGGTGGTTCTGGACTCTGCGGGGGCTGGAATTGATTTTCGTCGACTCCCCTAGGGTTTTTGTAATATTGTGGTATTTATAGAGCGAAGAGGCGGTTCAGGGGACACCCGAGGTGGGCAGCACCCACCAGGGCGCGCATGCGCCTTCTGGCGTGCCCTGGTGGGTGCTGCTCCCCTCGAGCAGCTCCCCAGGTGCTTCCTTGGCCCATTGGCTTTCTTATGGCCCAAAAATCCTCCAGGAGTTTCGTTGCGTTTGGACTCCGTTTGATATTAATTTCCTACGTTGTAAAAAACATGCAGAAAACAGCAACTGGCATTGGGCACTATGTCAATAGGTTAGTACAAAAAATTATATAAAATGACTATAAAATGATTGTAAAACATCCAAGAATGATAATATAACAGCATGGAATAATAAAAAATTATAGATATGTTGGAGACGTATTAGCATCCTCAAGCTTAATTCCTGCTCGTCCTCGAGTAGGTAAATGATAAAAACAGAATTTTTTATGTGGAATGCTGCCTAACATGTTCATCACATTTCTTTTCTTTATAGCATGGAAATATGGAATTTTATATGATTCAAAGCAATAGTCTTGTTTTGACATGAATACTTTAATACTCAAGCATACCAACAAGCAACCATATCTTTCAAAATATCAACACTAAAGCAAGTTATCCCTAGCCCATCATGCTCAATCATTGATCCATTCATGAAACACACTCGAATTAGCTACACTAAAAGCTCAAATACAATCATAGTTCCCCTTTGTTGGTGCTTTATAAGAGAAGATGGAGACTCAAATTCAAAATAAAAATTGCGTAAGTAAAAGAAAGTCCCTTCACGGTGGGAAGTAGGGATTTGTAGAGGTGCTAGAGCTCAAAGCTTAAATTGAGAGACAAAAAATATATTTTTGAGAGGCATACTTTTCCCACCAACGAGAATGACTTGGAGCGTCCCAACACTTTCCATGCTTGATACATCATAAGCGGTTCCCAAACAGAAAATAAAGTTTATTCCTTTTTCCACCATTACTTTCACTTTCCATGGCTAACCATATCCAAGGGTGCCCTCCATACCAACACTTTCCAAGGAATTTATTATTTGACAACATAAATTAAATTCATTTTTCATTTCGGGACTGGGCATCCCTAATACCTTTGTCGTACTCTCGTGCAATGACAAGTGAATAAACACTCATCGTGAGAATAACACATTTAGCATGGAAAATATTGTGTACCATTTACCGTTTCGCAAGCGGTTGAGCACACAAAAGAGAAATTTATTTTGAAAATTAGATATGGCACATGCAAATTTTCTTAAAACGGCATGGAAATACCGCATATAGGTAGGTATAGTGGACTCATTTGGCAAAACTAGTTTAAAGGGTTTTCGATGCACAAGTAGTGATCATACTTAGTGGAAAATGAAGGCTAGCAAAAAGATTGAGAAGCGACCAACCAAAAAGCGAAAAATCTCGTACCCAAGCATTAAGCATAAGTAACACTGAATAATGCACCATAAATAGGATATAAATTTCATTGCATAACTATTGACTTGCGTGCTTGCATAGGGAATCACAAACTTTAACATCAATATTCTTACTAAAGCACAATTACTCATCAACATGACTCACATATCATATCGTCATATCTCAAATACATTACTAAGAATCAAGTTCATTTTGTCCAATGATCTTCATGAATTTTTTTATTATATCCTCCTTGGATATCTATCACTTTGGAACTATTTTTATATGTTGCTTTTGATAAGCTCAAACAAATATAAGTGAAGAACATGAGCATAATTTTTTTCTTCCTCTCAAAATAATCTAAGGGAAGCAAGAGAGAATTTCTTATAATTTACTAACTCCCAAACAAATCTAAGTGTAGCATGAGAGCATTTCTTCAAAATTAACAAAGTACACCGTGCTCAAAAAGATATAAGTGAAGTACTAGAGCAAATCCATGGCTCTAAAAAAATTAAGTGAAGCATAGGAGCAAGCATAGCACAAATTTTGGCTCTCTCAAAAGGTGTATCCAGCAAGGATGCAACACTTCAAATACAAAATAGAACAAGCAAAGACTCATATCATACAATACGCTCCAAGCAAAACTCATATTATGTGACGAATAAAAATATAGTTTCAGGTAAAATACCGATGGTTGTTAGAAGAAAGCAGGGATACCACTCGAGGGCATCCCCAAGCTTAGTTGCGTGATACTTCTATGAATATTATCTTGAGGTGCCTCGGGCATCCCCAATCTTAGCATTTTTCTTATCATTATTCCTTCATCCATCGTAAGATAACCCAAAACTTGAAAACTTCAATCACACAAAACTCAAACAAAACCTTCGTGAGATCCATTAGTATAAGAAACCAAACCACTACTATAAGTACTGTAGCAAACTTATTCTTATTTTGTTTTCGCATTATATCTACTGTATTCTAACTTTTCTATGGCAAATCTCATCAAAGAAAACCATAGAATCATCAAAACAAGGAAACAATGCAAAGAAAACAGAATCTGTCAAAAACAGAACATTCTATAGCCATCTGAAAATTTTGAATACTTCTGTACCACCAAAAGTTATGTAATAAATTGTTGGACGTGAGTAATTTTTCTATTAATCCTCTTCAAGAAGAATCAACTTAAAAACACTCTTCTGCAAAAAATGACAAATAATCTCGTCAGCGCAAAAGTTTCTATTTTTCAGCAACACCAAATAAACTTTCACCCAAGTCTTCCCAAAGGCCTTGCATGGCACAAACACTAATTAAAACATAAAAAGCACAATCAAAACAGTAGACTTTTTTATTCTAACACACAAGAACAGAAAGAAAAAACCAAAAATAATTTTTATTCATCGGGTTGCCTCCCAACAAGCGCTATCGTTTTACGCCCCTAGCTAGGCATAACGCGTATGATCTAAGTTTTGTCATCTTTGTCCTTGTTTACTTGGAGGTGTTTGCATCTGGAGGTTTTGTAAATAAGACATAAAACACATTATCCATGGAAACCATAGCACTATCAAGTTGCTTTTTATCATATCCCCTTTGATTCCTGACAATGATCCAAGAATAGTGTTGATTAACATCGTTGAAAACTTGTAGGATTATATCTAAAAGTAGGGCTTGCTTTTTAAGATTCTCATCAAAGATTTGGTTATCTCCAAGCAAATGTCTCGAAGCATAATCACTATTATAAAAAAATTCATCAATCATGGGTTTTCACGATTCATGCAATAAAAATCAAAGATTTTCCTAGCTTCCCGTATTATGTAGTCGAATTCATTCATCAAAACAAGAGTGGCTAACTTTTTAGCTTTAGGATCCTTTATAATGGGCAACTCATAATACAATCTTTGCAAGGCAGGCTGAGTACGAATAAATCTAGTTTCAAGTTTCAAAACAAGTGTCGAGATAGCTTTTGCATAAGTTTTAGTCCTTTTAAGTATAGGGATATCATCAAGACTTAATTTTCCGACACAATTGAAAAATTCTTGGATATGTTCTTTCCCCATAAAATTCCCTTGCCCCCAAAAAAAGTTTTGGCATCCAGATTACCTGTACGCTCCAATTTAGGAGTTAGGCCATCATCTGTTTCTGCCATGCCAAAGTCACTGATGGTGACAAGTTCAAGCAAATAAAAGATCTGACGAGAAAATGGCGAACGAAAAAGAGGGCGAATAAAACGACAAATTTTTGTGAAGTGAGGGAGAGGAAAATGAGAGGCAAATGGAAAATAATGTAAACTACGAGGAGATGAGATTTGTGTTTAGGAACCTAGTTGATGTTGAAGATCCTCCCTGGCAATAGCGCCAGAAATTCCTTTTGATGTCTGCTAGAACTACGTCGGTATTTCCCCAAAGAGGAAGGGATGATGCAATATAGTGACGGTAGGTATTTCCCTCAGTGATGCGACCAAGGTTGTCGAACCAGTAGGAGAACCTCCTCACACCATGTAAACAACATCTGCACACAAATAACAAATACTCGCAACCAGATGTGTTAAAGGGGTTGTCAATCCCTTCCGGGTACGGCTCCTCAAGTAGGCAAATAACATGAGGTAAAAGTGGTAGATAGGATAAATAGATAGCTGAACAAATAAATTGCAGCAAGGTATTTTTGTATTTTTGGCTTAATAGATCTGAAAATAAAGGCAAGGGAAAATAGATCGCAAAGGCAAATATGATGAAAAGAGACCCGGGGCCGTAGGTTTCACTAGTGGCTTCTCTCGAGGAAAATAGCAAATGGTGCGAAAACAATTACTGTTGGGCAATTGATAGAACTTCAAATAATCATGACGATATCCAGGCAATGATCATTATATAGGCATCACGTCGAAAATTAATAGACCGACTCCTGCCTGCATCTACTACTATTACTGCACACATCGACCGCTATCCAGCATGCATCTAGTGTATTAAGTTCATGAGAAAATGGAGTAATGCAATAATAACGATGACATGATGTAGACGGGATCTATTTATTTATTGCGGAGATATAGATCCCATCTCATTATCCTTAGTAGCAACAATACATATGTGTCGGTTCCCCTTCTTCCACTGGGATCAAGCACCGTAAGATCGAACCACTACAAAACACCTCTTCCCATTGCAAGATAAATAGATCAAGTTGGCCAAACAAAACCCAAATATCAGAGAAGAAATATGAGGTTGTAAGTAATCATGCATATAAGAGATCAAAGAAGACTCAAATAACTTTCTTGGATAAAAATATAGATCTGATCGTAAACTCAAAGTTCATCGGATCCCAACAAACATAGCACAAAAAGACTTACATCATATGGATTTCCAAGAGATCATTGTATTGATAATCAAGAGAGAGAGAGTAAGAGAGAGAGGAATCCATCTAGCTACTAACTATGGATGTGTAGGTCTACAAAGAACTACTCATGCATCATAGGAGAGGCACCAATGGAAGTAGTGAACCCCTCCATGACGGTGTCTAGATTGGATCTAGTGGTTTTGGACTCTGCGGCGGCTGGAATTGATTTTTGTCGACTCCCCTAGGGTTTCTGGAATATTGTGGTATTTATAGAGCGAAGAGGTAGTTCAGGGGGCAACCTAGGTGGGAAGCACCCACCAGGGCGCGCCTGGGCCTTCTAGCGCGCCCTGGTGGGTGCTGCTCCCCTTGAGTAGCCCCCCAGTACTTCCTTGGCCCATCGGCTTTCTTCTGGCCCAAAAAAATTCTCCAGGAGTTTCGTTGCATTTGGACTCCGTTTGATATTGATTTCCTGCGATGTAAAAAACATGCAGAAAATAGCAACTGGCACTGGGCACTATGTCAATAGGTTAGTACCAAAAATGATATAAAGTGATTGTAAAACATCCAAGAATGATAATATAACAACATGGAAAAAACAAATATTACAGATACGTTGGAGACGTATTAGTCAGGTAATCCACACCCCACCTGTTGGGGATATGACTATTGGGTATGACCCGCCCATGGAGGGGCTGGATCATACCGCTGGTGGTTCATAACGAAAAGGCCCAAGAAGATGTTGAAGATGGCGGTTCATGAAGCGAGCTTACTAAAGGCCCAAGACCTAGAGAAGACTTAAGGCCCACAGGCGTAAACCGCCATATGTTTAACTTGTATGTTAAGGAAAGTGTAGTTCTGTCACCGAGCCGGACACGTTGCGTATGAGCCGACCGGGACTCTATAAGCCACTGGGCATCAGCCTGTGTATATAAAGGGGTGACCCAGCGGCGGGTTAAGGCAACAAACAACAAGTCGAGAACTAGGTCAAGCGTATTCGCTCCCTGGTAATCGAAACCCAAGCAATACAACCTAAAGTAGGAGTAGGCCTTTACCTCGTTGCGAGGGGCCGAACTTGGGTCAATTCTTTGTGCCCTTGTCCCATTTTAAACCCCTCCAAGCTAACTACGTTGCGATGGCTAAACACCTAAGTCCTCATGCTAGGGCATCTGCCGTGACAATTCAATGACAGTTGGCGTCCACCGTGGGGCCAGCGCACGGTGGTTTCAAATTCTTGAAGGGCAGCCTCGCAAAGCTCAAGCGATACGTTGTGGGTCGGATGACCAAGAGTCGTCGTGGCAAGCTCTACATCGACGACGCTGGCCAGGGCCCGGAGGTTGGCTCAATCGAGTTCGGGTACCGGGTCCCCTTTGGCGGAATTCTTGTCTTCATCGGCAAGATTGGTCAGTCAGAAGCAGAGCCGGACACCTGCACCAACATCGTTGACATGGCTCAGCGTGTGCAACCCGCCAAGGTTCAAGACGCCCCGAAGCATGTCTTCGTTGGCTTTACTCAAGGAGTGGATCTGGAAGGAGGAGCAGAATCTGGTGGTGAGACAGTTGTCTATTCAGGCGATGAGTCCTCAACTGGCTAGACCAATTCCATGTATCAGGTTCAAGATGGTGGGCTTGGGGGTTGTTCCGATGGTGACAATATTCCGGACCCCTACGAGCCGCCAAACCGGGTTACAATCTTCATGGCCGGTACACAGACAGGGCAGAATTCTTCCACTGCAGCAGCGATGATCTCCGGTCAGCAACGACAACGGCAGCTGAGGTAGGAGGCCCTATGCGCCCGCCGGCTCAAGTCTTATCTGATCTATTGGATGATGTTGCAACACTGTTAACGGAGGAGGTAAACCCGGCGAATCAAACACAGCATAACGCGGACATTGCAAAGTTACGTGATGAGATAGCTCAAGCCATGGAGGGTCTAAATGCCGAGAACATCCGGATGGCGACAGAGCGAGTCGCCTTGGAGAAGGAGGCATAATGGCTTCAAGCAGGAAACTTTCGCCTGAGCTTGGACCGGGACGCATCAAATGTTGTCTTTAACAGAAGGCATGTGAGTCGATTACCCCCGGTTTATGATGCGAGGAATCTTTTCAACATGCCTGGGGCAGGAACCAGTAACCTGCCTGGTATGGATTGGGTCGTTGAGGAGCCGGCAGCTGGAGCACTGGTTTAGCCAGGAGCTGCAGACCCCCCACATTTGAATTTGACCCCTCCTCTGCATGTTCCGATGCCCCCGGGTCATTTTTCCAATTATTTGGATAACATGATAGCTACGACTACTCAATTGGCGGCTCTCCCGGTTTAGGATGAGTCACCAGTAGCGATGGAGATATGGAGAACCGGAGAACTTCTTCAGAGGACAGTGGCTCAACAGGCGGCTTATTCATATAGTCGTGATTGGATTCATTCAACCCCACATCCGAGCCGGAGTTACATCAGACACATTGATGAACCAGCCGTGTCAAGCAGTGAGCAGCATCACAATCAACCTCATAGGCCTGACCCGCCGCGTGCTGGTAATGAGGCTCAGACTTTGGTGGACCAGGGCAGAGTGCGGCATGAGGCGGAGTTGGTGGCTCAGCTGGCGGCTCAACAACAATCTCTGGTTTACCTGTCAGCATCTGTCGAGGCAGGAGCGACCTCTAGAACGTTGGGTGTGTCGTGTCTAGTGTCGGATCTACGCAATGAGCGCTTGCCTAAGGATTCAAAGGCCCCCGCAAGGTGCCTAATTACACAGCGGATCAGCCCCCAGAGGCTTGGATTTAGAGCTATGAGATGGCTATGGAGATGCTGGATGTTAGTGATGCTGCATGTGCCAAGTATTTTACCATGATGTTGGATGGGCCGACTCGTACTTGGTTGAAAGGGCTACCTACTAACTCCATTGGGTCATGGGCAGAGTTGAAAAGGCGATTTATTCAAAATTTTAAAGACACATGCAAGCAGCCTATGTCGATTTTGGATTTGGATTCCTGCATCCAAGGTGATGAAGGTGAGTCAACAACCAATTGGGTGTGCCGGATCTCAGTTGTTATACACTCATTGGTTAGTATCAATGCCAATTCAGCGGTCCTGATATTGGAGAAGAACTAATGTTTTCTTCCCCTTAAGCAGAAGTTTGGGCGGCTTAAGCGTAATTTCAATGATGTGGGGGAGCTCATGGCGGCTCTCGTTAAATATGCCGACTCTAATAGCACTGAAGACCCTGAGTCTGATGAGGAGAAGACTGGCAAGGGGAAGAAGACTGGCAATGCAAAGGGACAGCACAACACGGCGGGTCAAGGTGGTAATGGTAAGCGTAAGGAGGACGGTGTTTATACTTCATGGCTAACACCAGCATGCAGAGTAACAACTAGCGTCGTAAGGGGAAAACACAAGCACCCCAGTTCGGAGGGCCGAAGTTCAACCTTGAGGCCATGATGAATCAACCTTGCCCAAAGCAAGGAACTCAGGATAAGCCGGCCAGTCATTTGTGGAAGGATTGTTTCATCATGAGGGAGTATAGAAACTCTAACTTTTTCAGAACAATCATGCCCCACATGGTGGTTCAGGTTCCGGCTCTCACGGGCCTGGCTTTGGAGGTGGTGGTGCAAGCTTTGGTTTTCAAGGCCAAGGTAATCAAGGTGGTTTTAATCAGCAATCTGGCCAAGGGAATCAGCAGCAGCAGACTGGTTATCAGAGTAATCCAAAGCAGCTAAATGGTGGTCAATATCATGTGTTCACCACAAGCCTGTGCAAGCGAGATCAGAAAATCCATAAGCGGGCCGTAAACTCAGTTGAGCCGGCAGTACCTCGTTATTTAAGGTAGTCTGAGCAGCCTATTGTTTGGAGCCGGGAGGATCACATGCCTCAGGTTGACAATCCAGGTCAGTTGGCATTGGTGGTTGCTCCACAGGTAGGAGGGTATAAGCTTACAAAGGTGCTCATGGATGGGGGAAGCAATATCAATATCCTTTACTATGAGACTTTTCATCGTATGAATTTGACTGATAAGGATCTTCAAACGTCTTATACTATTAACCATGGGGTGGTGCCTGGTAAGTCGGCGTATCCCGTGGGTAAGATAACACTGGAGGAGGCTTTTGGAGATGGGAAACTTTTGTTTTTGCCACTCTAGATTTTCCCAATTTTCCTTATGCCACTCTAGATTTTGACATTTCACTTTTGCCACTCTTAATTTTTGACCATTATCACAATTGCCATTCGCGTGGCAAAAGCAAAATTTTCAGAGTGGCAATTGTGATAATTATCAAAAGCTAAGAGTGGCAAAAATGAAATAAAATTATTTTGCTTTTGCCGCAAAATGGCAATTCATTGTCAAAAACATAGAGTGGCAAAAGTGAAATGTCAAAATCTAGAGTGGCATAAGGAAAATTGGCAAAATCTATAGCGGCAAAAACAAAATTTTCCCTTTGGAGATGACTGTCATTCCAGAGCTGAGAAATTGACTTTTGAAGTGGTTAAGATCAAAAGCCCGTACCACGCTCTATTTGGGCGGCCGGCTTACGCCAAGTTCATGGCGCGGACATGTTATTTTTATTTGCAGCTTAAAATGCTGGGTCATCAGGGCACCATCACACTGTATGGTGATAGGAAGATTGCTCTGGATTGTGAAGAAGGTGATGCTGCGTATGCTGAGTCGGCCTGTGCCACTAGGGAGTTGAATTTTTACAAAGACAATGTTGACCCGGTGGATGTGACACCATTGAAGAATCCAACTACAGAGAATGACCCCCTGTTGAAGTTTAAATCGGCAGATGATACTAAGTTGGTTGATTTGTGCCTGGCGACTCGTCCAAGCAGTTCAGCATTAGTGCTAATATGGATCCGAAATAGGAAAGCGTGCTCATCGAGTTCATCCGTGAGAACCGGGACATCTTTGCATGGAAACCCGACATGCGGGTGTCTGGGAACTCGCTGAGCACACTCTTAATGTGGATCCCAAGTTTAAGCCGGTCAAGCAGTTTCTTCGTCATTTTAATGAAGAGAGGCATAAAGCCATTGGTGAAGAAGTGGCCCGACTCTTGGCGGCAGGGTTTATCATTGAAGTTTTTCATCTTGAGTGGTCCGGCTGATCCATTTGCTCTCCCTTGTATTGATCAGATTATTGATGCTACAGCGGGTTGTGAGCGTTCGAGCTTTTTGGATGCTTATTCTGGTTATCATCAGATCAAGATGGCATCTAAGTACCAGGCGAAGACGGCTTTCATCACTCCCTTTGGAGCCTTCTGCTATGTGTCTATGCCCTTTGGGCTCAAGAGTGCCCAGGTGACTTACCAGCGGTGTGTTCAGAATTGCCTTCATGAACAGATTGGACGCAATGTTCACGCCTATGTGGATGATATTGTTGTGAAATCCAGGAAGAAGGAGACTTTGATAGATGATCTGAAAGAGACCTTTGACAATCTCCGGGTCTATAAAATGATGCTTAACCTGGCCAAGTGTGTCTTTGGCATGCCAGCAGGCAAGTTACTGGGTTTCCTTGTTTCTGAGAGAGGCATTGAAGCTAACTCGGAGAAGATCAAGGCTATCACTTCTTTGGCTAAGCCGGCGTGTATCAATGATGTCCAGCATTTGGCGGGACGTATTGCGGCTTTGAGCCGGTTCATAAGCCACCTGGGAGAGAAGGCTATCCCTCTATATCAAATGATGAAAAAGACAGATGAGTCTGGAGTGATGCTGCTAATGAGGCGTTTGAGGCGCTTAAGAGATAGCTGGCTAAGCCGCCGGTTCTTGCAGCTCCTATTGAGATAGGATCCCTTGCTGTTATATGTGGCTGTAAACAACAGAGCCGTCGGTGTGGTAGTTGTGGTTGAAAGGAAGGAGCCGAGCTAGGAATATCCGGTTCAAAGGCCAGTTTATTACGTCAGTGAGGTGCTCATTGAGTCTAAGCAGAGATACCCACATTGGCAGAAATTGGTTTACGGTGTGTTCATGGCCAGTCGCAAATTGAAGCAATATTTCCTTGGTCATCCCATCACTGTGGTTAGTTCTGCTCCCTTAGGGGATATTATTCAAAACAGAGAAGCCACAGGTCGGGTAGCTAAGTGGGCCATTGAGCTTGGACCTCATGGCTTGAAGTATATGCCTTGGACAGCTATAAAGTCTTAAGCACTTGTGGATTTCATCAATGACTGGACAGAATTACAGATGCTTGAGGATAAGTCATATAGTACATATTGGACTATTCACTTCGATGGGTCCAGGCAATTGGAAGGCTCGGGGGCTGGAGTTATATTGACTTCCCCATGAGGTGATAAATTTTGTTATGTTTTAAGGTTGATGTCCCTTGTACTAATAATGCAACTGAGAATGAAGCCTTGCTCCATGGTCTTCGGATGGCTAAAGAGATGAATCTAAGCCGGGTGAGATGTTTTGGTGACTCAGACATGGTGGCTCAGCAAGTGTCAGGAACTTGGTACTCAAAGGATCCCCTAATGGAGGCTTATTGCCGAGAGGTTGACACTATAGCTGGTCATTTCAAAGGATATCAAGTGGAGCATGTTGATCGACGGAAAAACAAAGCCGCTGACGCTTTAAGCCAGCTAGGGTCTTAGCATAAGCCCGTACCCCCTAATGTTTTCCTTGATGTTTTGCATAACCCATCAGTTAAGTTGCCCACAGAGGAAGATTTGGCAGTTCCTAACCCGGAAGCACATCTGGTGGCGGCTCTCCATATCATTCCTGATTGTACTGTTCCATATTTGGCTTATATGACCCGGGGCGAGTTACCTAAGGATGAAACCTTGGCCAGACAAATAACCCGGAGGTCTAAGTCAGTGACTATTGTCAATGGTGAGCTACACAGATGCAGTGTCACTGGGGTCTTTCAACTATGCATCTCTCCTAAGGAGGACCGTGAAATTCTAAGGGAGATTCATGAAGGAGATTTCAGTCATCACGCCGGCTCTAAATCTCTCGTTGCTAAAGCTTTTCGTCATGGATTCTATTGGTTGAGGGCTCATGCTGATGCGGAAGATCTGGACAGTAAATGTGATAGTTGTCAGAAATTTTCAAGACGAGCTCATGTACTGGCTCAAGAATTGAGGATGATTCCAATTACTTGGCTATTTGCAGTCTGGGGGCTGGATATGGTTGGGCCTTTTAAAAGGTCCAAGGACAAAAAGACTCATCTTCTGGTAGTTGTTGATAAGTTTACAAAGTGGGTTGAAGCTGAGCTGGTCAGCAAATGCGATGCAGCCACGGCGGTTCAATTCATCAAAAAGGTGATCTTTCATTTTGGATACCCTAATAGTATCATCATTGATAATGGTACTAATATGTCTAAAGGGGCAATGAAAGAACTCTGTCAACAAGAGCATATCCGGCTTGATGTATCATCAGTGGCTCACCCCCAGTCTAATGGTCAAGATGAACGAGCTAATCAAGAAATCTTTAGAGGTATCAAGCCCCGGCTTATGGTCCCTTTACATAGGACACCGGGTTGTTGGGAGGAAGAGTTGCCCTCAGTGATTTGAAGTAACAACACAACCCCTAACAGATCTACAGGGTACACACCTTTCTTCATGGTTTAAGGAGCAGGACAGTTCTCCCTAGTGACATACGTCACGACTCACCCAGTGTGGCGGCTTATGTTGAAGCTAACATGAGAAAGCACATCAGGATGCTATTGACCTGTCGGATGAAGACTGTGACCTTGCAGCAACTCGTTCAGCAATTTACCAGCAAGATCTGCGTCGTTATCATAGCCGCCGGGTTAAGACTAGAACCTTTCAAGAAGGAGATTTGTTTCTAGACCAAAGCAAAGATGATGAACATTTTAGAAGGGCATTTCAGGTTCATTGAAAAAGATTTTAGTAAACCCTGGTTGGTTTAAGGGGGGTGTTGGGGGTTCTGTCATTCCCATTTCAAATTCATTTGAAATGTAAACATGATGACATGAGAAACAAGCAAGGGCAACTGGGATTGAGCTAGGGCTGTGACACTACTAGTCCGACTTGTATGCCTGGATCGAAATATTACTTGGGATCTTCTTGCTAAATGAACAAAAGCTTTGTTATCCCTCGTAATAGGCTTGGACGCCAGGTGTATTCACCAAAAATCCGGGTTATCCTGCCTTTGTATGCTTGCCACTCCGACCAGGTAATCCTGGAATGACTCATCATACTCTTGACAGTCAATCTTATAAAGACCCTGAACTTGTCAAAGTTAAAACGACGATTGGTCATGTGAGGCCCGACTTACAGGTTTGAATTAATGAGTAACTCAGTGGCTATGCAGCCCTTGAATAGCACTTGATGTTGGGGCTTGGCAGCCTTTGAATTCCTTGATCTTTTATTTTCTTTGGTTTTTGAATCTTTTTGGTGATTTGAGTTTGTTCCATATTGATATATGGTTGAAATTGATTCAGGCCACGATGCCTTGATCCTGATTTGATAAATCTGGTGTTTTGTTAACCCGGCTTGGCTTTGGATGTTAAGTTGACAGTGCATGATGATCATATATTGAAGTTTTATACTCTAAAGATTTGGGATGCTATCCTTTGCAGTCTTTGGTGTTGTAAGCTGGCAGTGTGAATAAATTGCACAAAGCACTGCGCTCTGAGTCTGGGTTATTACCCTTACTTCATATGGCATGGTAAGCCGACAATATACATAAAATCACAGGTCTGATATATTTTTTGATTCTATAAGGCTTTGATAAACCGGCCCTAGTTATGAAAATTATAGTCACTAGTGGTTTGTTATGGGACATATTGACCCGCCTTGGGGTAAACCGCCAAGGCACTTGTGTCTGTTTGTATGCAGGGTTTATCACAAAGTTGATAATGAATATGCGCATAAACAATGGACCGTCAGAGAGGATCAAAACGATTCATAAGTATTATGCAGAGCGACATGCGCAATGGCATGATAGATAATTGTTTTCAAGACTAGCCTATTACAAGGCAACGGACGGCCCAAAAGAATAAGTGTTTTTGCAAAATATCACAACTGACAGATGCTAAGCCGGCCTGAGGATTACTAGTCTTGGCCTTGGCGAGTTGATGGTTCCGGGTCATCCAGCACCGGTTCATCCTCCTCCTCTTCACCCATTGGCTAGAAGTCAGAGGTTGCCCAGTTGATTCCTGCCAAAGCCTTGAATACAACCTCGTCACTAATAAGTGTGGACGGGTCAATGTCCAGGGCAAGAGTGTGCTTGCGGATTGGAGGATTAAGGTCCTGTGAATCATGGATTGGCGCCTTGACCTTCTTGTTGTCAGCATCATAAACCGCCCGATAATATGATAGGTCGGTATCTTTAGCTAGCTTGCTTGATGGAGGACGCATTTGCCTTGCTATTGAAGCAAAGTCCTCTGCGCTGAAGGGAGACCCGTCTTCTTTCACGCTGGGGAAGCCGTTATCCAAATCTTCCGGGTCAAGATGTGCTTGCCATGCTTTAGCCCGGGTTAGTGCGGTGAGTGCGCCGGCTCTTGCAGTTGATTTCTTAAGTTCCTCGACTCGCAGGGGAAGCACAGATAGCTTCTCATGTGCGTCCTTCATGAGGTTTGGTGGTTGTTTCTCATGCGCAGTTGTGCAAATGGCTCATTGTACATCAGTATATAATTGCTCTACAAGGATGTAGGCGGCTTTCTGCTTCTTGCACATATCTGAGCCGAGGTGGGCTATCCTGGAGCCTGTATCAATAAGTAAATCTATAATACGGGTCAAAGATTCTTCCAATGCTTTGGTAGTATCATCTTAAGATGAAGTTACTTACCGAAGATAGCAGCAGTCATGGCGTTTACTTGGTGTTTTAATCTGACAAGCTCTTCAGCCACCGGTTTAAGGGATGCTTCTGCTTCCTCAGCCCTCTTTAATAAAGCTTCTTTCTTTGTATCCCAGCCGGCTTGGTCATCCTTGAAGTTCTTCTTCAGTTCTTCCATCTCTGCCAAGGCAGTGGTCAATTCTGTTTTTGTCGGCGTTTTGGGAGCAGGGTCCCCAGACTTGCCTGCCTGCGGCCTGCGGCGTGGCTCAAGTGGGGGCCCAGTGCAGGCCAGCTTCATCAGCTCAAACTCAAGACCCTCGCGAGGGGCCAAGCCTCGTGGGGAGGACGACATGAAGCTTCCTCAGGGGCAGCCTCGTCAGGCAGGCTCGCGAGGAGGCGGAGAGATCAAGGCAGGGTACCTCGTGAGGAGCCTGTGACGCAAGCCATGATGATCGACACTAGGCAGGCGCCGGCCTGCGCAGTGTCCTTGCTTCCCCTTCGGTGCAAAGGGGGCAAGCACAGGCCAAGGCATCAGGCAAAGGTTACCGTTTCGGTGCAACAAGACCAAGACCAGCAGAACGGCGGGATGGAGGTCATCGTGGAGCCCAGGACGGCGTCACCACCAGATTCTTTGGCAGTCGAAGACCAACTTTAGTCAGGATAAGTGTACTAGATGTCCCCCTTCAAAATGGCCAATTGTTGGCGCCCTTCCCGCTCATTATTTGGGAAGAGGCCCAGGGCCTCCCTCTATAAATAGAGCTAGCCACCACAGGGCAGAAGGGGCCAGATCACGCATAGACTAGAGAGAGGCGATTGAACTCACCCAAGCAGTTCATTGCACCAGCTCAAGAACAGCCCTCGCGAGGCTGTTCTCCCTTTGTATTGTTCATCATCAGCCCCTGAGGCAATCCACCACACCACAAACTAGAGTAGGGTATTACACCACAACAGTGGCCCGAACTAGTATAAACCTCATGTCCCTTGTGTGTTCTTCTTGCTAGCTTAGATTCCTTACGAAGAATCAAGACGTGAGCTGGTAGGGGAAAGATCTTCGTGCGCACCCTAGTGTTCGGACCTCAAGGGTCTGCCGGAACCAGAAATCCGACATTTGGCGCACAAGGTAGGGGGTGCGCTGAAGTTCTCCCTTCCGACGACCTGATCTCCACCGACATCGCGTTTCGCCCTCATGGCGGAAAACGCATCGCCCACTCCAGCGGCCGATGCCGGCACTGGGGCTAGGGGGCTCCGAGCCTTGGCCCCCGCCTTACGACAGGTGCAGTGGCCCCACAAGTTCAAGCCTGAGATGCTGCCGCGCTACAATGGTGCGACGGAGCGCTGGTTTTCCTGCTGACGTATGAGGAGGCCGTCCTCAAGGCCGGGGGCGACGACAGGGTGATGGCCAACTGGTATCCCATGGCCCTCACCGGCGTTCCGTGCATGTGGCTGCTCCACCTACCGACGGCTTCTGTGACCTCCTGGGGGGACTGCGCGATCTCTTCCTCGCCCACTATGCCGCGCCAGTGCCCCCGGTCGTCGCAGCTCTCCTGGGCGGCTCATATGCGCCACCTTCGAGCCGCCATGTCAAGCCATTCACCCGCCAGGTCGGCACCGCCTCCAAGCGCCGAGAAGCTCCCCCGGGCTGGGTGGCGCCCGAGGCCGATCTGACCTTCAACTCGAATGATCACCCCTCCAACCCCGCAGGTTCGGGTGCGCTCTCGATGTTGTGCACCCCCACCATCTGCCAAGTGGCCGTCACCAGGACCCTTATTGACGGCGGTGCCGGCCTCAACGTGCTCTCCGTGGAGGCCTTTAGCCTCCTCCACGTGCCACTAGAGCGGCTTCAGCACAGTAGGCCTTTCTCGGGTGTCGGAGTTGGTTCCACCATGTCCTTGGGACAGATCCTCCTCCCGGTGACCTTCGGCACCTACGACAACTTCCACATAGAGCTAATCGACTTCGACATCGCCCCCATTGGCCTCCCCTACAACGCCATCCTCGGCTACCCAGCCTTGGCCCAGTTCATGGCAGCAACTCACCCGGCGTACAACCTCATGAAGATGCCCGGGAGCGGCGGCGTCCTTACCATGTCAGGAGACACAACGGGTGCACTGCAGGCGCTCGAGCTTGCTTTCAAGACGGCCGCGGTGGTGCAGCCCACAAGCACTGACGCCCTCGAGCCCAAGGGGGCTGCGCCGGCTAAGAAGAAGAAGCTATTCACACAAGACAAGGCGGAAACCATGCAGGTACCGATCGACGAGGACGGATCCACTGATGCCACCTTCACCATAGGTGCCAACCTCGAACCTGAGCAGAAGGAGGCCTTGGTGAAGTTCCTGCTCGCGAACAAGAAGGTGTTCTCATGGGAACCTGATCAGCTAGCGAGGGTCGAGGGTGTGTGAGCATCACCTCAACGTGTGTCCCAACGTCGCCCGTGAAGCGGAAGGCGGCAGTCCGGTGAAACAAGCTTTCATCGTCCAAGAGACCCATAAGCTAGAGGCAGCAGGGGTTATTCGCAAGGTCCGCTACCCAGATTAGTTGGCTAACTCGGTCGTCGTGCCCAAAAAGGGAGGAAAGGAACACATGTGTGTCGACTTCACCAACCTCAAAAGGCCTGCCCCCAAGATCCATTTCCGCTCCCTCGCATCGACCAGATCGTTGATTCCACCGCTGAGTGTGACCTATTTTGCTTCCTGGATGCCTTCTGGGGCTATGACCAGATCAAGATGGCGGTAGAAGACGTGGAAAAAACGGCTTTCCTGACCCCGTGTGGAGTGTAATGCTATACATGCATGCCATTTGGGTTGCGCAACGCAGGCGTGACCTTTCAGCGGCTGATGCACATCGCCTTGGGTCGGCAGCTAGGGAGGAACGCTGAGGCTTATGTGGACGACATTGTGGTGAAGTCTCGGGAGGCAAAAACCCTGATACAGGACTTGGAAGAAACTTTCGCAATGCCTCAATGAAGTGGACCTGCGGCTCAACCCGGAGAAGTGCGTGTTTGGAGTCCCCTCGGGCAAGCTCCTGGGCTTCCTCGTGTCCCACAGGGGCATCGAGGCCAACCCGGAGAAGGTCAAAGCAGTTGAAGACATGAGCCCGCCGAAGACCCTCAGGAAAATGCAGATGCTCACCGGGCGTGTAACCGCGCTGGGACGCTTCATCTCCAAGCTGGGGGAACAAGCATTGCCCTTCTTCAAGCTGATGAAGAAGAAGGGCCCCTTCGAATGGACAGAAGAGGCCGACAAGGCATTCCAAGATCTCAAGAGGTACCTTACCAGCCCTCCGGTGATGGTAGCTCCGCGTCCTCGGGAGCCCCCGGTGCTCTACCTTGCAGCCACCCCTACTCCGCCAGCGCAGCCCTGGTGGCGGTTAGGGAGGAGCGTCGGACCAAGGCCGCAGCAACCGTCCGGGCCGAAGCAAAGCGAGGCCAAGAAAGTCTCACAAAGACCGCGACCGCAGCCGAAAAGGATCAGCCACAGCAGGGGAGCGCACCCGGAGCAGAAGAGGCCTCCCCAAGCGACCGAGCGCTGGGGGCTCCGTCGTCTCAGGAGGCGCCCCAACCTCCGGAGGAAGCAAGCAGCGCCAGCACCCTCAACCTCATCGAGCACCCGTGTGCCTACGTCGACCACGGTGCTCACGGGATCTGAAGCGGCCCCATGCCTCAAAAACTCCTCCTCGTACTATTGGTAGCCTCACACAAGCTGCGGCACTACTTCCAAGGCCATCCCATCAAGGTCGTCTCGGCATACCCCTTGGAAAGGGTACTCAGGAGCCCCAACTCGGCTGGAAGAGTCACTGAGGGAGTCCTAGACTAGGGGGTGTCCGGACAGCCGGACTATCAATATCCGCCGGACTCCAAGACTACGAAGATAGAAGATTGAAGACTCCGGCTCGTGTCCGGATGGTACTTTCCTTGGCGTGGAAGGCAAGCTTGGCTATACGGATATGTAGATCTCCCACCATTGTAACCGACTCTGTGTAACCCTAGCCTCCTCCGATGTCTATATAAACCGGAGGGCTTTAGTCCGTAGGACAACATACATCTGAATAATCATACCATAGGCTAGCTTCTAGGGTTTAGCCTCCTCGATCTCGTGGTAGATCTACTCTTGTACTACCCATATCATCAATATTAATCAAGCGGGGCGTGGGTTTTACCTCCATTGAGAGGCCCGAACACAGGTAAAAACATCGTGTCCCTCGTCTCTGTTACCATCCGCCTAGGCGCACGATTCGGGACCCCCTACCGAGATCCGCGGTTTGACACGACATTGGTGCTTTCATTGAGAGTTCCTCGTGTGTGCGTCGCCGATAGGCGGATGCCTCCACCGTCTTCAAAGATGGTGTTTTTCGCCGGAGGGCCTTGGCCGCCCGGCCAAACTATCGGCTTGGTGGTTTCTCATGACCGCTGTCCGGCGCCCGCTTCAGCAGCGACTTCTCGAGTCGTCGGAAGCAACCTTCGCGTCAGCCCTAAAGCTGCCGAGCAGTTAGATCAATAGAGCTCTCGTGCATTAGCGAGCTCTTGGATCGCATCGCTCCCCAGGATTCGCTACGGACTACAACTAGATTGGGCTTAAAACCGATCGAGAGATTAACTCTCCCAGGCCACCCTGCGTCGCCGTGGTAGAGGAACATCTGGCAACTCTTTGCGGTGTTGAAGACAATTCATGTCGGATTCCAGAACCCTCCATGCGGATCAGCGGAGGGGCGGACTTCGATCGAGCATTGAACTTAAAATCATGCATCGCCACTGGACTCGCTGGATTCGTCCGCAAACCAAGCTTCAATTCGGAAACTCCTTGGCCTTTGAGCCTCAAGATGGGCGGGGATCCGGATTTTGTTCCACCCACCGCCCGGACATATGCGATCTATCTCTAATCGGCAAGAGCCTCTGAAAGCAGTACACCACTCTTTGGGCGATTCCTCCTGGTTATAGACAGGATAAAGGACTGCCGAGAGGAAAAGCGCAATATCAATCTTACGCAATAACTGCACGGACAAGGGAATACTAAGCGCCATTGATAAATCGCCAAAATTACAGCTTCACGGATCGGCATCCATTATGCGAAAGTACTATGCAATGGAGAGTTTCGGAAAACCGAAAATCAATTTTGGGATAATCCGGCATTTAAACCCGATCCATGATAAAAGGCGCCTTACAATCAGGCCCCAGATGCAAAAGCGAAAAACAAAAACCCAATAAGGAAGCGGAACCGTCTTGTAGGGATGGCTCAATGGACCAGTAAACTTCATAGTCTGAGAGGAGCCGTCCCAACACATAACCGAGCATGTTGGATATTACGGCGGTGGCCAAAAGTGGCGAAGAGCTCCTAGCTCGAAACCACTCCAACAATACCAGCCACGGTATCAACGGTCTTGAGACTTTCGCATCAAATAATATGCGAAAACGAACAATCCGCGAACTTCGCGAAGTCTACCAAGTAGCAACAACAAATCCATGGAGCAACACAGCTATTACCTTCAATGCCGACAACGAGCCCACATTCCGAACAACGGAGCCCCGGTTTGCTGGTACTTAGTCCCATAGTGGGCTGACTTTCGGTGACAAAAGTCCTCATGGATGGCGGCGTGGACTAAACCTCATTTATGAAACTCTGCGAAAAATGGAAATCGATTGGAGCCGTATTGGTGAAGCAGCACAACCTTTAGAGGAATAATCCCTAGCGGGAAGCGCGCTGCACGGAAAAATCACACTTTCGATGTGGTGTTCGGCTCTCGGACAATTCAGATCCGAAGAAGTCATGTTCCGGGTGGCCCGTTCAGCGATGGGTATCACGCCATATTAGGACAAGAGGCATTCACAATTTTTCAAGCAATACCTCATTACGGGTACATGAAGCTCAAAATCGTGGGCCAGCGGAATAATCACTCTCACTAGTGATCCGGACGTAGCACTCCAGCGCCGAAAACAAGACAGCCGCACTAGCCCTCGAGGCACTATCAAAGCCTTAGCGGCGGAGGAACTCACCGGCGCTTCGCTCTCGGTGAACAGGGGCGATGTGATACTCGATAAAAGATCCAAGTCCACCTCCTTCAAACCAGCGAGATGAGATAATAAAATTCCAGGTCCATCCAACGGACCCAACAAAAGCGGCTTCCATTGGGGCACAGTTGAACCCGAAGTAGGCGCCGCCGCTGCGCGAATTCCCGGGAAAATTGGGATATCTTACTTTGGCATCGCCGGACATGCCGGAATCCCTCGCGAGTTGGCGAACACAGCCTAAACATCCTAAAAGGATTCAAGCGATCAAACAGGCTCTTGACGATTTTCCGAGCCTAAAAGACAGGCAATGGGAGAAAGCTAGCCAAACTATTGGAAGCCGGATTCATTAGAGATATCAAACATCCGGACTGGCTAGCAAATTTGGTGATGGTACCTATGTGTCCATTTTAAAGACCTCAATAAAGCTTGCCCAAAGGATCCCTTCCCTCCCCCCCGCATCGATCAAATTATCGATGCCACAGCGAAACACGATTCGTTGTGCTTCACGGGCGCATACTCGGCTATCATCAAATCAAGATGGCGGAAGCAGACCAAGCAGCGGCATTTATCACTCCATATGGACCATTCGCTTCAACATGATGCCCTTCGGACTCAAAAGCGGCGCAACATATCGGCGCATGATTCAAACATGTCCGCCACCCGGATCGGCAAAAGCGGTCGAGGCATACGTGAGCGGCGTGGTCGTCAAAACAAAACACGTCAAAACTTTAGTAGGCGATTTGAGGCTCACATTCGACAACCTCGAGCATATGACATCAAGCTGAATCCGGAAAAATGCATTTTCGGCGTACCAGCGGAAAGCTGTTGAGGCTTCATCGTATCCGGTAGAGGAATTGAAGCAAATCCGGCCAAAATCCGAGCTCATCACGATTGGATATTCAAAAGACCTCAAACAAATACAAAATTAACAAGATGCATGGCAGCCTTAAGCGCTTTATCTCCGTTTAGGAGAAAAGGCGTTGCCCTCTATCGCCTCCTCGGCGCCGAACACCGAGTGGGCGGATGCGCCTTCTTGGGACTCGAAGAAATAAAGGCCATCTTGGCAACAAATCCGGTCTGGCTGCGCCCACTCTGGCGAACCAATGTTGTTATACATCGCGACAACGCATCAAGTTGTAAGCACGGTCCTCGTCGTCGAATGAGCGACGAAGGGCATAAATTCCCTCTTCAAAAACCGGTGTATTATGTATCCCTTGTGTTAACCCCTGCAAATCCGTTACCGCACTATCGAGAAGATAGCATATCACGGTGTTCATGGCGTCTCAGCTCGGCACTACTTTCAAGAGTGCTCGATAACGATGGCCTCTGAAGTACCACTCAATGACATTATAAATAACCGTGGCGCAATGGGCGGGATAGCAAAATTGGCCATTGAGCTCTTACCATTCGATATTACTTACAAACCTCGGCGAGCTATAAAGTCACAAGTTTTGGCTGACTTAAATGCGCCCGAATGGACCGGCGAACTCCCTAAAAATGCAGCGCATACTCAATGGACTATGCATTTAACGGCTCCAAAATGTTGGCGGATGAAATTTGGCGTCGTCTTGGCGTCCCCACCGGAGATCTGATCGATATGTACTTCAAATAATGTACGGACTCCAACAATGCAGCCGAATCACGAGGCCCTGTTACATGGTCTCGGATGGCGGTCTCCATGGGCATTCAACGCCTAGAGGTGCGCGAGGACTCAAACCTTGCAATATCCCAAATAAGCGGAGACTTGACGCCAAGGATCCGAAAATGGCAGCATATCATAGCGCTGTCCTAAAATGTCATTTCGGTTTGAAGGACTCGAATTCCATCACATAGCCGAGATAATAACCAAGCGGCCGGCGTCACAGCGCGCATAGGTGCGAAGCGTGATCTGTCCTCAAATATCTTCTGGAGCGGCTCTTCAAGCCATCCGTACTATGGGAAGAAGGGCCGGTAGCGACAAACCGGAGAAAACCGCACCAACCGGTGATTCGGTAGATGACATAACACCCTCCGCCCATGTTATAATGGCAGCAATCGCCGCGTGGACAGAACCTTTCCTAGCCTACTTACTTAGGTAGGAACTTCCCGAAGACCAAAATGAGGCCCATTTGCATAGTCCGTGATCGAAGGCCTACAAGGTCCATGAGGAGAACTTTATAAGAAAAGTACTACCGGAGTCCTTCAAAGGTGTATCTCCGAAGAAGAAGGGTGAAACCTCCTGGCTGAAATTCATGCCGGACTAGGCGGACACCATGCAGCAGCCTGGGCCCTTGTAGGAAAGGCATTCCGTCAGGATTTTATTGGCCGACGGCTCGGGCGGGGCCTTATAGGACTTGGTCGGCGATCGTTGGTTGTCGACTCTTTGCTAATCGAGCCATATGCCACCCACCGCCCTCAAAACCATACCCATTACCTGGCGTTCGCGGTGCAGGGGCTTGACATGGTTGGACCCCTTAAAGGGAACCCACAAGAAAAAGTACCTATTGGTCATGGTGGATAAGTTCACCAAATGGATAGAGGCCAAACCGGTCAAAGCAGCGAGTCGGACCGGTGATAGACTTTATATCGGGGTGGTACACGTTCTGAGTCCCCACAGCATCATCACCGACAACGGCCACGAAATTCACGGCCGATGAGGTTAAGTCATGGTGCAAAAATATGGGCATCAAGCTCGACTATCGTCGAGTCTATCACCCTCAAACCAGCGGTCAAGTGGAAAGAGCAAATGGTCTAATAATGTGTCAGGCGAATCTGTGGCCTCGAGCACCTATAGGGGCAGGGGCCCCTTACAGTTCGGCAAGGGAGGCGGGGATCATCGCGCGGAGCAGGTCGAGGTCGAGGTAGCGTCATGCGGGAGGCAGGCGATCTTTACCCGGCCGGGGCTCTCGGAGAGATAACACCCTCTTGCTGCTTTGTGTTTGTTATTTGATCTTGCTCGGCGTCGCGGCGTATATGGTGGTGCTGTGGGTCTCGAATGAAGCGAACCCCTTCTCGTGCGCATGGGCCTCCCTTTTATAGTCCGAAGGGGTACCCAGGTGGCAGCGTGGGAAGAGGGGTAGAAAGGTAAGCAGCAGGTTGGTACAGCGGTGCTGTGATTGCCCCTACCTCACTCTCGGCGGGGGACAAGGGCATTAAATGCCCGTCCGATTCGCTAGCGATGCAAGAGGAGTGACCGTTAAGTGAGCCACGGTTGCCGCGATGGCGCCTCTGTCAGCCCTCTGTTTGCCACCTCGCTCCGCATGGATCGTCTTGCCCGCCGCGTGCCCTTGGGATGGCCTTGTGACGACCGCGCCCACTGGGTGCTTGGAGTGTGGTGGCAGCCTTGCATGCGCAAGTGCCTTGCCCATGACCCTTCTCTTGTTGTGCCGGCAAGCTTGCGGCCGTCGAGGGCTGCCGGAGACGCTTGGGCGCCCAGCGGCAAGTCTTCACGGTGAGGCCTTGGTTGGCCTTCGACAGCTCCTCTTCTTGGGGCCTTTGTGTTCTTAGCTAGTACTTTGTTCTTGCTTTGATTGCCCGTGCACAAGTTCGAGTACTAAGGTACCCCCTACTTTAGTACACCGGCAGAGAGCCCGACTGGGCCATACTGCGGTGCGGCGTTGTTGGGCCAGGCCCAAAAGCAATCTGAGAACGCTTGGCGATGCAGGTCCGCACAGCAGCGGACTCGCGCCCACAGCGCTCCCCATAGCGGCATGCGTCGATTGCGGCGTCGTGAGAGGCGTGGTGGCGTGTGCAATCTTTAAGGCATCCACCCTGTGATCTGGCGCGAAGCGAGAGTCACTCACCCGTCGCCCGGCTCGCTTTCTCGCCAGCGGCTCACATGCGTGGGGTGCGTGAAGCGGCGAAGGTGGGAACCGAGCCGTCCGCAGCGCGAGATGGCGAGTCGACCCAGCTCCTCGCCCTCCTTGCTCCTTGATTGGCTGGCCAGGCGGCTGAGCCCCACCGCCCTTTAAAAAGGGGCGGAAGGGGGCACAATAGTCTCGCCTCCCTCTTCCCCCCGTTTTCATCTTCCTTCTCTTCCCCCATACGCCATGGAGGGAGGAATCTGGTCGCCAGCGGTGGCGGCGAGGGTCGCCTCCGGCAGCGCGCCTCTCCCTATCCCGCTTTGTGGTGGCGGAGCCGCCCTGAGGGGGAGGGGAGGCGAGCATGAGATGAGTCAGGGCGTGGTCGGCGCTCGGGGAGGCGGCGAGGGCGTCGCCTCCCCGTCTCCGCCGGTGGCTCTCCTTTCTCGGCGGTCCACACGAGGCGATCCACAGGAGTTCTTCATCAAGCTGCGCCGAGCACCTCGTCGTCATCGCCTCCGGCTGCGGCCCGTTGTGGCGCGATGGGCGGATCCGCCGAGATCTTTGGAGTTGCGCATGAGGGCTGCGGGATCGATGCTTTTCGAGTGAGTGTCGTATCCCGAGCCCGGCGTGATGTACCGACCGAGGGTGGAAGGCGTTTGCCGCATCCACAGCAGCGGCGGGGTTTACCCTCCATTTAAGTTAATGGAGGCGACCTTCGCCGTCAAGGTCTTGAGGACTCGGCACTTTCAGGCGAGATCTGTGTGGACAGCTCCTCCGATAGCGAAGGTCCCTCCTCGGCGAGAGTGGCGAGGAGGGGCGGCAGCGGCGACAACGAGATGGCGGAGTCCGACTAGGCGTCGGGCCGCTGCCTCGCGTGCCCTGGCGACCCATCATCCGGGTCGCCGGCCTTGAACTCCCGGGCCGTCTCAAAGGCGGTGGCGTAGAGAGGCTGCGGAAGAAGGAAGAGGGGTGGCGGCAAGGCCGTCAAGTCGGATCTGGCGAGCCTCGTCGGCGTCTTGGCGTCCCGCCGCCCGTCTTCAAGCTCTGCCTCGGCGCCTCCGCCTCCGCCAAGCTCTGGCCAGCCCGGGAAGTTCTCTTGGTGTCTTCTGGCGCGCGTAGCTCTCCTAAGCGCCCCCCGCCTCTCCGGCAAGCTTCTCTTGCAGGGACTCCTGACTTGCCTCTGAGCGAGAAAGCAGAGGAGGGATTCTGAGCACCTTATCTTTTAATTTGTAAGCCTTGGGCCTTAGCTGCATTTAAAATCTGTAATCCTCTCTATCATGTTTTCATCCTCTTATGGACTTGTACTAAAGCGGGATGTTTTAATGAAAAGATAGGAGCGTTGGCGGACTAAGTCTTTTACTTGATCTTGTGCTTTGTATATTCCACCCCTCGCTTCTAGGGGACTTGCGGAGTGAACACACTTCTTTGAGTCGGGGCGTCGGCCAACCATTGGCGGTGTTGCTTCCGGCAAGAAACCTTGTCGGGCGATTATAGCAGCGCTTGTGTTGTTGGCGGACTCGGAAACAAATCAAAGGCATAACATAGCCTTGGCTCGCTCCTCAGCGCCTGAGCTTCTTTTTACAAAGCACACTCGTTCAAGGTCGCGGCCCCGCCTTCCCAGTCCACAAGAGGATGCATGATGAGGATGAAAGAACTATCGACTCCATAGCTCCCGCGATCTTAGCTTGCGGGGAGGAACCTTAGCCTTGGCCCGGCAACTCTGGCCCGGCAAGACCAGTCTTTGGTCGCCTTCTTTGGCCCTTATGTCGCCGGCGCCACGGCCTCCGGGGCCCCATTGCGCCTGTGAAGGACTTTGGCACTTACAGCCCCAATGGCCAGCTTGCCGGGGCTGTCGCGCCGATGCACCCTTCGGCTTCTCCTTGCCACTGTGATCATAGCCACGAAAACAAGCGAGGCAATGACTGTAATAAGCTATTCTTTCATGGTGTGACTCTACCCGTGATGCCATGCTTTGCCCTTCGTATGTTTACACTCTCGCTTCTAGGGAACTTGCGGGGCTAACACACTTGCTGAGTCGCGGAACATCAGCAGCCAGTGGCGGTGTTGTCTCCGGCAAAGAAACCTTCTCGGGCGATTCGGCGGCGCACAGATTGTCGGCGGACTGGAAACAAATCAAGGATGCAACTCAGCCATGAGTTAGTTCCTCAGCGCTACAAGTTTCTCATCTGAAGGTCGCCCCCACGGCAAGGCTTGCTATATTCGCCCTCTGCCCGTTGCATCCCTCGTGCGTTTTTAACCCTCGCTTCTAGGGAACTTGCGGTGCTAACACACTTCTTGAGTCACGGGACTTGACCTTGTGGCGGTGTTGTATCCGGCAAGAAACCTTCTCGGGCGATTGCGGCGCACTTGTATTGTCGAGTGGACTCGGAAACAAAACAGGCGCGCAACAACCCGGTCGGTTCCTCTGCGCCCAGTTTTTCGTACAAAGGATAAGCGCTCGAGGGCATAACACAAGGCGATAGGACTAAAAGTGCTACTGTACAAAAGCTTCGGGTGACTTAGCTTTTCCGTCTTGACAACCCGGCGGGGTCGTGCTTCTTCCTGATTTCTGCCACCCCTTGTATGTTTTCTTCCTCACGCTTCGGGGAACCCATCGGTAAACACTTCTTGCTGGCGTAGGGCATCAGCAGCCAGCTGGCGGTGTTGCCTCGGCGGGGGAAGAACTTCGTTGGGCTGGTTGCGGTGCGCTCTTACGCCCGGCGGACTCGAAGCGGATCGGCGGCGCAACCTAACCGCGATTCGACCCCTCTGCGTTCGGGTTCTTCATACTGGTGTGGACTTCTAAAGCACAATCTCAAAAGTTGAAGTTTGGCAGCTTTCTTCGCCTCATCGGCGGCGAGCTTCGATGGCGCGTCCTCGGCAACAGCCAGTACTCCGGGGCGGGCTTGCGGAAGCGGCGCGAGCCGTCCTTGCGGGCTTAGTCTTTGGTTAGTCTGCCCTTGCCTTCTCGCACTTGCGGTGGAGCTTGATGGTGCGTCCTCGGCGGCAGCGCAGCACTCGGGAAGTGCGCTTGCGGAGTAGGCATCGAGCTATCCTTGCGGACTTGGTCTTCTTCTTCCCGGGGAGCTTCAGCGACAATTGGCTCGCTTTCTGCTGCGGCTCTTTGCTTCAGTAGATCTTGTCGGTAGCGGATGAGTGCATCCTTCTTATCGCCTTGGGCAGAGATAACACTCCTCGGGCGGGCATCTTGAGCACATTATACGCGTAGTGAGAGCGCCATGAACTTAGCGAGTGCGGGTCGGCCGAGTATCCCGTTGTAGGGTAATGGAATATCAGCCACGTCGAACATGATCCTCTCAGTCCTGAAGTTCAGTTCACTTCCGAACGTCACTGGCAATGTGATCTTCCCCTTTGGCTTGCTCCTTCCCGGATTTATTCCTTGAAAGGCACCGTTTCTTGAGCTCGTTGTCGGGGATCTGGAGCTTCTTGAAACGCTGCGGAGAAATCAAGTTCAGGCCGCCCCGCCATCAGCCAACATCTTCGTGACCTTGAGGTTGCGGATTGTTGGTGAGACCAACATCGGCAAGCACCCAACCGCGATGATGCGGTCGAGGTGATCCTCAACATCGAAAGCGATGGGCGTCTTGGACCATTTCGGAGGCATCGTGCCTCAATGGGCGGCTCGCTGCATTCACTTTCGCACCCTTTGTTTGAGTTGGCGGTGCAAGGTGTGCGAGGCGCCGCCGTCGATACACAACGCCATTGCCTTCGAAACTCTTGATCATCAGCCTCATCTTCCTCCATCTCTTCATCCTCATCTTCGTCTTCGTCCTTGTCGCGGCGCGGGAGGCTGTCTCCTTGCTTGCAGCTTAGCCTTGCAGCGTGGCCCTCCCGGCGGGAAGCTTCTTGCGGATCCTCCGCCACCTCCACAGGCTCTCTCCTTATCGCGGCGCTCATACTCAGCTTTTGCAGCTCCGCCATCTGCTCTACTTTTTTGCGGGTTTGGAGGTCATGGCCTTTGGTGCGGTGGATCTTGCAATACGCTTGCGAGCCATCCTGCTTGTCGGCGGCTGCTCTGACCTCTTGGTCGTCGGTCTTAGCCTTGTCGGAGCCGCCTCCGTTGCGGAATGCTCAACAGCTAGCACATCCTTAGCTTTCCTCTTCCTATTGTTCCGCCTCGGTTCTTCCTTCTTAGGCGGCATCCTCACTTTCAGATCATACGCTCCGGCAACCTCACGGGATTTTCCTCCCCTCCTCAGCCCGTGCACACTTGTCGGCCAGAGCGTAAAGCTCGCTTACATCTCTGATCTTGCACATCGCCATCTCCTCCCTCATCCTGCGGTTATGCACGTTCTGATGAAACGCGCTGATAACCACGGCAGGGTGGACGTCTGGGATGTTCCGCTGCACCTGGCTGAATCTTTGTATGTACTTGCGCAGGGGCTCCCCCTCCCTCTGGACGAGCAAGTGGAGGTCACTCTCCTGGCCATGAGGTTTCTGGCCACCCGTGAAGGCGCCGACAAACTAGTGACACAGGTCCGCCCACGAAGAGATGGAGCCGTCCGGCAAGTGCATGAGCCAAGATCTGACGTTGGGCTTGAGTACCAACGGGAAGTAGTTGGCGAGGATCTTCTCGTCGTGCCCTCCGGCAGCCTACACCGCGATGGTGTAGATACCGAGGAACTCCGGCGGGTGTATCCTGCCATCATACTTCTCGGCACGTCGGCTTGAAGTTCTTGGTTTTTGTGCCCTTTGGACTTGCCGCCTTTCGCGGGTGAACGCAGGGCAACCTGCCACGTCTGGCAAGTCGCTGGTTCTCCGGTGCGTCTTGGCGTTAGCGGGCCCAGCCGCGCTGGTCGGATTGACGTCGCGCTTCTCTCCGGCGCTCGATCACGGTCTGGCGTCTTCGTGTTACCGTTCTTGGAGGGCGTGGCGTTGATCGCGGCGAGTTCGCGGAGTCGACAGCGGTGGAGTCGCCGTCGGGTTGGTCCGGCAATTTGGCGATCTTGGCCTTGAGGCTGGGAGTGCAGGTGGCGCCCCAGCCGGTCTTGCGGCGTCGGCTTGCGCTGGCGCCTGCGAACCTCGGCAGCGCTTCGATCGCGGGGTTTATCGCCGTTAAGCGAAGCCGATGAGGCGTAAATGGTCATCCTCGATCGTTGATCTTGTGTGGCGCGGAGGTAGTCTAGAAGCAGTGGGCTCGGACCAGCGCTTCCTCTCTTATCTTGGGTGGCGGTGGTGATGAGCAGCGCGGCGGGAGGTGCTTGGACTCCCCAACGGATTGGGAGGTACCACACCTCGTCAGGCGACCGTATCTCGCTTGCGCCAGCATCGCGGCGTGCATGCTTGACCTCGGCGTCCGCGACCCACGAGTTGGCCTTGTTCCAGCGAGGGCGGTGCTAGGAGCAGCGGGCGTTGTTGACCTTGCACCTCCTGGGAGGGTGCGGCCACCTTTCGATCGCCGGCGCTTGCGAGGCCTTGTTTTTGGATCTAGTGGCGACCACGAGACCCTTGGCGGCGCCCGCTCCTCGCCGGCGTCCACTCCGCCGCCCGTTTGCTCGGCGGTGGTGGCGGAACCGGCGTGAAGCGGGCGGCCACCTCGAAGCTTCTTCTTCGGTGGCATGTTGGCGATGGCGTTGATGTAGCGTGAGTGGAGACGGATCGGATGCTCACGACCTCGGCGCCCCTACAGCGCGCCAAAAGATGTCGGGCGAATCTCGTGGCCTCGAGCACCTATAGAGCCTCGGGGGCCTTATGGTTCGGCAAGGGAGGCGAGGATCATCTGTGAGCGGATCGAGGTCGGGCGCGCGCGGAGGAGGCAGGCGATCTTTACCCGGCCGGGGCTCTCCGGAGAGATAACACCCCTCTTGCTGCTTTGTGTTTGTTATTTGATCTTGCTCGGCGTGCGGCGTATGAGTGGTGTTGTGGGTCTCGAATGAACCGAACCCCTTCTCGTGCGCATGGGCCTCCCTTTTATAGTCCGAAGGGTACCCACAGGTGGCAGCGTAGGAAGAGGGGTAGAAAGGTAAAAGCAGGTTGGTACAGCGATGCGCGCGGTGCCCTACCTCACTCCGGCGGCGGGGACAAGGGCATTAAATGCCCGTCCGATCGCATCCTGATTGCAAGAGGTGACCGTTAAGTGAGCCACCGGTTGCCGCGATGGCGCCTCTGTCGACTCCGTTTGCCACCTCGCTCCGCATGGATGCGTCTTGCCCAACCACGTGCCCTTGGGATGGCCTTGTGACGACACGCCCTTGGGTGCTTGTTGGAGTGTGGGTGGCAGCCTTGCGCGGCAAGTGCCTTGCTGACCCTTCTCTTGTTGTGCGGCAAGCTTGCCGCCGTCGAACGCTGCTTTGGTGCGGCCGCGGCAAGTCTTCTAGTGAGCCTTGGTTGGCCTTCACGGCAAGCTCCTCTTGCGGGGCCTTTGTGTTCTTAGCTAGTACTTTGTTCTTGAATGGCGGTAATAAAGAATGGTGGGGAGCCTTGCGGGCGTCAAGCAAACCTTGCCCTTGGTCTTTACTGCCCGTGCACAAGTTCGAGGTACTAAGGTACCCCTACTTTAATACACCGACATAATGGCGGCATTAAACCCGGACTAGTGAGGTCACTCACTAAATCCGACGCTTATACAATGGGTCGAGAGCTCGACTCCATACTCGGGGGCTGCGGACAACGCCTAACCGTACTACGGATTCACACCATTTTTATGGTATCTGGCGCGAGGCGGTCTTGCCATGTGACATTATTCATGACTCACCTTGAGTGCGCATGTATGAGGAAAGAGAGTCCGAGCTTGATCGGCGGGACAGCTTGGACACATTGGAGGAAGAACGGGGCGTCGCGAAGGCTCGTTCCGCATTCTATCGGCTGACGAGCTGAAGATATCAAAGCGAGAAGATCGGGTCAAGACTTACAACGTTGGTGAATTAGTTCTCGCTGCCGGACAAGAAAAGGACAAGCTCAAGCCCGGATGGGAGGGCCCTTCATTATCGATCAAAATTGACGGCGGAGCATACCGTCTCTAAATCGTCGGATAACCGACTCGAGCGAACCCATGGAGCGCAGCCCGCCTCCGGCGATTCTCGCCTAGCGCCCGGACTAAGAGTTCGTCCCTTCCCCGTCAAACTTTTACACTTGGCTGTCTTTTGTTTCTCTTTTATCCTTTTCACTTAAAAGCCCTTCCGGGCCTATTTTTGCATTCTTTACATATGCATGATGTGCCATCCGCACTCATTATTCTGGGGCTTCTTCTCTGAAGCTCAATTATCTGGGTTTCATACCTAACACATGTGTCAAGCTTCCACATGTACCTTTTACTCGCCCATTATATGCATCGATATGACTTAAGTTTGGCCAAGCTGGGTTGCTGGCTCTGTGCTTACCCTCGTTCCCGATTGTTCGGCTAGGAGGTAAAGGAGCACCTCTGCGATTATTCTTGCCGGGTCAGCCGGATGTGTACCTCAGACTGGGTGAAGCCGAAAGCTAACGTTCTTAAGGGAATATTCGGTCGGTGACTTAAAAGATGACTTTTTACCTATTTATCTATTTGCCCCCAGACGTTTTACGGCTTTCTTTGCAGTCCGGACATGCACTTTAGGGCATGCCTCCCAGCGAAAGGAACCCTTAACGGAACTATTCTCCCTGGAAGATGTTTCTTACTAACCATGTAATATAACATAACTAGTTGGGCACTTATGCGATAAAGCACTAATGACCCCCTTTGGTCTCCATGCATACCACGGTTGTTTCTTAACCAATAAGGTATTCGGACACACTCTGGACTCTAGGGTCCCGAGGTCGAAGCGAAAAGGTCGGCAAAGACAAACGATCTACAATCCGGCTAGAAGGCATTTCACATGTCACTTTAAAGGATAACATACATTGTCAAATTTGTTGATTGTATTCCTCCTCAATCCCGTCTAATAGGCTGTCTAGTTTACAGTCCCGTTGGGAAAATTTAGCAGCCAACTCTACTTGGCTGTACACTAAACTCACAGGATCTCCTTCCCATCGGCCCCACCGGTCCAACTTCGCCATGTGGTTGGGGTCCGCCTTCTTATACCGCATCTTCACCATGGCCCAAGCCTCCTGGCACCTTGACGGCAAGCGAAATCTTACACAAGCAGGCGCTGCCGCCTCCTGCAGCTTCTCCATAAGCTCCCGAGGCCCTCGGGTAGGGTGAGGGCTGGCCATAAAGCCTGAACGACACCGCTCATTGCTGCCGAACTCGTTCGAGTAGCTGCAACGATTCGGAAGTTGATCACCCATTGATATGGGCATTTCCTCTGCGGGGCGACCCGTGAGTATACCTACAAGACATATCATGTCAAAACACTTCCTCGCCGAACTCTTCTTTTCAAAAATTTCGCTCAAGCACTTCTTTATAAATGCCTTGCGGCAAGCCGTTGATTCTCCTTAACGGAGCCGGACAGCTCGGCTGGCGCCTTTCAGCTCTTCTCCGAGCTTGGCATTGGCATCCTGGAGCTTGTTCCTTTCTGCTGAACCCTATTCAACACACTCTCGCCGACCTTTAGCTGGCATAGCAATCTTACTGTCCGGATCTTGTCCGCGGTACACGCAATGTCATTATTAGACTTGCGCGCACGCCTTACAGCGCTTATATTTATTAATAAAATGTGTTACAAGGAGAGTCTTTCCGTCTCCTCCTGCTGGCGACAAATCTTGACCTCAAGTTGGGCCTTGCAATCTTGCAGCTCCCGAGACAATTTGGGCGTTCTTCTCGTTAAGTGCCTGAAATTTACAATGATCATTAAATCAGTTAGCATAACTAATTTAATCTCGGGGCTCTTGGTATATACAACCATTAAAATTCCCTTACCCGTATGTCTTTCACATCTTGCTCTGTAGCTCTGGTAAAACCATTTTGAGCAGCACGGAGATGTCGTCCCTGCGTTAAAGGCATCCAATGCCTCGGGGAAAAGCACGCTTCTTGAAATCTTGTCGCGGCGCCTATGGTTCATAGCGCTCTCCACCTCGAACTTGGTGGCGGACGATCGTCAGTATCCTCCATTGGAGCAGGATCCGGATCACGTCTTGCGCTTGCCTCCCCTCCGTCCGGCGCTGGAGCTGGCGGTGTTGGTCGGATCAGCAATTCCTGCGCTTCATGATCCGGCGGCGCTTTTTCTCTACAAAGATCATGAGCACTCGGGCGTTTCCTCGGAGCGTTGCTCAAAATTGAATCTGAGCTATACCTTTGCGGCGATGTTTACATCCGCCTGCGCTCCTTTTCGCCTCTTTGGTTGGATGGCCTCTGTTGGTCAGCCGCCACGGGCTCGGCTTCCTGCCGTAAAGGCGCTTCCTGCAAAATACCATCGTTCGCGAAGGTCAGAAATGGGCAGGGAGGAGATACTGGTGTTCGGGCTTCGGTCGCGGTCACCTGGGAAGCCAGACTTAGTCCGGGGTAGTCTGCCATAATGGCAACCAGAGCATTGTCTATGCTGAGCTGGTGATACACCCCGTCGATCAGCTCCACCTTGATGTCCGGGTCCTCTTCGGAGGCCGGACCCAGGGATCCTTCTGGATCTTCGGGTTGCGGAGCAGGACTCACCATGTCCTCCACAGTCCGACGCAGATCCTGCGTCGAGGACATAATGTGAGAAGCTTAAAACTTTGAAAGCATGGGTTGAGCCCTTCAAGGTGTTCACTTACCCATCCTCTGGGCTTGATCATGGAAAACCCATTCAAAGGGTTCGTCCGAAGGAAATCCTCCTTCTCCCCTTATACAGGCGGACGGGATCTTCACCAGATCCTCGGTGAATCCGCCCTTTGCGGCCGTGCCGGGTAGCATCGTCTTCCCCGTTGAAATCCCACATGGGGTGGCCTCTGTATTGCAGTGGCTGTACCCCTCGCTTGATGCATGTCGCCATGACACCGATCATGGTCAGGCCGGAATGAGCCATTAATCTTATCCGGCCCATCAGGTAGTGGACGCTCTTGTCTTCCTCCAATCGGGGGCTCCGCGGGCGCCAGCTGAGGCGTTTCTTCAAGGGAGCAGCACTAAACTCCGGAGGCCGATCCGAATCGGGTCCGCGGTGGGAGCGTCTCCTATATAAAACCACCCAAGGGCCAGTCTTGGACGCCTTCTTGGGAGTGTCGGATAGATATCCGGTCGGCGATGCGCCATATTTGGCGCCGCCCACTTGATATATGGACCCTGGTTAGAAGCGAGTGCGAGGCAAAATAGCCTCTTCCACAATGCAAAATGGGGCTCGATGCCTGGGAATAGCTTGCAAAAACTACGTAGCTCGCGATATGCGGGATGAGGCGGGCGTGGGTGATGGAGCTGGAGTCCGTAGAACTTGAGGCCAGCGGAGGAGCGGATGTATTGAAATCCGAGTCCCTTATCGGGTAAGGACAAAACACACTCGCTCCCCCTTATTGGGGCTTGGAGTGTCCTCCGCCTGCCTCCCACCTTGATAAGTAACTAGTCCGGCCCGGACCGGAACCATGAAGGCCGGAGGGAGAAACCCCTCCGTTTGGAGCTTCACTAGCTCGTTGTGCAAAATAGAGCACCTCCTCCAATTCCCCGGCGGTGGGCTGGGAGCGCGTGAAGAAGAGCCGCGTTGACGATCCATGGTGGAATGGATTTCTAGGTCGAGGCGCTTGATGGAGTATACGGGAGGAAGACAGTGCAGTTTGGATCTGGATTCTTGCCTCTTTTATAGGCGGGCGACTCGCACAATTAAGGGGTAAAATGCAAAAGACACCCTGGCTTTTCACATTCATGCGACAGCGTGGAAGAGGACATTATTTGGCGTAGAAGCCGAGGAACACAAGTGTTCAAGATGAAGCGGACACTATTCGGCGGTACATGGAATTTGAAGGAGAACCCGCCTTGCAACGCCGAAGACTATAAACACGCTGGACTTATCGTCATTGAAGCCTGGTTAAGGGGCTCTTGAGGAGTCTGGACTAGGGGTGTCGGACAGCGGACTATCAATATCGCCGGACTCCAAGACTACGAAGATAGAAGATTGAAGACTCCGGCTCGTGTCCGGATGGTACTTTCCTTGGCGTGGAAGGCAAGCTTGGCTATACGGATATGTAGATCTCCCACCATTGTAACCGACTCTGTGTAACCCTAGCCTCCTCCGGTGTCTATATAAGCCGGAGGGCTTTAGTCCGTAGGACAACATACATCTCAACAATCATACCATAGGCTAGCTTCTAGGGTTTAGCCTCCTCGATCTCATGGTAGATCTACTCTTGTACTACCCATATCATCAATATTAATCAAGCAGGACGTAGGGTTTTACCTCCATCGAGAGGGCCCGAACCTGGGTAAAAACATCGTGTCCCTCGTCTCCTGTTATCATCCGCCTAGACGCACAGTTCGGGACCCCCTACCCGAGATCCGCGGGTTTTGACACCGACAGTCACTGAATGGAACATCGAACTGCAAGCGTTTCAGCTAGAATTCAGCAGGGCCAGAGTCATCAAGGGAGCCGCACTTGCAGATTTCGTGGCGAGATCGGGCAGAGGCTTTTGGCCTCGAGGCAGGCGAGGACCGATCACTTTCCCCGGGAAGCGAGGCACCGGACGGCTGGGTCATGTACTTTGACGGGGCATTCTCCCGACATGGCGCGGGGGCCGGCGCAGTGCTCGTTTCTCCTACTCAGGACAAGCTCTACTACGCCGTACAACTCTGTTTCCAGCACGGAGAAAAGGTCTCCAACAACATAGCAGAGTACGAAGGCCTGATAGCAGGCCTGAAAGCCACAGTCGCCTTGGGGGTAAAGCGCCTCATCATCAATGGCGATTCGCAACTCCTCGTCAACTTCTCCAACAAGATATACGAGCCGAAGGACGAGCACATGGAAGCCTACCTCGCGGAGGTTCGCAGGATGGAGAAACAGTTCTGGGGGCTGGAGTTGCAGCATGTGCCTCGCGGCACCAATCAAGAGGCCGATGACATCGCCAAGAGGGCATCCAGGTGGCTGCCTCAGGAGCCTGGCATCTTCGAGGAACGACTCTTCAAGCCCTCGGCGGCACCATCACTGTCAAGCATAGTGCAACCTCGGGAGGAGCTCCCTCAGCCGCCTGCCTCGGGAGCCCCGGCCTGCGGCCCGGCCTCAGGGGCACGCCTGCTCCTGGCGTTGGAGCCTCAGGAAGGATGTTGGATCACAGAGCTCAAGAACTACTTGACGCAAGGGACCCTGCCGGAGAAGGGGGAGGACGCGGGGCGTGTGGCGCGGCAGGCCAGCCTACTGCGTCAAGGATGGAGAGCTCTACCGGAGGTGACCAAATGACGTGTCCCTACGTTGCATTTCCACAGAGCAAGGGAAGGAGCTTTGGCAGACATACATGGTGGAGACTGTGGGCATCACTCATCGTCATGAACCCTCATTGGCAAGGCGTTCCACAGTGGATTCTACTGGCCCACAGCACTCAGTGACGCAGTTGACTGGTGAAGGCTTGTGAGGCCTGCCAATTCCACGCGAAGCAGATCCATCAGCCGGGCGGGGGTCTGCAGACTATACCCCTCTCATGGCCGTTCACAGTTTGGGGGCTGGACATTCTAGGCCCGTTACCTCGAGCGCCAGGGGGCTATCGCTACCTCTACATCGCCGTGGACAAGTTACCCAAGTGGGCTGAGGTGGAAGCTGTCTGCACCATCCCAGCGGGCTCCGCAGTCAAGTTCATCAAGGGCCTCAAGCCAATATGGGGTGCCTAACCGCATCATCACCGACAACGGTTCACAGTTCACAAGTAATCTCTTCAAAACGTATTGTGCTAACCTTGGAACGCAGATATGCTACGCTTCGGTAGCACACCCCCGGAGCAACGTCCAGGCGGAGGTCCCGAGGGGCCTCAAAACCAGGACCTTCAAGAAGAAGCTGGAGGCCTGCGGCAGGGGGTGGTACGACGAGCTCCAGTCTGTGCTGTGGTCTATCCGCACGACCGCGGCCAAGCCGACTGGCGAGACCCCATTCTTCCTCGTCTACGGAGCTGAGGCCGCCCTCCCTCACGAGGTCAGGCGTTGTTCCGCACGGGTCCTAGCGTTCGACGAGGCGCAGCAGGACGCCATGCGGGGGACGGATCTCATGCTGGGGGAGGAACGCCGTCGAGAAGTTGCGCTGCGAGCGGCAAGGTATCAACAGGCGCTGCGGCGGTACCACTACCGCAACATCCGCCCCAGAACTCTTGAGGTAGGGGACCTCGTGCTCAGACGGGTTCTCTCCAGGCAGGGGTTGCACAAGCTCTCTCCCATGTGGGAGGGCCCATTCAAGGTTGTTCATGTTTCCAGGCCCGGCTCCGCACGCTTGGAGACCCAGGAGGGGGTACCCGTCCAGAACGCATGGAACATTCAACATCTCCGAAAGTTCTACCCCTGCGCGAGACCCAGTGCCTATGGAAAAGGCCCGGTGCCTGTGAAGAAGGCCAATGCCTGTGAAGCTGCCGCATTTCGGAAAAGGCACGGTGCCTGTGAAGAAGGCCAATGCCTGTGAAGCTGTCGCATTTTGGAAAAGGCCCGATGCCTGTGAAGAAGGCCAATGCCTGTGAAGCTCGCCGCCCGTGACACTCTGACGTAATAATGAATGGGGCTGTACACGCCCCAGAGTCTCCAGAGTGCCGCCCTCGGGCCTTGGGGGCTCCCTCCCACGCCCAGTGGCAGCACTTAGCTCCACGCTGGTGAGAAGACGTCGAAGACTAGATTAGGTGCCGGACGTGACTTTTTCATTTGCTTTCAGCAGTTGGCTTGTTCGTTCCTATTTGAAGTTTTATTGGAGCTATTCCCATCTCTAGCTTGTGAATCTTTGTCTTTTTCACTCACTTGCCTCGTTTTCTCTCGTGCAAGTCTCGCGAGGGAGGTATGCGAGCACCCTCGCGAGCGTTTTCTGCCCCGGTCGTTTGAAGCTTTCCTATCCGAGTCCGTCACGGGAGCACCCCTCCTATTCCATGCCCCACGGGTATCACGACGCAAGCACGGGACCTGGGTCGGTCTCCCCCACAACCTAGACCGGAAACTACCCCTCCTGACTAATCCTTGCAGGACATGAGGCGCACGGCGAGGCCTCGGCCTCGGGAGGCGAAGACCGGGACAAGCCTCCCCGAGCTAAGTAATTCCCACACGCGGGCACGCGGCACAGAGACACATCATAGAAATAACAGAAACAACACGATAATTAGCAGCAACATTTCAACACGCCCCTGCGGGACCCTATACTACCTTCTTTTTGCGCATGGAAGGAAGAAAAACAAAATAGGCATGACTTGCTCAGCACCAACTCGCGGCGAGGGCTCGTACTGCCTCTGGAGCTCAGATAGATCCCTTCTCTCGCTTCACCGAGCGCTGGCCGGACCGACCGCTACCTTCCCAGGCGGCGCGACAGTAGCGGGGCTGGTCGCGACCACCATTTGGAGGAGCTGCTGTCTGAAGGAGAGTCGCCGAAGCTTGGCGAGCCCCGAGCGCTGCTGCCCATGCGCCTGCCGCCACCTTCATCCTGATCAACACCGGGGCTGGGCTCATGGCCGCGGTCATCGTCTTCGGGGCAACACCCAGCACGGCAGCCGCCTTCCCCGAACACCCTCACATAGAGGGTGGCATCGCCGTCGAACTTGAAGTGCAGAGTGCAACGCCGTCTCAGGCCACGCGTGCGGGCAAACGTTTGCCAGTCGCGGGTCAGGGCCGCCTCCCCGGAGACGGAGACCTCCAGCGAAGCCCAAGAGGCCCTGCTGCAGCAACCGTCCACCTAAAGCCAGAGTCCGCCCGGAGCGTGGGCCGGAAGTTCACCTACGAAGAAGCGGGGGAGCTTGAGCCAGGTGCTGGTCGGGTCCGCCGACCACACGACGAACTCCGGCAGCATCTCCGCCGAGCGGAAGCGCGGCCTGGGGGTCGCGCAGCTACGGCGTACCTCTCATCGGCAACCGGGCGCTCATCACCGCGCAGGGGACCGTCTCCGCGACCACGGGAAGCCGCTGCTGGGGCCGCAGGATGCTTGCGAGGGCGGCCCCGTCCGCGGTTGGTCGGAGGAGAGTCAGGCCCTTCCTGACAAGCCTTCCCCTTCTCCACGGCCGAGAACCTCTTCGGCGGAGCCATGGGAGTAGCGAGTAGCCGGAATGGAGAGAAAGGAGTAGCAAGAAGGAATAGACTGAAGGGGCTCACGCCATTCCGTACTTATAGCCGGAGAAGGCCAACCGCCGGCCTCCACGATCGCAGGTAATCATGACCCATTTTTGCATGCAGAGACTTGTCAAGTCATGCGGTTTCTGAGGCGTCGTGGGGAAGCGGAGACGCCCACGTCCATTCAATCGCCATCCAGCGTCCAAGGCCGTAGGCTATTGGGGCCCGCGGCACTTCACGCTGGCCCCTTCACTTCGCTGCTAAGCCAAGTCCGGGCGCCCCTTGGGCCCGGGGGCTACTGTCAGCGTTCTGGGAACGGGGGTCCCCAGACTTGCCTGCCTGCGGCGTGGCTCAAGTGGGGGCCCAGTGCAGCCCAGCTTCATCAGCTCAAACTAAAGACCCTCATGAGGGGCCAAACCTCGCGGGGCGGACGACAGGAATCTTCCTCAGGAGCAGCCTCGTCAGGCAGGCTCGCGAGGAGGCGGAGAGATCAAGGCAGGGTACCTTGCAAGGAGCCCGTAACGCAAGCCATGACGATCGAGACCAGGCGGGCGCTGGCCTTTGCAGTGTCCTTGTTTCCCCTTCGGTGCAAAGGGGGCAAGCACAGGCCAAGGCATCAAGCAAAGGTTACCGTTTCGGTGCAATAAGACCAAGAGCAGCAGAATGGCAGGATGGAGGTCATTGTGGAGCCCAAGACGGCGTCACCACCAGAGTCTTTGGCAGTCAAAGACCAACTTTAGTCAGGATAAGTGTACTAGATGTTCCCCTTCAAAATGTCCAATTGTTGGCACCCTTCCCGCTCATTATTTGGGAAGAGGCCGAGGGCCTCCCTCTATAAATAGAGCTAGCCACCACAGGGCAGAAGGGGCCAGATCACGCATAGACTAGAGAGAGGCGACTGAACTCACCCAAGTAGTTCATCGCACCAGCTCAAGAATAGCCCTCGCGAGGCTGTTCTCCCTTTGTATTGTTCATCATCAGCCCCTGAGGCAATCCACCACACCACAAACTAGAGTAGGGTATTACACCACAACGGTGGCCTGAACTAGTATAAACCTCGTGTCCCTTGTGAGTTCTTCTTGCTAGCTTAGATTCCTTATGAAGCATCAAGACGTGAGCCGGTAGGGGAAAGATCTTCGTGCGCACCACAGCGTTCGAACCTCAAGGGTCTGCCGGAACCCGAAATACGACAGTTTTGGCCTTGGAGGTTTCAGATTGCTGAGATTTGATGTTTTCTTGAAGATCGGCGACTTGGGATTCTTTGACAGTAAGTTTAGCCTACAGGATATAAACAATAGGTGGATTACAATCATTCAAAAGTCCCAAGCACAATACAAGTATTTTACTTGGAACTTGGCGGCTAATGCACATTGATCTTTTTGGACGATAATTTTATGACGACCCGGCTACTTTATGGTAACTATAGCCGATTCATGGGGGCTATATACTTGGATTTTTATGGACAACTATAGTAATGAGACCCGTCTTATCTTGACAGATTAAGCCGGCCCTTGGGGCTACACATGAAATTGACTCATTACTATTCAAAGTCCCGGCTCATCTTGCCAGATTAAGTCGGCCCTTGGGGGCTACATGTGCAAAATTGAAGTATTACTATTGGAAGTCCCGGTTTATCTTGAAAGTATAAGCCGGCCCTTCAGGGCTACTGGATTTGATTTACGAAGCTATTTAAAGTCTACAACACATTCTATTCTACCATGTCTAGTAAACTTGGCGGCTAATGGAGGTGTATTCATATGAAGAGAGTTGTAGTGTTTACCTCAAAGCGCTCCTTCATCGGGTTCACTAAGTTGGCTTCAAAATCACGGCTTGTGTGCAGGCGGTTCAAGTACCCAGAGTGGATCTCTTGGGCACTGAAGTGGGCGTAACTCTCCAAGTTCACTAACCATTTGCCTTGATTAGCAATAGAAGTTTCTTCCTTGGCACTGTGCTTGGCCAAGACAGTGGGATTGCCTGGTGTTGTAAAGCCAAGCCCAACGATGACAACATCATCGGCCTTTTCTTCAGTAGGCTTTATGGGGCTTGGCGGCTTAATGGGGCTTGGCAGCTTGGTGTTGGCCGGGTCAACATCCATTTGATCCATGGAGAGGTTGTGGTCGACCATTGGCGGTTCATCGGTTGTAGCTTCAGGGACATGGTGGGCGGTTTCTGTTGACTGCTGCTCCAGCGCAGAAGGATTGTCAACAGTCTTGGTCACCTTGGATTTCTTGTTGGGCTTTGTCATAGCTCTGTGAATAAAACACAAGATGAGGTTAACACAGCAATTGAGTGCATGATTGAAAGCAGAGATTTAATATTCTTACCCAGGAACAGTCTTGAATACTGGGAAGTGAGTCCCCATTGAGTCACCAGAGGAGGAATGAGATGTTCCCTTATAATTTCAATCAGAAGGATTAAGAGGTTGTCGGTAAAGACCGACCTTGGGATAAGTTAAGTCGGAATTATTTGAGACCTCTGGATGAAGCTTGCGGAGAGCTGGAGTGTTTGATAAGCCAGAGGAAAGGACCCCCACCTCCGCTATTCTGGGTTGTGCAGCGAGCTTCATGCTGCTGCTTCTTCAAAATAAAGTTGGGATCCAAATAAGCCAAAGGATGAGAAAACCTTACTTTCTGGCTTGCTTGTCGAGTTTTCTGTTTTGGCAGAGATTCTTAGCCGGAGGAAAGAACAATTACCTCTTCGTCACCTGCACAGCTGGCTTCCGCTTACTCCTGATATCAGTCATTGTCAATGAGATGTACAAAAAATGAGCCAAGAGAGTCAAGTTCTACCTCCGACTCATCATCGTCATCACCATCATCATCCAAGTTAAGTAACTCGGAGGGGTTGGTCTTCTTCTTGGTAGGCTTTTTAGCCTCGGTTTTGGTCCGGGTTGGCTTGGCCAGCTTGTCCTGCGGCTTCTTCTTCCAAAATGGAGAATCGGCATGGTGAGATCAGATGATCATAAGTGGACAGTATTAACGAAAACATGATTTAGACTGGAAGCATGGTGTGCAACACTTCCAGCTGGTGGCTAGTTGAAGGTGTCGTAAGGACTAAGTCCGGTTACTGCATTCTGCCCAACTTTCATTCAACAAAGCCTTGGTTGCTTTAGTGGTTTCTGCATCAGATAATTCAATTTCACAGTGGCGTTGGGGATCTTTCAAGGTGTCGGTGTACTCGCACATTAAGTCAGGGCAGCGGCATAAGGGCAGGATCCTCCAGGAGACCCAGCACCGAACAAGGTCGATGCCACTTAAGCCATTAGCCAGGAAGGCTCTGATCTTTGAAAAAGTGGGAACATACTTGGCCCGTTCCTTCGTGCTGATCCGCTGTGGGAGCGGATGTGTGTTGCTAAGCCGGTGGTCATGATAACCCGACAGAGAATTTTCACCTTGTGGAGATGTATCTTGGCAATAGAACCAAGTCTGGTTCGAGTCCTTGGGATGACTGGGTGGCTTGACATAGGGGAAAGGGGCTTCTTTCCTCTTCTGAATTGAAACCCCACCTAGTTCCAAACTGGGCCCGTCGGTAAACTCTGTCTGACGGTTTAAGTAATAAAACAATCTGAACAGTTCAGCAGTGGGCTCTTCTTGAAGATAAGCTTCACAGAAGACTGAGAACTTGCAAATATTGGAGACGGAATTAGGCCCAATGTCTTGAGGATGAAGTTGGAAAAAGTGCAGTACGTCTCTAAAGAATTTTGAGCCAGGCGGGGTAAACCCCCGGATCATGTGATCAGTGAAAACAATTACTTCTCCTTCCTTGGGCTCGGGAGGATTTTCGAGGACTGGGACCCTCTAGTCGATGTCATTTTTCTTAGCTAAAACGCTAGATGCAACAAAATTGTTCAAATCTTCCTCGGTGACCCGGGATGATGCCTAGTTGCATGCCATGAATGCCTTAGTCATTGTTGATGTTGTTCTAAAAAGAAAATTTCACCGGGTTAAGATTATGTTGCTAAATCAGCCATTGGATCAAGGATAAGAATGATAAGTATGCAGTATGTTAAGCCAGAGGATGGTGTTGGAGTTATGCAAGGCAATCTATTGGCGGCTTAAGAGGGGACTAATGGTACCTGGCGGGTTATGGATTATGAGTTAAGCCGCCCATGCAATTATCCTGTTTTAGATCTATGAGTGAAAAATTTCTAAGTGTTGGACAAACAGCTTTCGCAGATCGGTGCTATAATTTTGGATCTATAGTAGTTCAAATAATGAAGAAAATTTTAAACCTAAGTTGCGGCAGCAGAGCAGCTCATGTGCTCAGATGGGATCTCTCACGGAGGAGGGGCGTTCAAGTATCAAAAATGAGTGCTAAGACTGATGCCGCGCACGATGAGCACTTAATTTCGCGTCAAAACTACAAAGACAGGGGGAACAAGGAGGAACGGAGATGAAATCCGAAGAACTCAAAGAAAACCCTAATGTAGATCTATGGTGAGGGAAGAGGAAGGCTTACCGAGGCCGTTGAATAGCGGAGGCGTGCAGACGAGCTCTGGTGCGTTCAAGTCGATGCAGCGGCCGAGGTTGACGCAGTGGACGAAGGTCGACGGCGGCAGAGGAGCTCGGGCGCTGGAGGTGTTGTGAGGAAGAGGACGAAGACGAGGAGGCAAGGAAAAAAATGAAAGGGACCACCCTGACCCTATTTATAACGTGGAAGGATAAGTGGCATGCGCGGGAATCGAGGAGGCCAAAAAAGATGGTGACAGCAAAGATGCCTCGATTTTCAGAGATTCATTAAAAGTGAAGGCATATTGAGATTTGGGCTTTGTGTGATATTAATGCGAAATGACGTCATGGCGGCTTATCGCAATTCTGTGAGCTGACATCACGGCGGGTTATAAGATTTTGCAAGGACTGACAAGGAAGGATTTTTTTCTAATTATTGAAGATTGATATGAACAAGTTCACATCAACCCGGGGCCTAATGTTGGCGGGGTTATGACTATTGGGTATGACCCACCCATGGAGGGGCCGGGTCATACCACTGGCGGTTCATAACAAGAAGGCCCAAGAAGATGTTGAAAATGGCGGTTCATGAAGCAAGCTTACTAAAGGCCCAAGACCTGGAGGAGACTTGAGGCCCACGGGCGTAAACCGCCATACGTTTAGCTTGTATGTTAAGGAAAGTGTAGTTCTGTCAACGAGCCGGACACATTGTGTATGAGCCGGCCAGGACTCTGTAAGCAATCGGGCATCAGCCTGTGTATATAAAGGGGTGACCCGATGGCGGGTTAAGGCGAGAAACAACAAGTCGAGAACTAGGTCAAGCGTATTCACTCCCTGGTAATCGAAACCCAGAAAATACAACCTAAAGCAGGAGTAGGCCTTTACCTCGTTGCAAGGGGCCGAACCGGGGCAAATTATTTGTGTCCCTTGTCCCGTTTTAAACCCATTCAAGCTAACTACGTTGTGATGGCTCCACACCTAAGTCCTCATGCTAGGGCATCTGTCGTGATAATTCCACGACACCACCCACACCATCCTCCTCCTTTCCCATCCCACATGCCCCGACCGACGGTGCGACACCTTCCACCAAAATCACTGTCCCCCTCCTCCAATTAAGTGCCACCCATAGCCACTTTGCACGCAGTATAACGTGGAGCTCAGTAGCAGCTAGCAGCAAAGAAGCAAATCGTGGCTGCACACGAGCACAAGGTCGCTATGGATGCCATGCGTGCTGACCTCCAGATCTTGGAGGAGCACCTCGTCTTTGAGGCCACCGTCGGCACCACCACGCGGTTGTCTACTTTAAAATACAATTCGTGCTGTTTTCTCGAGGCCACCACCAATGCCTTCTAGTGATTTGTCCTCTGTAATGTTAATATGCGATGTGATGTTCAGTTTACAGTTTGGTCCTCTGAAATGTAATGTTCAGTTAACATTTTGGTCCTCTGAAATGTAATGTTCAGTTAACAGTTTGGTCCAACAATTGCTACATTTCGTAGTAGTGTTCTCAAGCATTCTTTGTCTTGTTAACTGTCTTATCTTCTAGTACATTTAACTGTCATGCTTAGTTAACTATTTTGGTTCATTTGTTCTACTATCCATTTAACTGTTTGGTTCAGTTCTGCAATTTGATTTTCATTTGCTGTTGGTACAATCTTGTATTGTTACGCATGTGAAATAAATTGAATTTGGCTGTACTCAATACATATTCTACTGATGGTATGACAACTCTCAGTTAACCTGATCAAGATCTTCCTTATGTGTGTTGCAGGGAAACAATGGGAGACACTGTGGTTTACCATCGAGGTTTGTTCAAGCATGGTCCTTTGGCTAATAGCACATTATTGTGCAGTTGCAGGAATCATTCTAATATTTAGGTTTCTTACAATTTGGTCTTGCACATGTAGGTCCTGCTATCAGAGGCTTAGACCCACTGTTCGACCCATTTTGCATATGGGGAATGAGATGTCCATGAATATCAGTCAAGTTAAGAAACTCAGAAAGATTTTTAGGATGAAGAAACTTGCGAAGAATAACAGCAAGATCTTTGTTTGCACAATGAAGAAGACATCAGTCGACTATAGGATGGTATTAACTCTTTTACCTTGTTTTTACCCCTTGTGCCATCAGTCAACTATAGGATGGTACAAACTCTTTTACCTTGTTGCATATCTTTATTTTCAGTACTTTTCAAAGCAGTTCACTGATGATTACCTCTCAAACCACCTGCATGGTCAAGAGGCGAGGAAGGTATTCATTCAACACCCATGGTACAATATTGATGTCTTGCTGCAGAGGACGAAGGTTGGGCAGGCAATTATCCATAGCCACTGGCCTAAAGTTGCAAGGACATTCAACATCACTGAAGAATCAGCATTTGCCTTCCGCTTCTGCAGTTTCCCAGATGAGATTCATCCATCTATTTACCGTGTATGATGCTACTTTCCAAAGGTTTTTGATGTTGCATGTGAAACTTGGTGCTTTGTGTAATGGCGGAACTGAGTGCCGATTCTATCTAATGTAATTCGATTATGACATCATGGTTGCTGTTATACAGATATGAAATATCTGGTGTGTTTTTATAAGAAATATCCATTTGATTAGTACATGGATTATCAATAATAGGCTAATTACCCTGCTTATTGGGGTTTTCTATTGCAGACGGTTACTCAGACACCACCGTGGGCGATTAAATCAAACAACATGCACGATTTCTAGAAAGTAGGCGTGTTCGATCAACTAACAATCACACATGGCTTTCAGCGGAGAAATGTTTGTGTTAGGCCACCTAGCACAAACGTTTCCACACAAAAAATTGTGTGTGATATACATACGAGCGGAAATGTTTTTATGGGATTCACCGTGTGGGATGTACATACGAACGGAAACAATTGGGTCTCAATGCCTCGCCAGATCGCAAACAAACTCATTTTGCCCCAGCCAGTGTGCCAGGAGGGCCTATCCTCGATGGTTTCTGGGTTGTGTGGGAAGGACCCCCCTATCGCCCACACTCACTCTGCGACGGTTCCGAACGTCGTCGCAAAAAGGGGTTGAAAACCATTTGTATAGGACTTCGCTGTACTAGTGGCTATTTCGAGTGGTGATTACCAAGCTAAGTCAAATGCCTAAGCTTGGGGGAGTACATGTTTCTACCGACATTAAATTCATGTTCACGCATTTCATTCCATTTGTCAGTGTCCACACTTTTTCATTGTACTGTCCATGCTAGATTCAATTTCTCGCTTTCTTCTTGTGTATTTGGAAAACTTTGAAAAAAAACATAAAATGTTGCTTGCTACTTTTCGGTTTTTCTTGCTAGGGTAGTTAGTTGTAGTATTAAAAAGAAAACCCAAAAAGATTTCCTTGTTCTTCTTTTGCTTGTTGGGAGCTCTCCCATGTGAATAGTATTTCTCGTTTTTTTTATTTCTTTAATTTGCTTTCTTCCAGAAAAACCAAAAACTCCAAAAGTATTTCAGTGTGTTCCTCTAAAATTCTTTTCTTTTTATTGAGTCATAGCAAGGAGAAGACCACGATTGAAATGTTGAGTGGCTCTCATATGCATTGATATTGATCTAACAAAGAGCCCATATTTCTTGTCTTCTTCTTTTGAATAAAATCTTCGCAAATTCCATCTTAGTCCACGGCACTCTTGAATTATTATTATTTTCGTATCATTTGGTCATGCAAGTGAAAGGCAACAATGACGATATTTGATGAACTGGCTGTGGCAGAGAGAAACGGGTATGAACTCAACTTGTTCTGTTTTTATAAATATGTTTAACCTAGTATCCATGATTCAGCCTATTATGATCAAACATGTTTCCAATGAGAATTAGATATTATAGTTTCTCATGCCATGCTTAAGTAGCTAGGAGTGCATTATGATTTATCTTGTATGTCAACATTGCGTAAAAATGATGATATGGTATCCTCCTCTGAATGTTTCTAGTGGCTTGACTTGGCACATGTTCATGCATGTAGTTGAATCAAAAACAACATAGCCTTTATGATATTTATGTTCATGGTGTTCATGTCCTACTCATGCTAGTATCCAATGTTACTTATGCATAATGCATGTTCATGACCGTTTTTGCTCTCTAGCTGGCCGCTTCTCAACCTATTTGCTAGCCTTCACCTATACTAAGCGAGAATACTACTTGTGCATCAAAATCCTGAAATGCAAGTTATTCCAGATGAGTCCACCATATATCTACCTATATGTGATATTACCCTGCCGTTCTAAGTAAATTTGCATGTGCCACCTCTAAAAACTTCAAATAGATATTCATTTTTGTGTGCCTAGATTGTTCATAGGGTGACAGGAGGTAGTCGGTATCTTCCATGCTAAGCGGGTTATTCTCATGATGAGTGTTTATTCACTCGTCCTTGCACGAGAGGGCGGTAATAAGGATTCCCAGTCCCTAATTGCATAATTGCAAATAATTAAACAAAACTCCCCGAGGATTGTTGTTGGTATGGATGGTACCCGTGGATTCGGCTAGCCATGGAGTATGTATGTTGGTGGAGGGGGAGTAAACCTTTACTTTTATCGCTTGGGAACCTCCACTAATGTGTTTAGTGTGGAAGATACCGATAACTAATGGTCGCAAAGTAAACAGGAAGGGGGCATTTAACAAAAGTTCATTTACCTCTATTTTAAAATTTTGAGCTCTGGCACAACTGCAAATCACCGCTTCCCTCTCCAAAGGGACTATCTATTTACTTTTATGTTGTGTCATCACCTTCTCAAATAAGCGCTAGATCTAATAGCACTATTGTCATCCTCATGCATTGTGTGTAGCTAATGTTGGGTGCATCAGGACTGGTTCTTTCCTACCATGAATTACATTGTTAGTCATTGCCTGAACTTTGCAGGTGCTCTGCATTTATGTTTTGCAGTCTCAGAAAGGGCTAGCGAGATACCACTATTGTCATATTATATCATGGTTGTTTTGACAAAGTGTTGCCATTTGAGATATCTTATTATTGCTCGCTAGTTGATTATGTCATTGATATAAGTTAATATAATTTTTTAGGAGTTATTGTCGACATGGTTAGTTGTAATCTTTGTTGAAAACCTAGGTGCTACTTAAGCTGAAAACAAGAGCAAAAGAGTTCGTAAAAGTTTTTATTTTCACTTGCAGTTTATCAACTGAATTGCTTGAGGACAAGCAAAGGTTTAAGGTTGGGGGAGTTGATACGTCTCCGTCGTGTCTACTTTTCCTAACGCTTTTACTCTTGTTTTGGACTCTAATTTGCATTATTTTAATGAAACTAACCAGGACTGATATTGTTTTCAACAGAACTACCATGGTGTTGTTTTTGTGCAGAAATAAAAGTTCTCGGAATGGAACGAAACTTTTGGAGAATTGTTTTCGAATATATAAAAAATACTAGAGCCAAGAACCACCAAAGGGGGGCCCCTGGGTGAGCACAACCCACCCAGGTGGGTTGTGCCCACTGGTGGTCCCGCAGACCCTGACTCCAACTCTATAAAATCCTATTTTTGGAGAAAAATCAGGGAGAAAGAATTATCGCGTTTCACGAGACAGAGCCGCCGCCACCTCTTGTTCTTCATCACAAAGCCAGATTTGGAGTCCGTTTGGGGCTCCGGAGAGGGGGATCTTCCATGTTCGTCATCACCAACCCTTCTCCATTTCCAATTCCATGATGCTCCCCACTAGGAGTGAGTAATTCCTTCGTAGGCTCACTAGTTGGTGAGGAGTTGGATGAGATTCATCATGTAATCGAGTTAGTTTTGTTAGGTCTTGATCCCTAGTATCCATTATGTTCTGAGATTGATGTTGCTATGACTTCGCCACGCTTAATGCCTGTCACTTTGGGCCCCGGTGCCATGATTTCAGATCTAAAATGTTTATGTTATCACTATTATACCTATGTTCTAGATCCAATCTTGTAAGTTATAGTCACCTATGACGTGTTATGATCTGTAAACCTGGAGTGACAGTATTCGGGATACTTTCTGGTGATGACAGTAGTTTGACGAGTTCGTGTATTCACCAAGTGCTAATGCTCCATTTTGATTCTCTATTAAAAGGAGGCCTTAGTATCCCTTAGTTTGCATATGGACCCCGCTGCCACGGGAGGGTAGGACAAAAGATGTCATGCAAGTTCTTTCCATAAGCATGGATGACTATTTACGGAATACATGCCTACATTAGATTTATGAACTGGAGCTAGTTTTGTATCACCCTAGGTTATGACTGTTATATGATGAATATCATCCAACAAATTCACTGATCCAATGCCTATGAATTTTCCACATATTGTTTCTGTTATGCTATTCTTATTGCTACTGTCACAACTGCTACAAAACCATTGCTATCACCATTACCGTTACTATTACTGTTACCACTGCTATCAAAATTATCATATTACTGTGCTACTGATCATATTGTTGCAGATAATTAATCTCGAAGTGTGGTTTAATTAACAACTCGGCTGCTAATACTTGCAAATAGTCTTTGGCTCCCCTTGTGTCGAATCAATAAATTTTGGTTGAATACTCTACCCTCGAAAATTGTTGCGATCCCCTATACTTATGGTTTATCAGGGAGGCATGCAAGCAGACCCCCGCGCGTGCATATCGAGAGGCGAGACCTTTGACCTCCATCCGTCGCCCACCTCTGTCCCAACTCCTCCATTAATGGCACCTGAGCCCCTGTTTTATGCTATGGCTGTGTCTCACTCGACTGAGATTTAAGAGAGAAAGAAGAAAAACTAAAAAGAAATTTTTTCATGGATCTTGATGTAAGATCTGGCGGACATAGATAGCTTCGACTGAGACTTATAGAAAGACTGATATAAATATCATGAAGATGGCAGTGATAATAATTATCTTACATATTTAGGAATATAATTAAAAATGCAACATGCGGCAACGCATGGAATACACAAGGGCAAAAGAAGAAGGAAGACGTAGACAACGATCAGGATCGCTACTCTCTACTTTCTTGATGCGTTGCTGCAGGGCGCGGAGTTCCTCCAACACCTTTCTTCGTCGCCTCCATGACTAGTTCTCACGGTGAGCGGTGATGATCTTTTTCATGTCCTCAATACATTGCTTGGCAGCATCCACGGATTCCTCCACTAGCCTTTCACGCTCGATGCAGAGGATGGCATTCTTGTCCATAAGTTTCTTGACGATGACGTCCGTCTTCTTCAACAAGGCGGTGGTCTCCCCATGCTGCTTCGCCCTTCCGGCGATCTTCGCCCGCAGCAGGTCGCGCTCGGTGCGGAGCTTTGCTTTGTCCTTCCTTAGTCCTCAGATGAAACCAGTAGCATTATCAAATAAGGCACTCACCTCATCCTACAGCTTTGCCCAACCGGAGATCCGATCCATTATGTTATCGAGCATAGCACGCATGCACTTGTGACAGTCCTCGCCTACCCGCGAGAGATCCTCCCAGGCCGCCGTGGCACAGGAGGACCTCTCTGTTGCATCCACGATGTGGTGGGACATCTCTGTTGCTTATGCGGCGTGGCCGGATAAGTCTACTGCTTTGACGGCGCGGCGGGACCTCTGTGCTGCTTTGGCGGCACGGCGAGACCTCTGTGCTACTACAGCGGTGCGGCGAGACATGTTTGTTGCTTTCGGGGCGAGGCGGGACATCTCTCATTCTTCCGCTTCCATGCTCGCCTCACCCTGGTAGTAAATTCTCGACCCTGAACTCAGGAGGGCCATGGCAGACGTAAGGGAACGACGATGAAAGACTTGTTTGTTTTCGTTCAAAAGGAATTGAGGAGGAATGTGTAGTCATCTTGGAGTAGGTAGTATTTATAACTGAGTAATGCGCCGCTAAGTGGGAAACCGTTTAGGTTTTGCTCGGTGTGAACAGGTTTGCAATTAAAACTAGCATGGTAATTTGGAATGTGACGAGAAGCAAGCTCAAAATTTATTGACAGTTCTAGTTTCAAAGTGCGATGCGATTCCCGGATGGCCTAACATGGGCACGCGTTCTTGGATGTGTACGTGGCATTTGCACCATAGGATGCACCGCAATCGGTGATGTTAACACACGACTTGTTCCATCAACCGTGCACGCTCGTTATTACCCTCATGCATGCTTCTTTTAATTAGAATGTGTGCCCATCTAGCCCACACCACCTTGATCTATCTGATCGTTTATGTTTGTTGTGGCTAATCAAAATAGTTCATCCGTGTGAAGTGTATGTCATTTATCGCACACACCTTGATCTGGCTGACCATTTTTGTTGTGTTGCCTAATTGAAAACAGTTCATCTAAGTGAATAGTATGCCGTATATCGCACGCACCTTGATCTGACTAACCGTTTCTATTGTGTTGCCTAATCACAAACAGTTCATCCAAGTGAACTGTGTGTTGTATATCGCACACACCTTCATCTGGTTGACCATTTCTGTTGTTATGCTCACTGCAAATAGTTCATTCGAGTGAACGGTATGCCATGTAGCGCACACGCAATTTTTTTTCTGAATCATGTTTGATGTCTCCACCATCACAAACATTTTGTATCTTTTTTTATGGTTTATTACATCACCATTTGCGATTAATGCATCACACACAGTTTCATCGAAGGGTCTCTGATTGTAGTGTCGCATTAGCAGCATCCTGCAGTAGAGAATATATCATATCCTAGGGACTGCACACACAACCAGGAGCAAGAGTATTAAACCATATCTTATAATCACCCTTTAATGAGAGAGGAAACTACTTAAGGATATAGTAGCAGCGAATATTTTCCTCACGAGCAAATAGCATTGCTATATCATTCAATTTAGTAAGATGTGCCACAAGAGATTCAGATTCATAACCATGAAAAGGATCGGATTCAACCAAAGTAATTAACTCAGGATCGACATAGAATTCATAATCCTTATCAGTAACAAAGATAGGTGAAGCGGCAAAATTTAGGATCATATTTCTTTCTTGCATTCACAGATTTTTTCTTTCAGCTTACATAGTAGTTTCTTAACATCCTCTCCATCATTACAAGCAAGAAACTCTCTAGCTACCTCATCATCCATAACATAACCCACAGGTACCTTAGGCATTTCAATTCTAGGAGAACTATGTCCAATAGGTGAATCATACTTTTCGTTGGTTTTAGCATTTTCAATTTCTTTAGCTTTAGCAAATTGTTCATCAAGAAATTCACCTAGTGGCACAGTTTCATTAAGCGGACTACTAGCATCATCAATAGCATCATTTATAGAAGAAGTAGCATCATAAATTACTTGTGAAATATCAGAATTAATAAGGTGGTGGTGTCGCAAGCCCATTCAAAATAGAAGGTGAATCAAGTGTAGAGCTAGATGGCAGTTCCTTACCTCCCCTCGTCTTAGAGGGTGCGATCTTGGTTCCATCATCTTTCTGATTCTTCATAGTGATCAAAAGATATAAATCCCAAGTGATTCAGTAAATAGATCTATGCTTCCCGTCAATGGCGTCAGAAAAATTTCTTGCTAAACCACAAGGTGATCACAACAGTTTTCGAGGGTAGAGTATTCAAGCCAAATTTATTGATTCGACACAAGGGGAGCCAAAGAATATTCACAAGTATAAATAGTTGAGTTGCCAATTCAACCACACCTAGAGAACTAAATATCTACAATAGAGTGATCGGTAGCATAGTAGTATGATAGTTTGATAGTAGCAGCAACAGTAACGGTAACAATAATAGTGGCAGTTTTATAGCCATTGTAACAGTAGAAGCAGTGAAAGTAACTTAGCAAAGATGAATGTATGAAAAGAGTAGGCATTGGATCAGTGATGGACATTTGTGTTGGATGACATTCATCACGTAACAGTCACAACCTAGAGCGACGCAAAACTAGCTCCAATTCATCGATGTATTGTAGGCATGTATTCCGTATATACTCATACGTGCTTATCATAAGAACTTGCATGGTATCTTTTGTCCTACCCTCCCATGGCAGCGAGGTCCATAAGGAAACTAATGGATATTAAAGCCTCCTTTTAATAGAGAACCGAAACAAAGCATTAGCACATAGTGAATACATGAACTACTCAAACTACGGTAATCACTGGAAAGAATCTCAATTATTGTCACCTTGGGGTATGCGGATCATAACACGTAATAAGTGTGTATAACTTGCAAGATAGGATCAAGAACTCAAATATATTCATCAAAACATAAAGGGTTCAGATCTGAAATAATGGCACTCGGGCCCTAGTGACAAGGATTGAGCATAGAAAAGTCATAGCAACCTCAATCTTAGAACAAAGTGGATACTAGGGATCAAGCCCTAACAAATTGACTCGATTACATGACAAATCTCATCCAACCAAATCACGGTCTAGGAAGCCTACGAAGGAATTACTCACTCCCGATGGTGATCATCATGAAGTTGGTGATGAAGAATGGTTGGTGATGATGACGGCGACTAATCCCCTTCTCTGGAGCCCCGAACAGACTCTAGATCTGGCATCCCGATGAAGAACAGGAGGTGGCGGCGGCTCCATATCGTAAAACACAAGGAAACTTCTTTTGTTATTTTTTTCTTGGAAAATAGGAATTTATAGGCTTGAGGTTAGGGTTAGCAGAGCCACGTGGCCCCCCCAAGGTACTTGGGCGTGCCCAGGGGTGGCCGCACCCAAGTGCCTTGTGGGCAGCTGTTGGGTCCCCTCCTGTAGATCTTTGCCCCAGTATTTTTCATTTATTTCATAAAAAATCTCCAAAAAGTTTTGTCCAATTTTGAGAACTTTTATTTCTGCAAAAAACAACACCATGGTAGTTCTGCTAAAACAGCGTAAGTCTGGGTTAGTTTCATTTAAATCATGATTTGTGTCCAAAACAAGAGCAAAAGTGTTTCGAAAAGTTGGTACGATGGAGACGTATCATTGACCCATGGTTGTCAACCCCTATGCACATGGTAGGTCGTACACACTTGTAGAGAAGGTTCTGTCAAAGGACATTAGCTCACCGTACTTGACATAATTCACCTTACACAATGAGCCTATCCAAAACAGGCTCCATACTGAATTATCCTCGTCTGTCTCTTCTACACGATGGAAGCATAGTGTTTCTCTCTACAGTTTTGCAAACGCAACATCTAAAGACTAGGCTCACACCTCAAAACATTCCCTCTGTCGAAGGGGACGCGATGGAAAGAGTCCATGCCACAACCCAACATCCGACTTGGAAGAACACAAGCAAAAGGAAGCCCAACGCAGCCCACCCATCTCCTCAGACATACACTCACATCTGATGTGGCTCACGATGGAACGATGCACTCTCGGCGCTCCAACAAATACACACCACCATTTCACCAATGAAACCTCTAGCAGTCCAGCGGTTTATGCGACTTCATCTACCTGGTAGGGTAGATGATGGGACACAACGCGCCTAGCCTATGCACAATCACACTTCCCCATGCCAATGAGTCGACTAACGAAGCTACAAATGGGAACATTCTAGAATCTCTCTCCCAGAAGAAAAATCACAAACTAGCTCGCCAAGCGTGCATCTGACTAATGTGGGCAAACAACCGAACATGCAGGAAGAAAGGAAACTGAGCACAGAGAAATAGGCGGAAACTATTAGACTAGCCGATGATGGTTCGACACACCATATGACAACCTTAGGTAATTTCCAGAGCCCCACACGGGCACGAGTTGGGTAGGGAGGAAGGAAACACACCGAAATTAGAGAGAGCCAGGCAGTTATGATACGTCTCCAACGTATCTATAATTTTTTATTGTTCCATGCTATTATATTATCTATTTTGATGTTTTATATGCATTAATATGCAATTTTATATTATTTTTGGGACTAACTTATTAACCTAGAGCCAATGTCAGTTTCTGTTTTTTCTTATTTTTGATTATACAGAAAAGGATTATCAAACGGAGTCCAAATGGAATAAAATTTTCACGATGATTTTTCTTAGACCAGAAGAAACATGTAGGACTTGGAGATGAAGTCAGAGAGTTCCGAGGCAGCCACAAGCCTCAGGGGCGTGCCCTAGGGGGGGCGCCCTGAGGGCTTATGGACCCCTCCGAGCTCCTCCAACCCTAATCTTTGGCCTATAAATTCCCAAATATTCCCAAACCAATAAAGGCATCCACAAAAATACTTTTCCGCTGCCGCAACCTTCTGTTCCCGTGAGATCCCATCTTGGGGCCTTTTCCGGCACCCAACCGGAGGGGGATTCGATCATGAAGGGCTTCTACATCAACTCTATTGCCCTTCCGATGAAGCGTGAGTAGTTTACCATGGACCTAAGGGTCCATGGCTAGTAGCTAGATGGTTTCTTCTCTCTCTCTTTGATCCTCAATACCATATTCTCCTCGATGTTCTTGGAGATCTATCTGATGTAATATTCTTTTGCGGTGTGTTTGTCGAGATCTGATGAATTGTGGATTTATGATCAGCTTATATATGATATTATTTGAATCTTCTTTGAATTATTATATGCATGATTTGATATCTTTGTATTTCTCTTCAAATTATTGGTTTGGTTTGGCCAACTAGATTGGTTCTTCTTGCAATGGGAGAGGTGCTTAGTTTTGGGTTCAATCTTGCAGTGTCCTCACCCAATGACAAAGTAGGGGTAGCGAGGCACGTATTTGTATTGTTGCCATCAAGGGTAAAAATATGGGGTTTTCATCATATTGCTTGAGTTTATCCCTCTACATCATGTCATCTTACTTAACATGTTACTCCGTTCTTATGAACTTAATACTGTAGATGCCTGTTGGATAGCGGTTGATGTCTGGAGTAATAGTAGTAGATGCAAGCAGGAGTCAGTCTACTTGACACGAACATGATGCCTATATTCATAATCGTTGCCTTGGATATCGTCATAACTTTGCGCTTTTCTATCAATTGCTCGATAGTGATTTGTTCACCCACAGTATTATTTTCTTTCAAGAGAGAAGCCTCTACTGAAACCTATGGCCCCCGGGTCTATTTTCTATCATTTATTTTTAGATCTATAAACCAAAAAACCCAAAAATACCTCACTGCAATTTATTTGATTTTACTTTATTTTACATTTTAGTAATCTTTTTATATCTGTCTCTATCAGATCTCATCCTTGCAAGTGATCGTGAAGGGATTGACAACCCCTTTATTGCGTTGGGTGCTAGTGTTTGATTGTTTGTGCAGGTGCATAGATTGGGGACTTTCTTGTACCTCCTACTAGATTGATACCTTGGTTCTTAAAACTAAGGGAAATACTTATCTCTACTTTTCTTCATCACCCTTTCGTATTCAAGCAAAAAAAAACCAACACAAGCTCAAGTAGTAGGAAGAATTTCCGGCGCCATTGCCGGGGAGGTTTGACATCAAGCCTACCAAGTACCCATCAGAAACTCTCATCTCTTGCATTACATTATTTTCCATTTGCATCTCGTTTTCCTCTCCCCAACATCTAAAACGATTTCAAAAAAATACAAAAAGGTTTTCCTTCTTTTTCGCCCTTCTTCCCTTTGTCTTTCAGTTTGCTTGTTTGCCCATATGGCTCAACCCAAAAGCTTTGATCCTTATTACAGGAAGTTGGAAGAGGTTTAAAATAATGCTAAAAGCTTCATGCCTTTACAATTTGAGCACAATAGTTTCTTTAGGAATTTTATGGTCTTAAGTCTCAATTTGCTCATCTTGAAAATTTAGTAGGCCAAATTCTGATAAACAAACTACTTTGGTAAATAAGATGGCCGCTAAACCAGAGTCTTTGAATAATGATGAAGATATTAAAGTGATTGGTGTGAGTCATGTTGAATCTTTGTTTTCTAATACAAATCTTGATAAAGATAGGACTGAAGATGAGTCAACTTTAGCTGGAAGGCGTCCCAGTGATTCGTAGTTTATAGATCTTAATGAAAAATTTGGTAAAAGTGGGATTGTAGAGGTCAAAACTTTAAGTGGCGTTGAAGCCACTCTTTTGGATTTCAAGGATTTTAATTATGATAATTATTCTTTGATAGATTGTATTTCCTTGTTGCAATCCATGTTGAATTCTCCTCATGCTTATAATCAAAATAAAGCTTTTACTAAACATATCGTTGATGCTATGATGAAATCTTTTGAAGAAAAACTTGAGTTGGAAGTTTCTATCCCTAGAAAACTTTATGATGAGTGGGAACCTACTATTAAGATTACAATCAAAGATTATGAGTGCCATGCTTCGTGTGATTTTGGTGCCAGCGTTTCCGCGGTTCCAAAAACTTTATGTGATGTGCTAGGTTTTTGTGAATTTGATGATTGTTCTTTAAATTTGCATCTAGTGGATTCCACTATTAAGAAACCTATGGGAAGGATTAATGATGTTTTATTGTTCCAAATAAGAATTATGTGCCCAATAGATTTCATTATGCTCGATATAGATTGCAATCCTACATGCCCTATTATTCTTGGTATACCTTTCCTTAGAACGATTGGTGCAATTATTGATATGAAAGAAGGAAACATTAGATTTAAATTTTCGTTAAGGAATGGCATGGAACACTTTACAAGAAATAAAACCAAGTTGCCATATGAATCTATTATGAGGGCTACTTATGGATTGAATACCAAAGATGACAATACCTAGATCCAAGTTTTATGCCTAGCTAGGGGCGTTAAACAATAGCGCTTGTTGGGAGGCAACCCAATTTTATTTTTGTGTTTTTTGTTTTTTCTATTGTTCTTGAATAATTACACATTATTACCTCTGTAGTAATTGTGTTTTGGTGTTTTTAGTTAGTGTTTTAGCCAAGTAAATCCTTTGGGATACTTTGGTGTATTGTAGATTTGATCTTGCTGAAAAATAGAAACTTTTGCGCCCATAGCCAGAATTGTTGAAAATTGCATAAGCATGATAAAATCCTGATTTTTCTACACAAGATTGATATATGAATTGCCTCTATTTTCCAAATTTTTCAGAGTTTTGGAGTTATAGAAGTATAAGAAGTTTTCAGATTACTACAAATTTTTCTGTTTTTCACAGATTCTGTTTTCTATGTGTTGTTTTCTTATTTTGATGAATCTACGGGTAGTATCGGGGGGTATGAACCATGGTGAAGTTGGAATACAGTAGATATTACACCAATATAAATAAAGAATGAGTTCACAACATTACCTAAAAGTGGTGATTTATTTTCTTATACTAACGGATCTCATGAGTTTTCTGTTGAGTTTTGTGTTGTGAAGTTTTCAAGTTTTGGGTAAAGATTTGATGGACTATGGAATAAGCAGTGGCAAGAGCCTAAGCTTGGGGATTCCCAAGACACCCCACAGTAATATTCAAGGACAACCAAGCACCTAAGCTTGGGGATGCCCTGGATGGCATCCCGTCTTTCGTCTTTGTCTTTCGGTAAATTTACTCGAGGCTATATTTTTATTCACCACATGATATGTGTTTTTTTTGGAGCATCTTGTATGATACGAGTCTTTGATTTTAGTTTCCCACAATCATCCTTGCTATACACACCTTTTGAGATGGACACGTATGAATCGTGATTTATTAGAATACTCTATGTGCTTCACTTATAGCTTTTGAGCTAGGCAATTTTGCTCTAGTGCTTCACTTATATCTTTTTATAGCACAGCGGTTGCTTTATTTTATAGAAATTATTGAACTCTCGTGCTTCACTTATATTATTTTGAGAGTCTCTAAACAGCATGGTAATTTGCGTAGGTTATGAATTCAGTCCTAATATGATGGGCATCCAAGAGGGATATAATAAAAACTTTCATATAAAGAGCATTGAATACTATGAGAAGTTTGATTCCTTATGGTAGTTTTGAGATATAAAGATGGTGATATTAGAGTCATGCTAGTGAGTAATTGTGGATTGGTATAAATACTTGTGATAAAGTTTGTGATTCCCGTACCATGCATGTATGATGAACCATTATGTGATGAAGTCGGAGCATGATTTACTTATTGATTGTCTTCCTTATGAGTGGTGGTCAAGGACGAGCGGTGGTATTTTCTACCAATCTATCCCCCTAGGAGCATGCGTGTAGTACTTTGTTTCCATGACTAATAAATTTTTGCAATAAGTATATGAGTTCTTTATGACTAATGTTGAGTCCATGGATTATACGCATTCGCACCCTTCCACCATTGCTAGCCTCTCTAGTACTGCGCAACTTTCACCGGTGCATTACACCCACCATATATCGTTCCTCAAAAAGCCACCATACCTACCTATTATGGAATTTCCATAGCCATTCTTAGATATATTGCCATGCAACTTCCACCATTCTGTTTATTATGACACGCTTCATCATTGTCATATTGCTTTGCATGATCATGTAGTTGACATAGTATTTGTGGCAAGGCCACCATTCATAATTTTTTATACATGTCACTCTTGATCATTGCACATCCCGGTACACCGCCAGAGGCATTCATATAGAGTCATATTTTGTCCTAATTGTCGAGTTGTAATTCTTGAGTTATAAGTAAATAAAAGTGTGATAATCATCATTATTAGAGAATTGTCCCATCTGAGGAAAGGATGATGGAAGCTACGATTCCCTCACAAGTTGGGATGAGTCTTCAGACTTCATAAAAAAATTAAAGAGGCCAATGAAGCCCAAACAAAAATAACGACAAAAAAGAGAGAAGGGACAATGTTACTATCCTTTTTCCACACTTGTGCTTCAAAGTAGCACCATGATCTTCATTATAGAGAGTCTCCTATGTTGTCACTTTCATATACAAGTGGGAATTTTTCATTATAGATACCAATGATGGGCTTCCTCATAGTGCCCTAGGTCTTCGTGAGCAAGCAAGTTGGATGCACAACCATTTAGTTTTTTTAGCGTTCATAAACTTATAGCTCTAGTGCATCCGTCGCAGGGCAATCCCTACTCACTCACATTGATATCTATTGATGGGCATCTCCAAAGCCCATTAATACACCTAGTTGATGTGAGACTATCTCCTTCTTTTTGTCTTCTCCACAACCATCATATTCTATTCCATCTATAGTGCTATATCCATGGCTCACGCTCATGTATTGCGTGAAAGTTGCAAAAGTTTGAGAACATCAAAAGTATGAAACCATTGCTTGGCTTGTCATCGGGGGTTCTGCATGATTTAATACTTTGTGTGATGAAGATGGACCATAGCCAGACTATAGGATTTTGTAGGAACAACTTTCTTTCGCCATGTTATTTTGAGAAGACATGATTGCTTTATTAGTATGCTTGAAGTATTATTGTTTTATGTCAATATTAAACTTTTCTTTTGAATCTTACGGATGTGAATATTCATGTGAAGAAAATTATATGGATTAATATGTTAGGTAGCATTCCACATAAAAAATTCTATTTTTGTCATTTACCTACTCTAGGACGAGTAGGAATTAAGCTTGGGGATGCTTGATACGTCTCCAATGCATCTATAAGTTTTTATTGTTCCATGCTATTATATTATTTGTTTTGGATGTTTTATATGCATTAATATGCTATTTGATATTATTTTGGGACTAACTTATTAACCTAGAGCCTAGTGCTAGTGTCTGTTTTTTTCTTGTTTTTGAGTTTTACGGAAAAGGACTATCAAACAGAGTCCAAACGGAATAAAACTTTTGTGATGATTTTTCTTGGACCAGAAGACACATGTAGGACTTGGAGATGAAGTCAGAGGAGTCCTGAGGCAGCCACAAGCCTCAGGGGCGCGCCCTGAGGGCTTGTGGGCCCCATGGAGCTCCTCCAACCCTAATCTTTGGCCTATAAATTCCCAAATATTCCCAAACCAACAAAGGCATCCACGAAAATATTTTTCCGCCACCGCAACCCTCTGTTCCCATGAGATCCCATCTTGGGACCTTTTCCGACACCCTGCCGGAGGGGGATTCAATCATGGAGGGCTTCTACAACAACTCTACTGCCCTTCCAATGAAGCATGGTTTACCACGGACCTAAGGGTCCGTAGCTAGTAGATAGATGGCTTCTTCTCTCTCTTTGATCCTCAATACCATGGTCTCCTCGATGTTCTTGGAGATCTATCCGATGTAATATTCTTTTGCGGTTTGTTTGTCGAGATCCGATGAATTGTGGATTTATGATCAGCTTATCTATGAATATTATTTGAATCTTCTCTGAATTTTTATATGCATGATTTGATATATTTGTATTTCTCTTCGAATTATCGGTTTGGTTTGGCCAACTAGATTGGTTCTTCTTGCAATGGGAGAGGTGCTTAGTTTTGGGTTCAATCTTCCAGTGTCCTCACCCAGTGACAAAGTAGGGGTAGCAAGGCACATATTTGTATTGTTGCCATCAAGGGTAAGAAGATGGGGTTTTCATCATATTGCTTGAGTTTATCCCTCTACATCATGTCATTTTACTTAAGGTGTTACTCTGTTCTTATGAATTTAATACTCTAGATGCATGCTGGATAGCTGTCGATGTGTGGAGTGATAGTAGTAGATGTAGAATCGTTTCGGTCTACCTGACACGGACGTGATGCCTACATTCAATATCATTGCCATGGATATCGTCATAACTTTGCGCTTTTCTATCAATTGCTCGACAGTAATTTGTTCACCCACCGTATTGTTTTCTTTCAAAAGAGAAGCCTCTAGTGAAACCTATGGCCCCGGGTCTATTTTCTATCAGTTATTTTCAGATCTATAAACCAAAAATACCTTGCTGCAATTAATTTATTTTTACTTTGTTTTACTTTTTAGTAATCTTTAATATCTATCTCTATCAAATCTCATTGTTGCAAGTGACCGTGAAGGGATTGACAACCCCTTTATCATGTTGGGTGCATGTGTTTGATTGTTTGTGCAGGTGCATAGATCGGGGACTTGCTTGTACCTCCTACTAGATTGATACCTTGGTTCTCAAAACTAAAGGAAATACTTATCTCTACTTTGTTACATCACCCTTCCCTTTTCAAGGGAAAAACCAACACATGCTCAAGAAGTTGCAAGCTACGATGCCAACTAGTAACGGGATAGACACAACAGATGGCAACCTAATACCAAATGGGCAAGGAAGGATGGATGGACCACAACTGAGTTGACCATGTTTTGTAGCACCCAAATATAGGTATTTCAAAGCACGCCAATCGGGCAGAATCAGCGGTATCAAGGCCTAGCAACGCCCACATCATACTTCTCCGGTGAGAGAAAGAATCATGCACGGACTCACTCGACACACACACGGCTGAAGCGAGCTCTCTGGATTTCCTGATGGACATGCTTTATGGGGTATTCGATTTATTTACCAGTCTAGTTACCTGTGACTGTGATTTTTCTCTCATACGATATGTGTTGTTCCCTACATTGTTCCAAAGTTAACCAAGCACTCGCACCCACATATCCACATGAAGAAAACCAAACGAATGGACCACACGATCTACGGGGCATGGAAGAGCGTGACGAGCAACCAAGTGCATCATACACACTAGCTGACTAGGCCGCAACATCGCAAGCCTAGAGACGCCCCAGTGCGGCATCGTCCTTATTTGACGCCCGTGAGAGACTGCCAGGAGCTCTCTGTAATGGGTGCTATTAGTGCCGAACAGGAAATCACACGGATACTTGAGTTTTTGCTAGTTCCTATTTAGCCCCTTAAGCGCCAGTTACTAGTGTTTTTGCAACCTAGCGCCCACCCTGACATTGGGTTTGGCCCATTACTATTTTTTTCGCTTGAACCATACATTGAGTTTCTTGTACGCTAGTTCAAACGATCGATGCAGATGTTTTTCTCACCTATTTGGGAACCTTCTAGAAGATTCCGTTGGTTCATTCTCATGCGGTTTCCCCCTGGTTTCTTCCAGGACGAGTTCGGGACATTTTTTATTTTTTCTGTTCCTTTCGAAATTAATTCAGTTTTTTGGAATCATAATTTTTTCTTAAATCTCTGAACATTCTTCAAATTCTTGAACAATTTTAATAGGAGTTTGATTTTTCAAATTCCTGAATATATTTTCAAATCCATAATGTTTTTCAAATTCATGATATTTTTATCAAATCTGCAAACATTTTTCAGCTGAATTAATTTTTTCTAAATCTATAAAAAAATCAAATTTGCAATTGTTTTTCAAATGTCATGAACTTTCCCAAATTCGCAAACAACTTTCAAATTCATGAACTTATTTTAAAACTTTTGATCTTTTTGAATTCATGAGTGGTTTTTCAAATCCTAAACTTCTTTCCAATTCTTTAACTCTTTCAAATTTATTAACTTTTTTCTAAAAAAAATCAATATATTCTCAAATTTAAGACCTTTTTATTTTTAAATATGTTTTACATAGCCCATAGTCAACCTTTTCTTTGAGAAATAGTCCACAATCAACTTTATTTTTAATGATCTAATCCACACTCAACTTGGAAACTTAGTTGTGTCAGTCGGTTAACTAGGTGTAGCTGGGCCGACCAACAACGCGAGGGTGTGAGCGCTAATTGGTGTCGTAGGCGCCGTGAGCGCAGACTAGGAGGTCTCCGATGGGACCTCCTATATGGGGGAGACGCAACATGGGACCCCTATTGCTCTCTTTCAGCGAGCGCACAGGGGCGCCTCGTGTGTGGGGGGAACCCACATGGGCCGGCCCAGCGGCGCAGACACAAAGTCTGTTTTTTTCTATTTTCTGTTCTCGTTCTTTGCTTTACTTTTGTACTTTTATTTATATTCTAATATAGTCCACTTATATATACAAAAACACTCTTCTAAAACACATTTAGAAAAATGTTGAAAATTTATTTCAAAAATGTTGAATAAGTTTTAAAAAATGTTGAAAAAGTATTTGAAAAATGTTAAACAAGTATTCGAAAATTTTAAATAAGTATAAAAATATTGAATAAGTATTTTAATTTTTTTAACAAGTATTTGAAAATGTTGAAGAAGTATTTGACATTTTGAACGAGTGTTTGAAAAATGTTGAAAAGTATTTAAAATGTTGAACAAGTATTTGAAAAATGTCAAACAAGTATTTGAAAATTTTGAATAAGTATTAAAAATGTTGAATAAGTATTTGACAAATGTTGAACAAGTATTAAAAATTGTTGAACGAGTATTCAAAAAATGTTGAATAGGTATTTGAAAATGTTATATAAGTATTATAAATGTTCAATGAGTATTTAAAAATGTTGAATAAGTAATAAAAATGTTGAGCGGGTATTTGAAGAATTCTGAACACGTATTTTAAAAACATTGAATAAGTATTAAAATTTTGAACAATGTTTTAAAAATGTTGAATAAGTGTTCAAAAAATGTTGAATGTGTAGACAAAAAATATTGACCACTTATTAAAAATAAGTAACATATACGGAAATTTAGAGTGAAAACAAAAACAAACATAAGAACTACAAAAACCCCAAAAATGGAGAAGAAAAAAGAAAACTAAACAAAAAATGAAGAGAGACAAAGAAAACCAAACAAATATGGAGAATAAAAAAAGAAACCCAAACAAAAGATGAAGAGAGAAAAATAAGACAAACAAATATGGAGAATAAAAAGGAAAACTAAACCAAAAATAAAGGAAAAACAAAGAAATCCCGGTCAAAAATCAAAAAGAAAAAAGAAAAAAAACTCGAAGAAAACGGCTGTTGTAGCCTCAAATAGAATATGCCCCTTGTTCTTATCACGAAGGGAACTTGGTGAAGTGGTTAGTGCGGTGTGCATTACCCCTAGACACGTGGGTTCGATCCCTCATTCTCATGCATTTCTTTGCTCTTTTTATAACACTGCACGCGCGTGAATGGGTCGGCCAATTTGACAAGAGGGAGGAAAAAGCTTCACGATTGAAGCTACTTGTATCGCTTAAGGCCATAAATAATCGCCGAACTCTCAAAAAAGATAAATATTCGCCGTGGACGCAACAAGCACATGTCACTCCCCTCGCACACCCATTTGGGCCGGCCCATAAGCGGTGGCGTGGGCGCCCTATTTTCTTGTTTCATTTTTCCAAAAAAAAAACTCTTCCGTTTTTGTTTTTTATTTAACAACTTAAATAATTCGGCAGCAGAAATGTCCCGGCGCGTCGCGGAGCCCTCGAACGAGCTCTCACGGGCATGCGAGGGCTCTCAAAAGCGCACTCACCGCGTCGGCGATCGCGACGAGCTGGTGTTGCTGAAGTCCTTGGCCGGTGACAACGACATTCTCGCTGGCCTCATTAAGCAGCAGGAGCTGGTCGACGGCTTGATGAAGCTGCTCGAGATCAGCGATGTCTCGGTTGACAAGGCGACCGGCCTCATCAAGCAACTCATGGGTGACAATGCGAAGCTCCTCAAGGCGCTCACCGAGAAGGAGGTGGAGGCCGCCGGCTGGAAGATGTTGCATGAGGAGAGCAGTGCCTGATACGTCTCCAATGTATCTATAATTTTTGATTGTTCCATGCTATTATATTACCTGTTTTGGATATTTATGGGCTTTACTTTACACATTTATATCATTTTTGGGACTAACCTACTAACCGGAGGCTCGGCCCGTATTGCTGTTTTTTTGCCTATTTCAGTGTTTCGAGGAAAAGGAATATCAAACGGAGTCCAAGCGGAATGAAACCTTCGGGAGCGTGATTTTTGGAACAAACGTGATCCAGAGGACTTGGAGTGCAAGTCAAGAAGCAGTCGAGGCGGCCGCGAGGGTTGAGGGCGCACCCACCCCTACTAGGCGCGCCCCCTATCTCGTGGGCCCCTCGGGCGTCCAACAACATACTTCTTCCTCCTATATATACCCACGTACCCCGAGAACATCAAATGAGACGACGAAAAACTATTTCCATCACCGTCAGCTTCTGTATCCGCGAGATCCCATCTTGGAGCCTTCGTCGGCGCTCTGCCGGAGGGGGAATCGACCATGGAGGGCTTCTACATCAACACCATAGCCCCTCCGATGAGTTGTGAGTAGTTTACCACAGACCTTCGGGTCCATAGTTATTAGCTAGATGGCTTCTTCTCTCTTTTTGGATCTCAATACCATGTTCTCCTCGATCTTCTTGGAGATCTATTCGATGTAACTCTTTTTGTGGTCTGTTTGTCGAGATCCGATGAATTGTGGGTTTATGATCAAGTTTATCTATGAGAAATATTTGAATCTCCTGTGAATTCTTTTATGTGTGATTAAATTATCTTTGCAAGTCTCTTCGAATTATCAGTTTGGTTTGGCCTACTAGATTGATCTTTCTTGCAATGGAAGAAGTGCTTAGCTTTGGGTTCAATTTTGCGGTGTCATTTCCCAGTGACAACAGGGGTAGCAAGGCACGTATTGTATTGTTGCCATCGAGGATAAAAAGATGGGGTCTATATCATATTGCATGAGTTTATCCCTTTACATCATGTCATCTTTCTTAATGCGTTACTCTGTTCTTTATGAACTTAATACGCTAGATGCATGCTGGATAGCGGTCGATGTGTGGAGTAATAGTAGTAGATGCAGGCAGGAGTCGGTCTACTTGTCACGGACGTGATGCCTATATACATGATCATGCCTAGATAATCTCATAATCATTTGCTTTTCTATCAATTGCTCGACTGTAATTTGTTCACCCACCGTAATACTTATGCTATCTTGAGAGAAGCCACTAGTGAAACCTATGGCCCCCGGGTCTATCTTTTATCATATAAGCTTTCAATCTACTTTTATTTGCATCTTTACTTTTCCAATTTATATTATAAAATACCAAAAATATATTTATCTTATCATACTATCTCTATCAGATCTCACTTTCGCAAGTGGCCGTGAAGGGATTGACAACCCATTTATTGCGTTGGTTGCGAGTCTTTGTTTGTTTGTGTAGGTGCGTGGGACTTTTGAGGAGCCTCCTACTAGATTGATACCTTGGTTCTCAAAAACTGAGGGAAATACTTCGCTACTATTACTTCATCACCCTTTCCTCCTCAAGGAAAACCAACGCAAGCTCAGGACGTAGCAAGAAGGATTTCTGGCGTCGTTGCCGGGTAGGTCTTCGCTCAAGTCAAGACATACTAAGTACCCATCACAAACTCATCTCCCTCGCATTTACATTATTTGCCATTTGCCTCTCGTTTTCCTCTCCCCCACTTCACCCTTGCCGTTTTACTTCGCCCTTTTTCTCGTTCGATCTTATGTTTGCTTGTCTCCATGTGCCTTATATGTGCTTGCATCTTTGCTTGCTAAAAATCTATTGATATGGATCCACTTAAAGTGTTTTACTTGGATCATCTTCGATCCTTATGTGCTCGTGCTGAAACCCCAACTAGCCTAGTTGATGGGAAACCTTTAGATGAGCATGCTCATTTTGTGCGTCACGGGTTGTCTAAAAAAGGGAGGCTCTTATGGGATCAAATAAACAGATTGTTGTGTTATGCTTGGAATCTTTGTGAAATTTATGATTTTACTTGTTGCTCTAAGAACCCTAAAAAACACCTTCCCTACCTATGTGAGTTTAATGAAAATGAAATCTTATCTTCTTATGCAAAGGGTGTTTATAGTTACTATGATATCAAACAAATTGAAGAATTTGTTACTTTTAAGGGTGCTTATGAAGTTGCTTCTTTGATTGAAAAGTATGATATTACTCTCTACGAATCTGGAAATTTTGACATACTTAAATATTGCTATGAAAACTATGCTCATAATGTCTATGTCAAAGAAATTTTTGAGAGAATGACCGTTGCCTTGGAAGAAAATAATGATATGCACGAGTCTATAGATAACGATGATTCCAATGATTTGATTGAAATATCCCTTAATGAACATGATGCTTGCTATTCTTGTGGCCATGATGCCAATATTTATGAAGATGAATTTGCTATAGTTCCTTATGTTAAACATGAGATCGTTGCTATTGCACCCATACTTGATAGTTCCTTCGATGAAAAGCATGATTGCAATGATGTTATTATAAATTCGCTTGATGTCAATTGTGCTAATAATATGCAAAACCCTAAGCTTGGGGATGCTAGTTTCGCTATGTCTATTACTTGTTGCAATGATCATGATTGGGGTGATGATGTTTCTTATGATCTTGAAAATTTATTTAAGCCCCATGAAGAATATGAGCTTAATAATAGTGTTTGCAATATTATTGAAAGTGGGTTTGTAAGAGTGTCAACTTTAGATCACACATTTTTGGAGAATTTTCAATCTTATGAAAATTTTGATATAAGTGGGTTTGGAGAGGTCATGACTTTAGTTCATGTTAATCCCAGTATTTTGGAAGAGTGTCAACTTCACATGCATGTGGATCGTGTTGAAAATATGTTATGTGATAGATATTTTGTTGAATTTGCCTATGATCATACATGTAATTATTATGAGAGAGGAAAATATGGTCGTAGAAATTTTCATCTTACTAATTTACCTCTTGTCATGTTGAGATTGCTATCGTCTCTTTCTTCTTCCTTGCATATGCTAGTTTTTGCTTGCCTTGAAAATTTGTTTGCTTATAATATGCCTATGCATAGGAAGTATGTTAGACTTAGATGTGTTTGTCACGTGTTTCATGATGCTCCCTTTGCGCTTCAATTCTTGTCTTTCATGTGAGCATCGTTAAAATTTTATGCCTAGCTAGGGGCGTTAAACGATAGCGCTAGTTGGGAGGCAACCCAATTTTATTTGTGTTTTTTGTTTTTGTTTCTGTTTAGTAATAAATCTTGCATCTACCTTCTGTTTACATGTATTTTTATGTTTTAATTAGTGTTTGTGCCAAGTAGAACCTATAGGATAACCTATGGTGTTAGTTAATTGATTCTGCTGAAAAACAGAACCTTTGCGCGCACGAGAATAATTTTGTTAAGTCATAGAAACGTTATTTTTCTTTGATTCTTTCTTCTGTAGATAAATAGAAAAATTTCCCAGGACATCCTATTTTGGTAGGATTTTTAAAGTTCCATAAGTATTCGGGGCTTACAGATTGCTACAGACTGTTCTGTTTTTGACAGATTCTGTTTTTCGTGTGTTGTTTGCTTATTTTGATGCATCTATGGCTAGTATTAAGTGGTATGAACCATAGAGAACTTGAAATACAGTAGGTTTAACACCAATATAAATAAAGAATGAGTTCATTACAGTACCTTATGTGGTGGTTTTGCTTTCTTTCACTAACGGAGCATATGAGATTTCCTGTTGAGTTTTGTGTTGTGAAGTTTTCAAGTTTTGGGTAAAGATTTGATGGACTATGGAATAAGGAGTGGCAAAAGCCTAAGCTTGGGGATGCCCATGGAAACCCAAGATATTCAAGAATAGCCAAAAGCCTAAGCTTGGGGATGCCCCCGGATGGCATCCCCTCTTTCGTGTACGTTCATTGGTAACTTTACTTAGAGCTATATTTTTATTCGCCACATGATATGTGTTTTGCTTGGAGCGTCTTGTATGATATTAGTATTTGATTTTTAGTTTACCACAGTCATCCTTGCTGTACACACCTTTTGGGAGAAGCGACTTTATTGGAATTTATTAGAATACTCTATGTGCTTCACTTATATCTTTTGAGCTAGATAGTTTTTGCTCTAGTGCTTCACTTATATCTTTTAGAGCACGGCGGTGGCTTAATTTTGAAGAAATTGTTGATATCTCATGCTTCACTTATATTATTTTGAGAGTCTCTTAGAACAGCATGGTACTTGCTATGGTTATAAAATTGGTCCTAGAATGGTAGGCATCCAAGTTGGGTATAATAAAAACTATCATTGGAAGTGAATTGGATGCTATGATCAATTTGATACTTGATAATTGTTTTGAGATATGGAGGTAGTGATATGAAAGTCATGCTAGTTGGATGATTATGAATTTAAAGAATGCTTGTGTTGAAGTTTGTGATTCCCGTAGAATGCATGTATGGTGAACCGCTTTGTGATGAAGTTGGAGCACAATTTGATTTATTGATTGTCTTCCTTATGAGTGGCGGTCGGGGACGAGCGATGGTCTTTTCCTACCAATCTATCCCTCTAGGAGCATGCGCATAGTACTTTTTTTTATGACTTGTAGATTTTCGCAATAAGTATATGAGTTCTTTTGACTAATGTTGAGTCCATGGATTGTGCGCACTCTCACCTTTCCACAATTGCTAGCCTCTTATGTACCGCACAACTTTCGCCGGTACCATGCACCTACCATATACCTTCCTCAAAACAGCCACCATACCTACCTATTATGGCATTTCCATAGCCATTCCGAGATATATTGCCATGCAACTTTCCACCGTTTCGTTTATATGACACACATGATTATCGTCATATTGCTCTTTGCATGATCATGTAGTTGACATTGTATTTGTGGCAAGGCCACCTTCGTAATTTTCATACATGTCACTCTTGATTCATTGCATATCCCGGTACACCGCCGGAGGCATTCATATAGAGTCATATCTTGTTTTAAGTCTTGAGTTGTAAGTAAATAAAAGTGTGCTGATCTTCATTATTAGAGCATTGTCCCAGTGAGAAAAGGATGATGGAGACTATGATTCCCCCACAAGTCGGGATGAGACTTCGGACTTTACAAAAAAAAGAGGCCAAAGAGCCCACCAAAGAAAAAAAAAGAGAAGAAAGGCCAAAAGAAAAAAGGCCCAAAAAAGAGAAAAAAATAAAAAAAATGAAATGAGAGAAAAAGAGAGAAGGGACAATGCTACTATCTATTTTTTCACACTTCTGCTTCAAAGTAGCACCATGATCTTCATGATAGAGAGTCTCTTGTGTTGTCACTTTCATATACTAGTGGGAATTTTTCATTATAGAACTTGGCTTGTATATTCCAATGATGGGCTTGCTCAAAATGCCCTAGGTCTTCGTGAGCAAGCGAGTTGGATGCACACCCACTTAGTTTCTTTTTTTGAGCTTTCATACATTTATAGCTCTAGTGCATCCGTTGCATGGCAATCCCTACTCACTCACATTGATATCTATTAATGGGCATCTCCATAGCCCGTTGATACGCCTAGTTGATGTGAGACTATCTTCTCCCTTTTTGTCTTCTTCACAACCACCATTCTATTCCACATATAGTGTTATGTCCATGGCTCACCCTCATGTATTGCGTGAAAGTTGAAAAAGTTTGAGATTACTAAAGTATGAAACAATTGCTTGGCTTGTCATTGGGGTTGTGCATGATTAAATACTTTATGTGATGAAGATAGAGCAACAACCAGACTATATGATTTTGTAGGGATAACTTTCTTTAGCCATGTTATTTTGAGAAGACATGATTGCTTTGACTAGTATGCTTGAAGTATTATTATTTCTTATGTCAATATGAACTTTTATTTTGAATCATTTGGGTCTGAACATTCGTGCCACAATAAAGAAAATTACATTGAGAAATATGCTAGATAGCATTCCACATCAAAAATTCTATTTTTATCATTTACCTACTAGAGGACGAGCAGGAATTAAGCTTGGGGATGCTTGGTACGTCTCCAATGTATCTATAATTTTTTATTGTTCCATGCTATTATATTACCCGTTTTGGGTGTTTATGGGCTTTACTTTACACATTTATATCATTTTTGGGACTAACCTACTAATCGGAGGCCCAGCCCGTATTGCTGTTTTTTTTTTTGCCTATTTCAGTGTTTCGAGGAAAAGGAATATCAAACGGAGTCCAAACGGAATGAAATCTTCGGGAGCGTGATTTTTGGAACAAACGTGATCCAGAGGACTTGGAGTGCAAGTCAAGAAGCAGTCGAGGCGGCCACGAGGGTGGAGGGCGCGCCAACCCCTACTAGGTGTGCCCTCCTATCTCGTGGGCCCCTCAGGTGTCCATCGACCTACTTCTTCCTCCTATATATACCCACGTACCCCGAGAACATCAAAGGAGACGACAAAAAACTATTTCCACCACCGTAACCTTCTGTATCCGCGAGATCCCATCTTGGAGCCTTCATCGGCGCTCCGCCGGAGGGGGAATCGACCGCCGAGGGCTTCCACATCACCACCATAGCCCCTCCGATGAGTTGTGAGTAGTTTACCACAGACCTTCGGGTCCATAGTTATTAGCTAGATGGCTTCTTCTCTCTTTTTGGATCTCAATACCATGTTCTCATCGATCTTCTTGGAGATCTATTCTATGTAACTCTTTTTGCGATGTGTTTGTCGAGATCCGATGAACTGTGGGTTTATGATCAAGTTTCTCTATGAGAAATATTTGAATCTCCTCTAAATTCTTTTATGTGTGATTAAGTTATGTTTTCAAGTCTCTTCGAATTATCAGTTTGGTTTGGCCTACTAGATTGATCTTTTTCAATGGGAGAAGTGCTTAGCTTTGGGTTCAATTTTGCGGTGTCCTTTCCCAGTGACAGCAGGGGCAGCAAGGCACGTATTGTATTGTTGCCATTGAGGATAAAAAGATGGGGTTTATATCATATCGCATGAGTTTATCCCTCTACATCATGTCATGTTTCTTAATGCGTTACTCTGTTCTTTATGAACTTAATACTCTAGATGCATGCTGGATAGCGGTCAATGTGTGGAGTAATAGTAGTAGATGCAGGCAGGAGTCGGTCTACTTGTCACGGACGTGATGCCTATATACATGATCATGCCTAGATAATCTCATAACTATTTGTTTTTCTATCAATTGCTCGACAGTAATTTGTTCACCCACCGTAATACTTATGCTATCTTGAGAGAAGCCACTAGTGAAACCTATGGCCCCCGGGTCTATCTTTTATCGTATAAGATTTCAATCTAATTTTATTTGCATCTTCACTTTTCCAATCTATATTATAAAATACCAAAAATATATTTATCTTATCATACTATCTCTATCAGATCTCACTTTCGCAAGTGGCTGTGAAGGGATTGACAACCCCTTTATTGCGTTGGTTGCGAGTTCTTTGTTTGTTTGTGTAGGTGCGTGGGACTTTTGAGGAGCCTCCTACTGGATTGATATCTTGGTTCTCAAAACCTGAGGGAAATACTTACGCTACTATTGCTGCATCACCCTTTCCTCTTCAAGGAAAACCAACACAAGCTCAAGACGTTGCAGTGCCTCGGGGATGACTCTAAAAGCAGTTGTCGAGGAACTGATGGGTGACTTCAGGAAGCTCCAGATCGAGCACGAGCAGGAGGTGGAGGAATCCGTGGCTAGTTTCAAGCAAAGCCGTGAGGAATTGAGGAAGGAGCTAGAGGATGTCATCGCCCGGCAATCCATACAGTAGCGATCTAGATCGCTGTCTATGATTTCCTTCTTCTCTTGCCCCCATGATTTCCGGACTTTGCCGCATGTGGCATTCAAAATTATCCGGAATATGTAAGACAATTATTATCTGCGCCATTGTAAATTTGTCGTCGTACTATCGGTTGCCATTTTATTTGTCGTCGTATTATCCATTGCCTTATGTTGCAATTTAAATTAGGCCGGAATACGAGTTGAAAACATGAACAAAGCAAGTGCTGCCATGGGATCACAACCAAACACCCTCCGTCCACCCCTAAAAAAGAATCTTCGTCCAGGCGCTTTAATTAACCCATTAATGGTGAAGTTTTGAGTGAGGCAGGTGGCGGCTGGTGCATGGAGGTCAAAGAGCTCGCTTCCCGGTGAGCATGGGCGGCCTTAGTGCTCGCATGTGTCCCGTCGAGCCTGCGAGGTGGACAGGATGCATGCATCCCATCGAGCCTGCGCGTTGGACTACTCGCACGCGTCCCATCGAGCCTGCACGACGAACTTCTCGCGCTCGTCCCGTCTAATCAAACAGCTGCACACACGCCACTGAGTATGGTTATATATTGACACGGTTCATATAATTCAACCGTTTGTGATATTAACATGTCAGCTTATTGTTTCAAAAAGGACTTCGTTGGCTACTAATGCGTGTGCCTCTTCGCAAACTGGACGATTTTTTTACCACGACATGTCATGAAACCATGCCAAGTTTCATGTTTTTTGGGTGAGTTTTTGATTTACTAGGATTTAAAAGCTGAGATTCTCAATATTTCAGGACGACGACAAGTTTTTAATTCATTCTCATTCCTTAAATAAGACCTAAACATGCACCCAATGACACATGTATGATTTCCCACCCATTTTGCTTCACTGGAGCATGTGCTTGTAGTTCAAATTTGAGTTATGGACTACATTTAATGCATACAAAACTTAATTAGTAATATATACAATGGCCAAAAGAACCCTAAACAATTTCAAATTTCGGCACGACACTCCCGTTATTCTATGTTGCATGTAGAGAACAAAGTTCAAGGCTTGAAGAACCAACGATTATCGTTTCGCCCACCGAAACAACGAGGGTTCCGAGAAGCCTCGGTTTGTAAGAGGCTTGTAATATAGCTTTGCCCAAATTGGACAATTATATGTACCATGTAGTGACACCATGCCAAGTTTCATGATTTCCTGGTGAGTTTTGGATTTATAGAGATTTATAAACCAAGATTCGCAATGTTTGTGGCCAAGGCAGGACGGCGAGACGGTTGAATTCATTCCCATTTAGTTCCATGTGACCTAAACATGCAAGGACACATGTACGTTGTTCTAGCCATTTTGGTGCACTGGAGCATGTATTCATAGTTCAGATTTGAATTATAGACATTAAATGCCTAGAAAACTCAATTAATGAATAAAAATGGTCAAACGAACCCTGAATAATTTAAACGTTCAGCGCGAATCTCCCGTTGTTCTGTATTTGTTGCGTGTAGAAAAAAATACGAGGCTAGAAGAGGGAGCAATTATCGTTTGGCCCACAAGGGGACACGTTTCCCTATCGAAACCACGAGGGTTCTTGCGACAGGCTCCAGTTTGTAAGAGGTTTGTAATAAAGCTTGGCCCAAATTGGCAATGTTTTTACCACAACATATATGTGCCATGACGTGACACCATGCCACCTTTAATGACTTTCTTGTGAGTTTTTGATTTATGGGGATTTAAAACTGAGATTCCAAATGTTTGAGGACGAGCCAAGATGCCGGTCAGGTTGTAATTCATTCCCATTCCTTGCATGGGACCTAAACATGCACCCAAGGACACATGCATGTATAAATTTTCTAGCCATTTTGGTGAACTGGAGCATGTATTTGTACTTCAAATTTGAATTATGGACATTAAATGCCTAGGAAACTCAATTAGTGTATAAAAATGCCAAATGAACCCTGAATAAGTTTAAATTTCTGCATGGATATCATGTCGTTCCATGTTGCCGATAGAAGAAAATATAAGGCAAAACGAGGGAGCAACTACGTTTCGCCACAAGGGGAACACATTTCCCTATCGGAACCATCAGGCTTCCTGGAGAGAAGCTATGGTTTGTAAGAGGTTTGTAATAAAGCTTGACCCAAATTGGCAATGTTTTTAGGGATAATTAGATTTATGCCCCTAGTTGTGTCCCACTCGTCTGTTTTACCCCTAATTCCCAAAAGTCACCGGTTCTGGCCAAGTCACTTTGCTCCTCTTTTGCTTTTGCCCTTTGACCGTTTGACTGTCAGTTTGAAACCTTCATAACTAATTCATACTAGATCAGAAAAATGCAAATAAGATACCAAAATGTTCAGAAAAACATCACCTATATGTGAGTGTCATTTGCATTCATGAAAAAAGTGTTGGAAAGTGCCCATCCGAGTCTTAGCTCTTAGGCTACCACCATGAATAGTAAAATCTAAAAAAGTTCAAAAAAATTCAAAAAAAATTGGTGGCGAAGAATGACAAATGTTTTAAGTGCCTGCCAAGTTTCATCGGGGAATAACATTCATGGATCCCGCGGCAAAAAAAACAATCAGCACTCCAAAATAGATTATTTTTTTGCCACGACTTCCACAAATGTCATTCCCCGATGAAACTTGGCAAGCACTTAGAACATTTTTCGTTCTTTGCCACCATATTTTTTTTGAGTTTTTTCAAATGTTTTTAGAGTTTACTATTCATGGTGGTATCAAAAGAGCTAAAACTCGAATGTGCACTTTCCAACACTTTTTTCATGAATGCAAATGACACTCACATATAGGTGATGTTTTTCTGAACATTTTGGCATCTTATTTGCATTTTTCTGATCTAGTATGAATTAGTTATGAAGTTTTCAAACTGACGGTCAAACGGTCAAAGGGCAAAAGCATAAGAGAACCAAAGTGACTTGGACAGAACCGATGACTTTTGGAAATTAGGAGTAAAACAGACGAGTGGGACACAACTAGGGGCATAAATCTAATTATCCCATGTTTTTACCATGACATATATATGTCATGACGTGACACCTTGCCACCTTTGATGACTTTCTGGTGAGTTTTGGATTTTATGGGGATTTAAAAACTGAGATTCCAAATGTTTGAGGGACGAGTCAGGATGCCGGTACGGTTGTATAATTCGTTCCCATTCCTGGCATGGGACCTAATTAAAAATGCACCCAAGGACACATGCATGTACATTTTTTCTAGCCATTTTGGTGAACTTGAGCATGTATTTGTAGTTCATATTTGAATTATGGGCATTAAATGTTGTAACACTGTGTAATGATGCTTGCTATGTCTTGAGCTTGCGTTGGTTTTCCTTGAAGAGGAAAGGATGACGCAGCAAAGTAGTGAAAGTATTTCCCTCAGTTTTTGAGAACCAAGGTATCAATCCAGTAGGAGGCTCCTCAAAAGTCCCACGCACCTACACAAACAAACAAAGAACTCGCAACCAACGCAATAAAGGGGTTGTCAATCCCTTCACGGCCACTTGCGAAAGTGCGATCTGATAGAGATAGTATGATAAGATAAATATATTTTTGGTATTTTATAATATAGATGCATAAAGTAAAAATGCAAATAAAAGTAGATTGAAAGCAAATATGATAAAAGATATACCCGGGGGGCATAGATTTTACTAGAGGCTTCTCTCAAGATAGCATAAGTATTACGGTGGGTGAACAAATTAGCGTCGAGCAATTGATAGAAAAGCGAATAATTATGAGATTATCTAGGCATGATCATGTATATAGGCATCATGTCCTCAACAAGTAGACTGACTCCTCCCTGCATCTACTACTATTACTCCACACATCGACCGACTCCTGCCTGCATCTAGAGTATTAAGTTCATAAAGAACAGAGTAACGCATTAAGCAAGATGACATAATGTAGAGGGATAAACTCATGCATTATGATATAAACCCCATCTTTTTATCATCGATGGCAACAATACAATACGTGCCTTGCAACCCTTTCTGTCACTGGGTAAGGACACCGCAAGATTGAACCCAAAGCTAAGCACTTCTCCCATGGCAAGAAAGATCAATCTAGTAGGCCAAACCAAACTGATAATTCGAAGAGACTTGCAAAGATAACTCAATCATACATAAAAGAATTCATAGGAGATTCAAGTATTTCTCATAGATAAACTTGATCATAAACCCACAATTCATCGGATCTCGACAAACACACCGCAAAAGGAGTTTACATCGAATATATCTCCACAAGAGAGGGGGAGAACATTGTATTGAGATCCAAAAAGAGATAAGAAGCCATCTAGCTAATAACTATGGACCCGAAGGTCTGTGGTAAACTACTCACAACTCATCGGAGGGGCGATGGTGTTGATGTAGAAGCCCTCCGTGGTCGATTCCCCCTCCGGCGGAGTGCTGACGAAGGCTCCAAGATGGGATCTCGCGGATACATAAGGTTACGGCGGTGGAAATTGTGTTTCGTTGGCTCCTTGGATGTTTTCAGGGTAAGTAGGCTTATATAGGAGGAAGAAGTACGTCGGTGGCCGCTCGAGGGGCCCACGAGACAGGGGGCACGCCCTGCAGGGGTGGGCGTGCCCTACCCTCTCGTGGCCACCTCGGTTGCTTCTTCACTTGCACTCCAAGTCCTCTGGATCACGTTTGTTCCAAAAATCACGCTCCCAAAGGTGTCATTCCGTTTGGACTCCGTTTGATATTCCTTTTCTTCGAAATACTGAAATAGGCAAAAAAACAACAATACGGGCTGGGCCTCCGGTTAGTAGGTTAGTCCCAAAAATGATATAAATGTGTAAAATAAAGCCCATAAACATCCAAAAGGGGTAATATAATGGCATGGAACAATAAAAAATTATAGATACGTTGGAGACGTATCAAGCATCCCCAAGCTTAATTCCTGCTCGTCCTCGAGTAGTTAAATGATAAAAACAGAATTTTTGATGTGGAATGCTACCTAGCATAATTCTAAATGTAATTTTCTTTATTGTGGCATGAATGTTTAGATCCAAATGATTCAAAATAAAAGTTCATATTGATAAAAGAAATAGTAACACTTCAAGCATACTAATCAAAGTAATCATGTCTTCTGAAAATAACATGGCAAAAGAAAGTTCATCCCTACAAAATCATATAGTTAGGCTATGCTTCATTTTCTTCACACAAAGATGTTCCCAACTTCTATACCCCCGATGACAAGCCAAGCAATTGTTTCATACTAAAATAATCTCAAACTTTTTCAACCTTCACGCAATACATGAGCGTGAGCCATGGATATAACACTATGGGTGGAATAGAATATGATGATGGGGTTTGTGTGGAGAAGACAAAAAAGGAGAAATTCTCAAATTGACGAGGATAATCAACGGGCTATGGAGATGCCCATCAATTGATGTCAACATGAGGAGTAGGGATTGCCATGCAACGGATGCACTAGAGCTATAAATGAATGCTCAACAAAAGAAAACTAGTGGGTGTGCATCCAACTTGCTTGCTCACGAAGACCTAGGGCATTTGAGGAAGCCCATTATAGGAATATAGAAGCCAAGTTCTATAATGAAAAATTCCCACTAGTATGAAAAACACAACCTATGAGACTCACTACATGAAGAACACGGTGCTACTTTGAAGCACAATATATGAGACTCACTACATGAAGAACAAGGTGCTACTTTGAAGCACAAGTGTGGAAAAAGAGATAGTAACATTGCCCCTTTTATTTATTTTTCTTTTTTTTCTTTTTTTGTTTTATTTTTCTTTTTATTTTCTTTTTTTTCTTTTTTCTTTTTTTTCTTTGGCCTTTTTTTCTTTTGGCCTTTATTTTTTTTATTTTTTGGGCAATGTTCTAATAATGATGATCATCACACTTTTATTGAAATACAACATATGAATTACAACTTGAAACTAGAACAAGATATGACTCTATATGAATGCCTCCGGCGGTGTATCGGGATGGTGCAATGAATCAAGAGTGACATTATGAAAAATTAAGCATGGTGGCTTTGCCACAAATACGATGTCAACTACATGATCATGCAATGGCAATATGACAAAAGTAAAGTATGTCATGATGATGATGAACGGAACGGTGGAAGTTGCATGGCAATCTCGGAATGGCTATGGAAATGCCATAATAGGTAGGTATGGTGGCTGTTTTGAGGAAGATATAAGGAGGTTTATGTGTGATAGAGTGTATCGTATCACGGGATTTGGATGCACCGGTGAAGTTTGCACCAACTCTCAAGGTGAGAAAGGGCAATGCACGGTACCGAAGAGGCTAGCAATGGCGGAAAGGTAAAAGTGCGTATTATCCATGGACTCAACATTAGTCAAAAGAACTCATATACTTATTGAAAAAATTAGAAGTCATCAAAAATCAAGCACTATGCGCATGCTCCTAGGGGGATAGATTGGTAGGAAAAGACCATCGCTCGTCCCCGACCGCCACTCATAAGGATGCACAAGCCAGGTACACTTCATGTTTCAAATTTGTTACACAACTTTAACCATACATGCATGCTACGGGACTTCCTAAATTCAACACAAGCATTCTTTAAATTCATAATCACCCAACTAGCATGACTTTAATATCACTACCTCCCTATCTCAAAACAATTATCAAGTATCAAATTGATCATAGCATCCAATTCAGTTCCTATGATAGTTCTTATTATACCCAACTTGGATGCCTACCATTCTAGGACCAATTTTGTAACCATAGCAAATACCATGCTGTTCTAAAAGACTCTCAAAATAATATAAGTGAAGCAAGAGAGACTAGCAATTTCTACAAAAATAAGTCACCGTCGTGCTCTAAAAGATATAAGTGAAGCACTAGAGCAAAAACTATCAAGCTCAAAAGATATAAGTGAAGCACATAGAATATTATAGCAAATTCTAATCAAGTAGGCTTCTCCTAAAAGGTGTGTACAGCAAGGGTGATTGTGGTAAACTGAAAAGAAAAGACTAATATAATACACGACGCTCCAAGCAAAACACATATCATGTGGCGAATAAAAATATAGCTACAAATAAAGTTACCAATGAACGAAGACGAAAGAGGGGATGCCTTCCCGGGGCATCCCCAAGCTTAGGGTTTTGGCTATTCTTGAATATCTTGGGGTGCCATGGGCATCCCCAAGCTTAGGCTTTTGCCACTCCTTATTCCATAGTCCATCAAAGCTTTACCCAAAACTTGAAAACTTCACAACACAAAACTCAACAGGAAATCTTATAAGCTCAGTTACTGAAAGAAAAGAAAACCACCACATAAGGTACTGTAATGAACTCATTATTTATTTATTTATTTTGGTGTTAAACCTACTGTATTCCAACTTCTCTATGGTTTATAAACTATTTTACTAGCCATAGATGCATCAAAATAAGCAAACAACACACGAAAAACAGAATCTGTCAAAAACAGAACAGTCTGTAGCAATCTGTAACTAACGCAAACTTCTGGCACTCTAAAAATCCTACAAAAATAGTAAGTCCTGGAAAATTTGTCTATTGATCAGAATCAACAAGAATCAACGCAAAATCCCATTTATGTGATTTAACAAAACTAAATTCGTGCGCGCAAAGTTTCTGTTTTTCAGCAGAATCAAATCAACTATCATCATAGGTTATCCTATAGGTTCTACTTAGTACGAACACTAATTAAAAGATAAAAACACATCTAAACAGAAGGTAGAAGCAAAATTTATTACTAAACAGGAACAAACAAAAAACACAAATAAAATTGGGTTGCCTCCCAACTAGCGCTATCGTTTAACGCCCCTAGCTAGGCATAAAAGCGAAGATAGATCTAAGTACTGCCATCTTTGGCACTCAATTCCTCAATAGAGCACTTATAATATTTAGGGGTTTCTCCCTTTTTGGCAAGGATTAAACCTTTGGGCAAAAATTCAAGAAATTCGTTTGTAGCAAAAGTTTCCTTAACGATAGAGAGACAATTTGGATGAACACTTATGGATTTGAGATACGTGTCTCCCTTACTAGAAGATTCACCCTTATTTTTAGGAACATAAATAAACTTGGCGGTTTTTGTAGGGGGTTTTGGAGTGTTTTTCATGGAAGAAAACACCGAACCTAAGTTGGTAACTATATCATCAAGTTTACCAATTCTAGCAGAATCTAGATCTATTTTTTCATTAATTATAGGTTCTTTCCCTTTAAGATTTTTCAAAGTAACTCCAACCCTAGATCCATATTGGGTGATATGATTATGAATCTTTTTATCCAAATTTTCAATCAAATCAACAGTGGCAATTTTATTTTCAATAATATCAAGCCATCGCAAAATGTGTTCTAAAGTTAAAACAGTTCCATTAACCAAAAGAGGTGGTGGGCCAAACAAATCCAACATAGAATTATAAGCATCAAACGTATGGCTACTCAAGAAATCACCCCCGGCAACAGTATCAAGAACACATCTATTCCAAGGAGTGATGCCTACATAAAAATTGCGGAGAAGAACCGAAGTAGAAAGCTTCCTAGTAGATTTATTTTGAGCATTGCAAATTCTATGCCAACCATCTTTTAAATTTTCTCCCTCCCTTTGCTTAAAATTGAGGATTTCATGTTCTGGAGTAATAATAAGGATAGGAGGACTAGCCATAATGACAAGGTAACCGATCTAACACACGAGCAAACAGAAAAAAGGTAAGCAAAAAGAGAGGAGGAGATTGGGAAAGAGAGGGCGAATAAAACGGCAAGGGTGAAGTGGGGGAGAGGAAAACGAGAGGCAAATGGCAAATAATGTAAATGCGAGGGAGATGAGTTTGTGATGGGTACTTGGTATGTATTGACTTGAGCGAAGACCTCCCGACACGGCGCAGAAATCCTTCTTGCTACATCTTGAGCTTGCGTTGGTTTTCCTTGAAGAGGAAAGGGTGATGCAACAAAGTAGCGTAAGTATTTCCTCAGTTTTTGAGAACCAAGGTATTAATCCAAGAGGAGGCTCCTCAAAAGTCCCACGCACCTACACAAACAAACAAAGAACTGCAACCAACGCAATAAAGGGGTTGTCAATCCCTTCACGGCCACTTCATGAAAGTGAGATCGATAGAGATGGTATGATAAGATAAATATATTTTTGGTATTTTATAATATAGATGCAAAAAGTAAAGATGCAAATAAAAGTAGATTGAAAGCAAATATGATAAAAGATAGACCCGGGGGCCATAGGTTTCACTAGAGGCTTCTCTCAAGATAGCATAAGTATTACGGTGGGTGAACAAATTACTGTCGAGCAATTGATAGAAAAGCGAATAATTATGACATTATCTTGGCATGATCATGTATATAGGCATCACGTTCGCAACAAGTAGACCGACTCCTACCTGCATCTACTACTATTACTCCACACATCGACCGACTCCTGCCTGCATCTAGAGTATTAAGTTCATAAAGAACAGAGTAACGTATTAAGCAAGATGACATGATGTAGAGGGATAAACTCATGCAATATGATATAAACCTCATCTTTTTATCCTCGATGGCAACAATACAATACGTGCCTTGCAAACCTTTCTGTCACTGGGTAAGGACACCGCAAGATTGAACCCAAAGCTAAGCACTTCTCCGATGGCAAGAAAGATCAATCTAGTAGGCCAAACCAAACTGATAATTCGAAGACACTTGTAAAGATAACTCAATCATACATAAAAGAATTCAGAGGAGATTCAAATATTTCTCATATATAACTTGATCATAAACCCAAAATTCATGGGATCTCGACAAACACACCGCAAAAAGAGTTTACATCGAATAGATCTCCACAAGAGAGGGGGAGAACATTGTATTGAGATCCAAAAAGAGAGAAGAAGCCATCTAGCTAATAACTATGGACCCGAGGGTCTGTGGTAAACTACTCACAACTCATCGGAGGGGCTATGGTGTTGATGTAGAAGCCCTCCATGGTCGATTCCCCCTCCGGCGGAGCACCGACGAAGGCTCCAAGATGGGATCTCGCGGATACAGAAGGTTACGGCGGTGGAAATTGTGTTTCGTTTGCTCCGTGGATGTTTTCGGGGTACGTAGGCTTATATAGGAGGAAGAAGTACGTCAGTGGCCGCCCGAGGGTCCCACGAGACAGGGGGCGCGCCCTGTAGGGGTGGGCGCGCGCCCTACCCTCTCGTGGCCGCCTCGGCTGCTTCTTCACTTGCACTCCAAGTCCTCTGGATCACGTTCGTTCCAAAAATCACGCTCCTGAAGGTTTCATTCCGTTTGGACTCTGTTTGATATTCCCTTTCTTCAAAATACTGAAATAGGCAAAAAAACAGCAATAGGGGCTGGGCCTCCGGTTAGTAGGTTAGTCCCAAAAAGGATATAAATGTGTAAAATAAAGCCCATAAACATCCAAAAGGGGTAATATAATAGCATGGAACAATCAAAAATTATAGATACGTTGGAGACGTATCAATGCTACAGTAACCATTGGGGTTAAGTTAATCTTTTTGCTAAACAAGTGTTTGATCATCATTATCTAATACCTCTTTCAAATTCGAGTTGAATTCAATTTCAAATTATGAGTGAAATTCAAAATTTCTCAAACATGAAAACTGAAATGTTCATCATGTGGTGATCCAACATTTTTGTAAAATGTTTTAAGTGGCCTAAACTACTTAAAACAATGACCTAGCGTTAAAGTAAATGCCTTTTTAGTTTATAAAAATTGCAAACTTTTCAAAGCCTCACAATCTTTTTGTGGCAGTGCACAATAATCCTTTGAAATTGTTTTGGCTAGTGGCATATTTTTGCAAGGTCAATTGTGGCTAAAAGAAAAAAAGGCAAAAGCTGTTGAAAAAGAAACAAAAGAAGAGGAAAAGGGCCACAACCAATAGACCCACTGGGCCTCGGCCCACCCTAGCAAGCCGGCTCACCTCCTCCTCCCCCCCCCCCCCCGCGGTTGAACCCCTCCCCCACTGCTCCTCCAACCGGGGCGCGTCCCCGCTGGACCGGGCGTGCCGCCCCGTGGCGACGACGTCGGTGAGGGGATAAGGGCAGCCCTGACGCCTCGAGCTCCCTTCCCACTCGCCCACTCCTCTCTCCCCATCGGTCTCCCCTCTCGTCTCGCTCGCTCCGCCCCTCCTCTCCTCCAGATCCGTGGCCCGAGCGCCATCGCCGCCGTCCTCCATCGTTGCCGCAGCCACCGGCAGCCCCTTGCCCGCCAACCATGTCGGCCAGCTCCGCCATGGTCCGCCACATCTCCTGGTGGCCCTAGGTGGAGCCAGAGAGCCCTCTTGCTGCTCGATTCGTCCTCGTCCACATCTCCGGCCCCACAGCACACTCCGGTGACCCCGAGCTCCTCTGCGCTCCTAACCTTTCAAGGGCCTCCGTGTGAGCCGCTAGGTGAGCCGCCTCCCTCCTATGCCCTCTAGACACTCTAGCTCGCGCCGTAGCAGTCGCTCCACTAGCGCCCGCATGCATCGCCGCCGACGAGCCCGCCACCGTGGCCATCACCACTGTCACGCGCGGCTGAGCCTCGCATCGAGCTCCTGGAGCTCGTGCGAGTCCAACGTCACCACTAGCGCACCTCCCAATGCTGTGCAGCTCTTGTTCCTCCAATGCCCGACTCCGTCGTCCACTGGCGATGACCTAGCGCTCGCCCCCGACCACGCCAGCTGCTCCGACCGCTGCCATCCGATGCGCTGTCGTCTTGCCGTTCGAACGCGCCCAACGTCGACCAAAATGGTGCCCTGTGAGCGAAATCCGACCACACCCGAGGCCGCACCGCCGCGATACATGCTCGCCAGCGAGATTCCGGCGAGTCACCGGCCACCGCTGACGTGGCCTTACGTGTGGGACCCCATGTTTCGCTGACGGGTGGGTCCCGTTGACCTGTTGACCCAATCAATGCTGACTCGGCTGGCCTTGTGTCACCGACATGTGGGTCCCGCCCAATTTAACTAATTTCGCTAATAGAAATTTTGTTAATTAATTAGTTAAATTAATTTAAGTGATAATCACCCATTGACCAGTAGGCCCCATGCACTAATTAAATTAATTAGTATAATCTAACCATGTTTAATTAGCTCAGTCAGTGACATGTGGGTCCCACTGGACCCATAGGTCAGGTTTGACCTGGTCAGCCGACCAGTTGACTGCTGACGTCATTCCCTAGTCATGCTAATGTCATAACTCATTTTTTGTTAAAATTAAATAAATTTAGAAAATGTTTAAATATATATAAATCCATAGAAAATAAACCGTAGCTCTGATCGAAAAACTTTATACATGAAAGTTGCTCAGAACGACGAGACGAATTTGATCGTGTCGTTTGTTTCCATGTCGGAACCCTCACGGAGGTGAACCCTCAACTTTTAACCTGTTTCCGGTAGATTAATAGTGCATATATACTGGTTAATAAATCCAACCTAAAACCTAAAATAACTAATATGACTTAGACGTATCTTTAGGCAACCCTGCACTGCGTGTTAGCATAACATACTCTGTGTTGCATACGGTTACCGTGTATTTATCTGTTTCTTCCCCCTCTTCTCTCTGGTAGACCCCGAGACCGATGTTGTCCCTCTGATCGACTACGTCATCGACGACACCACTGACGACCCTGCCTTTGCCGCTGAGCAACCAGGCAAGCACCCCCCTTTTGAACATTCCGATATCGCTTATTCTCTTCTCTCTTATGCTTGCATTAGAAATTGCTGCTGCTACTGCTTTACTTATTCTGATGCATGGTCTGATCTTGTAACCTGCTATTGTTACCTACTGGTTATCCTAAACTACTTAGTATAGGCTGGTTAGAGACCCATCAGAGATTCCATGTTGACCCAACTGCCCCGCTGGATTGTCAGAAGACCCGATCAACAGGATTGAAGACCAGGCCCCGGCACCGCTCAACACTCCCCTTAGTTGAACGACACCGCAACATTACTAACGAGTGCCGAGGGTGGAATAGTTACCCGGTCATGGTCATCGAGGGTGATTCCTCCTTTTCCACTTCCGATAATGATGTTGTCATGCAACACCTCAAGTGTGAACCTCGAGGGTGATTTCCTCTTATGTTCACCTTGATGTTTACATCAGGTTGGAATCCAACGAGGGTGATGCCTCGGGTTCCTTCTTGATGTGGTAGCCACACGGTTTGCCTTTACATTACTATTGTTACTAATTAAAGTGGATAAAGGTGGGTCATCCCTGAGGGGTACCCGCGCGAGCATATTTGTGAGTGATGTGGAGTCGGGTTGACCTAGAAGGTGCCCCGCGAGTTAACTATGTGGCATAGCCGGGCATTCTTAGCTCTTGCAACAAGTCCACGAGACGGGGCGACGGGGTCACACCAATCGTGAGTCTCTGCTCGTTACCGCGCACTCCTAATCGACTATGATTTGGATATTTGATTGGAGTGGCCTCTGGCCTGATAGCACTAACCATCACGTGGGCAAAGTATGGGCATTCTGCGTCGTATGCATCAGCCGAAGCTTAATAGACATCATGCGACTGAGCGACGTGCGTTGGGTTGGACTGCGTAAGCACCCGCCTCTTTAAGGAGGTAGGTAGGTCTGCTCACCGGCCGCCCACGCAATGTGCAGGAGTTCCCGGGGTGATGGCCCAAGACCCCTGGGGGCATAAGTTTAGTTCGGCGTGCTGACCTCTCTATTAAGCCTAGGTCGAGTTGGGCATGACCCAGTAAAGTGTGTCTGGCCGGAGTTAAGCGAGCGTGGTGGGTAAGTTGGTGCACCCCTGCAGGGAAGAAAACATCTATCGATAGCCTGTCCTATGGTAACGGATGTTCGGAGTTGTATCCCGATCGATACAACTAGAACTGGATACTTGAGATGAGAAATTGATAGTATGGCTCTGGGATTGCTTTCTCGCAGGGAGTAGAGGAAGGATCTCTGGGCGAGGTTGATGACACTACTACTAATTCACTTTATACTAGTCTGCACTCTTCTAATGCTGCAAGACCGCTGAAGATGCTAGTCTTTGATAGGACCAGGATCTCCCCTCTATTCTGGCATTTCTGCAGCCCAGTCCACATATATAACCTTCCTTTAATAATGTTGCATAAGTAGTGTAGATCCTTGCTTGGTGAGTACTTTGGATGAGTACTCACGTTTGCTTTGCTTTCTCCCCCCCCATATCTGTTTGATGCAACCAGATGACGGAGCCCCTGAGACTGCTGCCACCGCCGATGGCTACTACTACCCCGAGGGTGCCTACTACTATGTGACGGATGCTGACGACCAGGAGTAGTTACGAGGCTCCCAAGCAGTAGGCCTTGCCTTTTTGATCGTTGATACTTTTGTGCTAGCCTTCTTAAGGAAAACTTGTTTATCTCATGTCTGTACTCAGATATTGTTTCTTTCGCTGACTCGTTTGTATTTGAGCTTATGTATTCGAGCCCTCGAGGCCCCTGGCTTGTAATATAAAGCTTGTATTATTCTAATTTGTGTCTAGAGTTGTGTTGTGACATCTTCCCGTGAGTCCCTGATCTTGATCGTACACATTTGCTTGTATGATTAGTGTATGATTGAACTGGGGGCATCACAAATGCCTAGGAAACTCAATTAGTGTATAAAAAGGCTAAACAAACCCTGAATAAGTTTAAATTTCAGCATGGATATCATGTCATTCCATGTTGTCCATAGAAGAAAATAGAAGGCGAAAAGAGGCAGTGATTACGTTTCAACAACAAGGGGACCATGTTTCCCTATCGGAACCACAAGGCTTCTTGTTGAGAGAAGCTCCGATTTGTAAGAGGTTCGTAATAAAGGTTGGCCCAAATTAGACAATGTTTTTACCACGACATATACGTGTCATGACGTGACACCATGCCTATTTTCATGAGTTTTGGATTTATCGGGATTTGAAAACCAAGATTCCAAATGTTTGAGGACGAGCCAGGACACTGGTACGGTTGTAATTCGTTCCCATTCCTGGCATGCATGGGACTTAAACATGCACCCAAGGACACATGCATGTATATTTGTTCTAGCCATTTTGGTGAACTGGAGCATGTATTTAAGGTTCAGGTTTGAATTATTGACATTAAATGCCTATGAAACTCAATTAGTGTATAAGAAGGCCAAACGAACCCTGAATAAGTTTAAGTTTCAGCACGGATATCATGTCGTTCCATGTTGCCCGTAGAAGAAAATACAAGGCGAAAAGAGGCAGCGATTACGTTTCGCCACAAGGGGAACACGTTTCCCTATCAGAACCACGAGGCTTCTTTGAGAGAAGCTCCAGTTTGTAAGAGGTTTGGAATAAAGCTTGGCCCAAATTAGAAAATGTTTTTACCACGACATATATGCGCCATGACGTGACACCATGCCACTTTCATGACTTTCTGGTGAGTTTAGGATTTACGGGGATTTAAAAACCGAGATTCTAAATGTTTGAGGACGAGCCAGGACGCCGGTACGGCTGTAATTCGTTTCCATTCCTGGCATGGGACCTAAACATGCACCCAAGGACACATGTATAATTTTTCTAGCCATTTTGGTGAACTGGAGCATGTATTTGAAGTTCAGATTTGAATTATGGACATTAAATGCCTAGGAAACTCAATTAGTGTATAAAAAGGCCAAACGAAAGTCGTGTGCCCACCAAACCGTGACCGATGCAGCGCGCGATCTGAGTCGTGTGTTCTGATTGGCCAGAACCCAAACCCCACGGATCGTATGTCTGCACCGTTGGATGCTCCCAGATCGAATGGCAACCCTCAGCCCTTTCAATAGCACATGCAGTACATGGGTAAGCACTGTGCGCATGCGTTGTGCTAGATCACGCTTTCTTCCCTTGTACGTTTTCTAAATAGGCTACCATTTCCCGCCACTCCTCTCATCGGTTTCTCGCCTCTTCTCCCATCGGTTTCCTGCTACCAGTGTCAGTGCTCATTGAAGGCTAGGCGGCGACACACCAGCCATCGCACACAGTTTCTAAAAGAACAAATGTGCCTGATAGGAGGGAGTAGGTCCCGTAGGGTGACCAGCGTGAAATGCCTTAAAGGCAAGAAGGCAACTCCTATCATCAAGGTGTCGCTTCCCATCCGCTAGCCTAGTCGAATAGAACGCAGAAGTTAAGCGTGCTCGGGCTGGAGTAGTCCAAGGATGGGTTACCCCGTGGGAAGTTGCATATTATACAAACCTTGGGATCATCCTTCTTTTGCTAATTTGTAGACTATGTTTTTATAGGTTATTTTTTGCTGTAAAATCACCACGACTATGCAAGCGCGAGCAAAATGGTGCAGGTACTGGCTTAACTGTGTGTGATGCAAGTGCGCTGTAAAATCAGCATGACTCTACAAGCGCGAGTGAATGGTGGAGGTACTGGTTTAACCGTGTGTGATGCAAGTGCGCTGTAAAATCACCATGATTGCGCAAGCGCGAGCAAAATGGTGCAGGTACTGGCTTAACCATATGCGATGCAAGTGCGCTGTAAAATCACCACGACTGCGCAAGCGAGCAAATGGTGGAGGTACTGGCTTAACCGTGTGCAATGCAAGTGCGCTGTAAAATCACCACGACTGCGCAAGCTAAAGGCGAGTGAGTTTATTTAGAAATTAGGACGAACCGTGTGCTATAGACCAGCTAACTAGAAATATAAAAACAAACTACCCGCCTTGAGTGTTGCAAAAATTGGCGGTTCCGCCACTTTTCCTTATAATCATACACGCATATTCTTATTGGACCATGCGTGATCTTGGGCACTCCCGCCCCGCATCAATTCCTTTACCCAAATTTTAGTAGCCGCTGTACTTCAACCCTACCCACACTCCTCCAACACCGACCTTATAGTAAAATTGCAGTAGCCGAGGCATTTGAACCGTCGCCCTCCCTCGTCCACCACCATCTCCGCCCACCATTACTAAAATTTTCAGTAGCCGTGGCGTATCCCCCCCCCCCCCCACAGTCCCCCCACCCACCCCTCCCCTCCTAGAACCCTAGCTCGCGGCTGCCGCCAACCCATGTGGGTCTGCCCGTTCCTCCTAGCTTAGATAATAAAGTTCAGGTTACCTAGCGATTCCCATACCGTCACCCCACTCCCCTGAGTTTTTAGATGAGGCCTGCGGTGTCCCTCCTTGCTAGATCCACATCCCCTGCTCCAGAATGTCACACCCTAAGCTCGACCACATATCCCGGGGAGCCCGACGAGTGTTCGGCCAAGAAGTGGTTTATCATGGTCCCTCCGGCGGACGTTGGCGAGGTGGCCGCCGTTCGCCCCGACCGGTCGATCCCGGAGCAACACGTCACCGCGGAAGCCGGCGAAGACGCTGACTACATTGCCATGTCGAATGCTTCATGTCAGTAGGCTTGCGTTTTACTGTATCTCGGGAAAGCTGGCTACAACATCAAGCTCATCGACAGCGATGGCTTCACATGGGCCATGTCACTGGTTACATGGTCAACCGCCGTCGATCTCTTCGATGGCCCTGCCGCTGATCTCCTCCACCAAGCGATCAAGGATTTTTGATCCTTATACGCCATCGAGCCCATTTTGTCATTACTTAAGGACACGTTCTATGGCGGTAGCTTGGAATCCTCAATTTCCAAGTCAGATCACATCGGCCACGACCACGACCACGAGGAGGGCACCCACAAAGGTTCTTCCACCATGGGTCTGTGCTCTTCCAACTGGAAGGATCCCGTCCATGAAATGTGAGGCAACATCCTATCAGCAAATCTTACCTTTTCTAGCTTGCCAACCCGTACCCTTTGTTGTACTAGCATTTGCCGTGCGGTGCTATAACTGTGCCGTGTTTAATTATTTCAGTTCTGCAAAAATGTATTGTTCAATAGGGCTATGTGATGTTTAAGTATGAATTGTCCACTCTAGTTTCACGAATACCTATATTTGGTTGTTTATAGTGAGTAGATGCCTTGTTTATATGTGTTTGGTTGTTATGTTGGTTGAAGTGAGCATTTTTCCAGTTATCGAGTCGATGCCTTGTTTATATGTATTTTCTCTTAATTTAGTTGAAGTGAGCATTTGTCTAGTTATCATGCAGATGCCTTGTTTATTTGTATTTGGTTGTTAGGTTGCTTTTTTTAGCATTTGTCTAGTTTTCAAGCAGATGCCTTGTTTATCTGTATTTGCTTGTTAGGTTGGTTGCAGTGAGCATTTGTTCAGTTTTCAAGCATATGCTTTGTTTATGTTTATTTGCTTGTTAGGTTGGTTCCAGCGAGACTCTGTCCAGTTTTCAATGGCTATATTTAGTTGTTATACTGATCATTTATGCCTTGTTTATTTTAGTCATTCACAATGTGTTGTTCATTATGTGCAAGTCGGAACTGTGTCGCTCGACTGCATAAATACCAGTTTGAACGGCTATATTTGGTTCCAGTTATGCCTGGCGTTGTTAACACATGCCCTTTATTTCAGTTTTATACATTTATCTAGTGATGATTAAGCATTAGCTACATTCTATTCATTTTCAACAATACCAGTTTGAATTGCAATATCTGATGGCTGTTGAGCCTGTTGTAGGTAACATTGCCTTCCATTTTATATATGCTTTAATAGCATGCTGAAACCAACACATTCAAGCTATCATTTGGAGATGATATTGTTTACCCTTGCTATACTTGTTTGATGCTAAGGTTGTCGTACTTATCATGCCTTTCCACTACTTATGAAGGACAACAATGGGAGTGGCCACCATTTTCCGCTGAGGTTAGCTTCATCCCTCGGCTTGTACTCCCCGTCGTTCCATATGTAGTGCATATAGATCCAGGCCTGGACACTTGTTAGCTTCTAATATTTACTTGTTGCTTGTAGGTACATATGCCCTTGGCAAGGATCCACGCATTGACCCTTTTTGCATATGCGGCAATGAGATATTCATGAACAAGCATCATCTGAGGAAACTGATAAGGATTATTAGCAAAAAGATACGAATGGTGGCAAGCAAATTATTTGTTTATGCTCTATCCAACACAACAGTGAGCTGTAGGATGGTAACTACAAACTCTACAGCCTTCTCTTTTTACTGCCCATAATGAGTTGTTAGACAACAATGTCTGAATCTTTTTCGTTCGCAGTGGTTCCCGAGCAGTTTACTCAAGATTACCTTGCAAAGTACATGATTGGTGGACACGCAATGAAGGTTAAAGTATTTCATCCATACTACAATGAGCATCGAAAAGTCGTAGTAAAGACAGTGAAGGATGGACGGGCAGCCATCACAAGGGGTTGGCCTAGAGTTGTGCGCGCATTACGCATGGAGGAGGGCACAATATGGGCATTCCGCTTCAGCTTCTCCAGCAACCAGAATGTCTTTCGCCTCTCTCTTTATAGTCTTTAGTACAACTGTGGTTCATCATTCTTTACTTGGTGCTTCTGTAGTTCTTCAGTATATGTACCTATCATTGAATTATGCATTCGTTGTTGAACAAATATTTGTAATAAACCTGGTTGGATATGAAATAAGTAATTGCCTACTTTCAAATTCAAAAATGTGATTTTTAAATTAGGGATTACACTGCACAAGGTTTGCAAAAGCGAAACGTCCGCGATAGACGTGGAGGTCAGACACGTTTCTAGGATCCACTATGTGTGTAATCAATCTCCACCGCACACACGATCAACCAGGAAAAAACGTGTGCGATCAATCTCCACTGCACACACGATTAGCCAAGAAGAAACGTGTGCGATTAACAACAGCATCGCACACAGTTCTTTCTTATTAAATGTTTGCAATTGTCACCTTATCACACACGCTTCGAAATTATTGACTGTTTGTGATGTTGTGCGCATTGCAAACTTTTGGTACTTCTTGGATTAACTATGTGGGATGTACATACTAACGGAAACATATTCCTTGGATGGACTATGTGGAATGTACATATGAACGGAAATGTTTAGCGGGGGCTGACTATGTGTGATGTGCTTACGACCGGAAACGATTTCGCTTGTATAACTGTATTTTATTAGCACTACTGTTTGTATAACCATATTTGCTAGCTCGCCAGTTGCACACGACCTCATTTTGCCGAGCGTGTGTGCCAGGAGGGCATATCCCCGACGGTTTCTGGGTCGTGTGGGAAGGACCCCCTATCGCCCACACTCACTTGGTGACGGTTCCAAATGTCATTGCAGAAAGGGGTTAAAAACCATTTGTATAGCACCGACGCGTACCAGTGAGTGTGTATGTGACTATGGAAGAAAAGGTTGCCATGTTCTTGCTAGTAGTGGGTCATGGTCTGATAATGAGGGTTCTTCGAGGCACATATAAGTGGTCTTTGGGAACTATAAGTACTCACTTTTCCGTAGTCTTAAGAGCCATTCTATCTATGCATGGGGAGTTCATTAAGCTTCCAGATGCTAATGTTCATTCTCCCGATGATTACAAATAGAAGTGGTTTGCTAATGCTCTTGGAGCACTAGATGGTTGTCATGTAGATGTTTTAGTTCTTGTGGCTACTCAAGGGAGGTACAGGGATAGAAAGCAAGTTATCACTAGTAACATGCTCGGTCTGGTGGACCGGAATATGAAATTTCTATATGTCTTACTTGGCTGGGAGGGTTCCGCTTCCGACTCAAGAGTCCTCCATGACTCCATGAGATCTGATCGCCAAGATGCATTTGTTGCACCTCATGGTATGGATTTTTCTCTTGGCATTTTGTTCTCTTTAACTGTGTGTGTCACAACCAACCTAATTGACTTGTTTACCAATAGGAAAATAATACTTGGTTGATGTTGGTTACACAAATGGGCCCGGATTTCTAGCTCCATTCAGATCCACTCAGTATCACTTGAAAGAGTGGGCATCAAGTCAGCAACAACCGAAAACTGCCAAAGAGCTATAGAACTTGTGCCACTCTCATGCTAGAAATGTAGTAGAGAGAACTTTTGGGTTGTGGAAGAAGAAGTGGGGTATCCTTTGTTGGGAAACGTAGCATGCAATTTCAAAAAAATTCCTACGCTCATGCAAGATCTATCTAGGAGATGCATAGCAACGAGAGGGGGAGAGTGTGTCCATGTACCCTCATAGACTGAAAGTGGAAGCATTTGTTAACGTGGTTGATGTAGTCGAACTTCTTCCCGTTCCGACTGATCAAGTACCAAACGTACGACACCTCCGAGTTCTACACATGTTCAGCTCGATGACGTCCCTTGAACTCTTGATCCAGCAAAGGGTCGAGGGAGAGTTGCGTCAGCACGACGGCGTGGTGATGGTGATGGTGAAGTGGTCCACGCAGGGCTTCGCCTAAGCACTACGTGAACATGACTGGAGGCGTAAACTGTGGAGGGGGGTACCGCACACGGCTACGAAACAATATTGTGTGTTCTAGGCGCCTCCCCCCTTCATATAGATAGGTGGGAGGGAGAGGGGCAGCCAAGGGGGTGCCCAAGTAGGAGGAATCCTACTTGGGGCCCTAATACTATTCGCCCCCTCCGCCTTACCATAATTCTCGAAGGGGGAGGAAGGAGGAGGGGGAGAGAAAGAAGGGGGGGGGGATGAATCCCTCCCCTTCCTTTCTCTCTTCTCCTCTTTCCTCCCCCCCTATTTCGGCCTACATGGGGCGCACCAGCCCCTTAGGGGCTGGTCTGTCCCACTCTTGGCCCATTAGGCCCATGTAGTTCTCGGGGGATGCCTAGAACCCCTTCCGGTGACCCGATATGTACCCGGTACACCCAAAACACTTCTGGTGTCCGAATACTATCGTCCTATATATCAATCTTTACCTCTCGGCCATTACGAGACTCCTCATCATGTCCGTGAACTCATCTGAGACTCCTAACAACATTCGGTCACCAAATCACATAACTCATATAATACAAATCGTCATCGAACGTTAAGCGTGCGGACCTTACGGGTTCGAGAACTATGTAGACATGACCGAGACACCTCTCCGGTCAATAACCAATAGCGGAACCTGGATGCTCATATTGGCTCCCACATATTCTATGAAGATCTTTATTGGTCAAACCCTTATGATAACATACGTTATTCCCTTTGTCATTAGTATGTTACTTGCCCGAGATTCGATCGTCGGTATCTTTGTAACATCCCAATTTTCAATTTGGATGTTATACATAGATCATTCATATACATACATGATTTATTGCATTTTGTTGTTTAGTTTGGTTGCATTTTGATCCAAGAGGCCTTAAGCAACTCAAGGACCAATTTGAGAGAGTTGGAGGTTTCACAAAAATCCAATTTCCATTTATCAAAATTTGATAATTGGATCAAATTGTTTTTTAAAATTCTTTTTCCAAATATTTTAAAAATAATGAGAGAAGATAATATGACTTCTTCAATTCAGTAGAAAAATATTGGAAATTAAATTTAGAATTTTTGAGAGTTTATTTGATTTTATTCGCTAGTTTATTTACTAGTTAGCTGAGTAATTAGAACTGTAAGGTTTGTTTTTAGTTTAGGCATTGAAGTCTAGAAAAATGTTCACGAGGTCACTAGTATGGCCATTTAGCTATGTGAATTTTTTCGGAATTTTTAGGATTGTATTTATATTTATTTTGAGTGTTTTGGCCTCCAGGAAAATAGTTTTTTTAATCGCCGAACTGGGCCGGCCCAGCTCGCCTCACCTGCCCGCATCGACTCCGCCGGAGTCCCAGCCACCGCCATCGGAGGAGTCCGATCCGAACTCCAACTCCCGCCGCCGCTGTGTGACCCCCTCCCCAAGTCGGATTCTCCCCCCTCGACCCCCTCTTTATATAGCCGCGCCGCCCTATCTTGCCGAGCGCCGCCAAGCCGCAACTCCTGCCGCTTGAAGCCGCCGCCGCCACTCGTGGCCGCCGCTGCTGCCGCGCCCGCCGCCCATGAGCCCGCGATCGCCGCCGTCGACCACGCCGCGCCTCGCCTTGCCCCGCCGGAGCTCCACCAGAGCCGAAGCCGCCTCCGCCGCCGCGGTCGGTTTTCTCGCCGCTGTTTAGCCGGTAAAAACCCGATCCAGTTCACCGGTCTTTTCCCAGTTTTTTTCGGTTTACTATTAGATTGGTTTTTTCAGTTCGTCAGTTAGCGAAAATTCACCCATTTAGATCTGTTAACGAACGAATTCTCTCGATAGTCTCTGTTAGCGGACGTTCATCCGATAGATTTTTCTTTTTCTGTTTATTTTCGGCCAGGGACCTATCCACGAATAGTTTTATCGCAGATTAGCCACTGATCTTCAAACTAGCGTAACTTTTAGCTCGATTGTCCAAGTTAGATGAAACCAACACCTAAAGCTTCAGATCGTTCCCCTCTATCCATTAAATCAACTTAAACTTGATTTTGACAATTTAAAACTTGAATTTAGTTCAAATTAGGACTTGATCTTGTTTTGTTTGTATCTTGAGTTTCGTAGCTCCGTTTGAGTTGATTCTTTTTGCAAATCATAGCTAATCACATGTACCTACTGCTAAGATCTAATCCACATAAATATAATTCTGTTAATTTTTTTCCTGTTTAGAATAGCTATTTTCTTGATTTGAGTTTTATTTGGATCATTTCTCGATTTCTCTTTGCATCGTTTGCTTGATTTCTTATGTATGCTATTGTTTGTCTACGCAAGATTTTCAGGAGTGCAAAGCTTGTTACTACGAATCTCTAGAGTTTTCCGCTTGTCAGCAAGGCAAGTTACACTTTGATCATACTCTTCTATACCCAGTTTTTACTATGCATTAGTTTCGACCCTCAAATATTTGCATGAGTAGGATTGGGAACATGTGGTTTGGTTGTAGTACTTGAGGTAGGAACCTATTACCTTTGATCACCTCGGGAATATATGTTATGCTCAATTATTGCTCAACCATGATCGTAGACGGGGACTGGATCTACATGGAAGTTGTGAGAGATAGTAATTTTGGATAACATTAAGGTGGCAACATTAATACACATCTGGGTGGATTGGTTGGGGCACCTGGAGAAACCAGTGCTTGCCCATTGGAAAATCCTGGAGTACCCGTGTGATTTTTCCTCCGTTCGCCACCCAGACTCAAAGGGATCATATGATATTTCATGCCTAGAAACTTCCGTGTGCAGCCACAAGCCATTATGGGCTCTGGCATAGTTGAGTAAGTTGTGTGAGCTCTTGAAGAGGTGGACCAGCGGATGTAGGGGAAACTAGGTGTGCCGGTCTACCCAGAGTAGACAGTTAATGCTTCCGAAAGACTATGTCTTGATCTTTCGATCATGGATGCAGTCGCGTCTTGTGGGGAAAAGTGCGCAACCTCTGCAGAGTGTATAAACTAATCATGGTTAGCCGTGTCCCTAGTTAAGGAAATCTTGAGTATCTAGAAGTGGATATTATTGTTGATCTCGTCACTCTTTAATTAATGAATTGGGTTTAATGATGATACTTGGTTAATGTTGGGATTTGAGTTGGAGGAACCTTCTCAAATATTGGTATAACTTTGTAGTAAATAAAATTTATTCCTTTGTTGTAGGGCAAAATTAGCTTTATGCATAAACATTAAAATTAGAGCCTCCACCAGCCAAATATGCATGTTGATATAGTTTCTTGCATTCTTTTTCTCTACAATATAACTCTGCCAGCATATTCCATGTGCTGACCTACACGGCTGCAACGTCTCATGTTGCAGACTTTACCGACGAAGAATAAGGTGCGATAGGTCGTTTTCACGCACTCAGCTATGCCATTGAATCTGATAGAGTCATTACTCTTCGAAGCTTCCGTGGTTATTTAGTTTAGATGGCCTTTAGCCATATCATTTGTGTAACAGATACTCTTTATGAGGACCTCGATGTAATAAGTGTGTGATTGAACTATGTTATAATTCCTCGAATACTGTGTGTGTCAGCATACCGATCCAGGGACGACACTTAAGCACAGGGACTTCGATCCATTGGGATCGTGGTCGCTACAAGATGGTATCAGAGCACACGCTGACTGTAGGACGCAACCACTAGGAAAAGCCACATGATACTCTTCTTTGCTCATTTCTAATTTTCCTCTATTTATACTCTATAGATGGCGGACCCCAGAAACAAATTCACCCAGCTGGATGACGACACCCCTTCCGAACGACACTTGAAGGAAGTCACTAAGTACCTGAACATTGGACTACCAAGCTTCAATGGAGCCTTCACTGCAACTTTACCAGAATAGGAGCGCTGGAGGATCAAAGTTCATGTACCAGGGAGGACGTTTGTGCCAACAACGGAGCCCATTGATTTTACCTTGGATGCACCAAGCTGGAACTTGGGAAAGAGCATGGCAGCCGACATCACTTTTGGACACATTTGTGAGGTGTAACACAAGGAGCTTGAAGACACTGTCTATCAGATATGTGGACGCTGAGACAAGGAATGGGAGATGATTCGCACCAGGAAGGATGGATCAATTGCAGCATACATTCAGGAGATGGATCAGCACATTCATCGATACGAGAACCAGATGTGTGCTATCATGAAGAAGACCAAGGAGCTGATGAAGAGGAATATCGAGCTAGAAGAGGAACTCAAGTCAACACGCGATGGATATGAAGAAGAAATTGTTGTGCTACTAGAGAAGCATGAAGACCTGAAGAAGAAGCTAGGAATACCCGTGGTGAACCCAAAGCAAGAGCCTGAAGTGGACATTCGTTTGGAGGACTACATCATATTGGACGACACCGACACGGACAGTGATGCAGATGATGATAATGTTGATGATTCGAAGATGAAGCTGGAGCCAATATTATGGAGTCTTCCACCGATCAAAATTTCTAGACGACCACCATGTTATTAGTAGTATTCTTCCAAGTAGTTAGAATCGATCGATTTGTAATAGTAGTTTAGATTGTTTGTGTGGACCTTGTTTGTTATTGAGTGAAGTGAATTGATTTTATTTGCCACATATGCATCTGGGTAGGGAAATCCCTCTTAGACCTTATTCTATTATGTTTTCTCACCCCCTCTAACCCATCAGATGCCTCTAAGACGTGACACCAGATTCATTTTCCTGCCGGAGCTCACCCAGTAGATCCAGCAGCAGAATGCCTTGATGCAGATGTTAGTCCAGAATCAGAACCAAGGCAACAACAACATAAACCCACCGCCACCACCCCTTGTTGACAACCTAGCCCGCATTCTAAGGTTGAATCCATCGGTGTTCTCTAGCAACACCGAGCCGATTGTTGCAGATGATTGGCTCTGCAAGATTGGAAGAGAGCTGACCTCTGCCGGATGCACAGATGCAAAGAGAGTGTGCTTTGCCGCACATCAGCTTGATGGACCCGCAGCATCTTGGTGGGAGAATTTCACCACCACTTACCCCATAGCTACAGTTACATGGGATCAGTTTCAGCAGGCCTTCCGCACCGCACATGTTTCAGCTGGAGCCATGAGTTTGAAGAAGTGTGAGTTTCGCAACTTGCGCCAAGGGAGTCGTACAATGGGATAGTATGTGGATGAGTTCAGCAAGTTAGCACGCAATGCCCCAGATGATGTGGCCACAGATGTTGGGAAGCTGGAGAAGTTTCTTGAGGGACTCAATGATGAGCTAAGCATGTAGTTGATGGTGGCAACTTTCAACAACTACCAGGAGCTGGTAGACAGGGCCCTTATGATAGAAGGCAAGCAGCAACAGATTGACAATCGCAAGAGGAAGTACGGACAGGGGAGATATACTTCTGGAGCTCACCAGAAGCCTTGCTATTCCCCGTACTCGAGAGGACATACTCATAACCATGGAGCACTACTAGGGAAATGCTTATACACATGAGCTCACCAGTAGCGCTTGTTCAAGCAAAGCGTTGCTACTACATAGCAGTAGCGCTTGGGCAGCACGGGCGCTGCTACTATGATCATAGCAGCAGCGCAGAACCTATAAAAGTGCTACTACTACAATTGACAGACCGTTCCAGGCATGCTAGGGATAGTGGTAGCACTCACGTTTTGCAAGCACTACTACTATGCATCTTAGCAATAGCGTTTTTTTCCCGACCAGCACTACTGATAAATTCAGTACCCCCCCCTCCTAGACCAAAGTTTAGTCCCACCTTGCTCCGCGAACAGAATTTTTAGCACCTTAAATATGGTGCTTCTCAAACCATCACAACCACTTGGTCTTCATTGAACTCTATGTGTAGGATCTGTGGCCGCAATAGGAATCTTTGCCGGTTCTTAAACCGGCGAAGATTCCTATTGACAATTCAGATTCTACACACAAAGATCATTGATGACCAATGTATTTTTGATTTTTTTACATTCTTAGCCTTATCAGTAGTGCCTTTCTTCAGAAAGTGCTACTGCTAAAATCTGTAGCAATAGCGCTTTTCTTCAGAAGGCGCTACTGCTACAGATGTTAGCAGTAGCGCTTTTTAGAGACAAGTGCTACCACTAAGGGCCCTTATCCAAATTAACCGGCCCATGCGCGTCCTCTCACTCTTCCCCTCACACTCTCGTCTGTCGCCTCTCTCTCGCCTCCATCGCCCTCACCGCCGTCGCCGCGCCGTCGCTGTCCTCCTCCTCCACCCCAAGGTCGATCCCTCCCTCCTCCTCCTCCCCCTCCTCCTCCCTCCTCCTCCTACCTCTCCGGTGCTGGTGGCCCCCTCTTCCTCCTCCCTCTCCGCCGGCGTCCCTCCCTCCTCCTCCCTCTCCGACGGCCACCTCCTCCTCCTCCCTCCTCCCTCTCATGCTCTCTCCTCCTCCTCCTTCCTCCTCCCTCCTCTCTCCTCCTCCCCCTCCTGCTCTCTCCTCCTCCTCCTTCCCCTCCTCCCACACTCCTCCCCTTTCTATAAATAGGTTTTAGTTTTTGTTAAATGTAGGTTTTTGTTTTTAGTAAATTTGAATAGAATAAAATATGAAATTGAAAAAATAAGTAAATGTAGGTCTTTTGAATATAATAGGAAATTTTTAGAAAATTTGAATAGAATAGGAAATTATAATTAAATTTGAATAGAATAATTAAATGTAGCTTATGGAGTTTCACTAAGTCCCAAGATGGCGATAATAATGTTTTTGTTTATATTTTGTTTTTGCAGAAATCAAGGAGCCCCTGCATCATCCCTACCATTGTCCCCATCACCGACCCCCTTCGACCTCGATCGAGGTGAGACCAGCCACCCCATGTTGTTAATTTAATTTAGGTATTTTAGGTGTTTAATCTTAGAATAATGTAGTATGAACCCTAGTTATGATCGAATCATGTTCAAAATGTAGGTTTTTAATTAGGTATGGTTAATGGAATTTAGGTGTTTTAGGTGTCACATTTGTTGTTATTTTTTTAGTTAAAGCAATTATTCCTGCATCGACGTCGATGATGCCTATCCCGCATCCTCGTCGTCGCCTCGGCGGAGGAGGCCTGCTTGATCAGAGCGGCCATGTTTGGGACTGGGCTCCACCAGGCTGGTACTGGGAGGTTCTACCGTCTGGGGGGCGCAGCTTGGTGAGGAGCCAGCCCGTCGTTGACCCGAACGTTCTTTGGTGGCGGTCGCATGGGCCAGTGATGGTGCGGATGCTTGAGGACCCCGCGAAGGTGGTGCGTCATTGTGTCAGCGAGGAGGACGAGCACGTCCGTCGCTACATGGTTGCGTTGGAGGATAGGTTCTTCAGGGATCTCACTGGAGCTATTATCCCGTGATGGTTCCTTCTCTTTGGTGTCCACCGCCCGCGCCGATACCCGTTGTTCGCTAGGATTTTAGTTGTATTAGTGATGTTATATGTATGATACTATTCGAGATGTATTAGTGATAATATTCGATGATGTACGGACGAAAGAGATGATTTAATTTTTCTTATTGCATGAATGCTAATTTGAATACTAATTTATTTTAAGATTCGGTTTTGCTTATGGAATGCTCAAATTGGAAAACTACTCCATCAAGTTTGAATGCTCATATGATGTAGATATAAACATGTATATCCTGTGTTGCTCAAATAGGATATGTGCTTGCCCAAGTGGACGGTCATGTTTGCAGGTTACACCTCCGAGTGGCCTATGTTTTGCCGGAGTGTTGATTAATTTCCGTTCCAGCATATTTCAGGCGCTCGATATGTCCTTTTTTAGCAAAGGTCATGCCGGATTTTTCCGTGAATTCTGGCATGACTTGTGCTAGAATATGTAGGAAATATCGAGTGGCCTGGATTTTCTAGAAAAATAATTAAACAATATTTCAGGTTGACTTTAAGTCTGCCAAGGCTCCACCATATATGAGAGGACGAAGAATCCCGACTATTGTCGTGGGGGTCATTTCTCCTTCTTCTCCTTGTGCTAGACCTTTGTTATGCACTAGGGGAAGGAGGAGTAAGGACCATCACCGATGGTCGCAAATGTCAAAGAGGAATCAATGAGGGAGAGTCTCCACCATATATGAGGACGAGGAATCCCGACTGTTGTCGCGGGGGTAGCTTCTCCTTCGTTCCCGTGTCCTAGACAATTTGGTGTAATGCACTCGGGAACGAAAGGAGGAGCTACCATCATCGACGGTCGAATATATACACCGCGTGAGCTGAGAGTTTTCAAGAAATGACTCGACAGACCGATAGTCAACCCGCGATGAATAATAATGATCAAATTTAGTCTTTGTAGTACATATATTTAATTGTACAAGTTTAATCTTTGAATTATGAACATAGGAAATGTCGTACTCGGATGACGAAAGCCTCACCTGGATGAAGATCGGCGCTTCAACATTAAGCTCCATGAGACCTTCGATGTTGAAATGATATGCAACGATGACAAGTGTTTTTTCGTAATTAAGCATGACTTCAACTATTTCAACGTGTATTTTTCATCTTTTACAATTTGACTAGCTTATCCCATGCCATGCAAGACGCTATGTCTTGGAGAGGATGGGTTTTGAAGACCATGAAAGTTTCGAAACAAAGAAAAACACCTAAGGACCCATCATGGTATGGATTTTGAAGTAAATCTGTACAATTCTGAGAGCGTAACCCATTTTGGTTGCCCAAATTGGGAAGCACTTTGCAAGATGTATGGTTTTTATGAGGATATGCTTGTTACCATGGATCTTGGTGATCCTGACATCGAGCAAGACAATATGGACATTTGGGTTTCTCAAACATAGTTATTAACTAATTTCTCAAACATAGTTATTAACTAATTTATATTGTTTATTTCAATATAGTTGACAGCTTATTTCCACTGACGGCTTATTTTCATTCTTCAAACAATGTGCGGAAGATGGTAGACAAAACCCACTACACCGATGGCTCCGAATTAACTTATCAGGAGAAAAATCATTTGATCGCATTTTGTACTGACCTTGAGAATTACAATACCTATTATCATACTCCTCCAAATTGTGGTAATTACATGCCACTAGTGCACGTGTTGAACCAAGTAACTTCCGTGGAGATACCCTGGTAAGATTTTTTTACTATTACGACATTCGTGAATCTTTTGCATACTTCTAAAACTGAACTACATTGCTAACTACGAAGTTATTACTATGTTTTTCAATAGAAAATCCTGATGGATTGTGTGCCTCATTTGATGTATCAGAATGGTCGCCTTGATGTTTTGAACATACAACCAGGTCATCCTACGAGTCTCACCTGTCCATATCGGATTTCTAAAACCGGTGAACACATGGTAATCAAAGAATGGAAAAAATGTATGGACAATCGTAAGGAGGTTCTTGGAAGCAAGATTGTCCGAAAGGTACAGGATAATCTCCATTCTCCATAATGGAGAGTCGGGGACTATCTTGTTTTATGCTATTTTACCTAGGAGAAGGTAGTAGGTCCTAGCTAATACTCATGATCATGTGCTAAGAACAACTAAGTAGGATTGGTTAGATGACTATCACGATAATGTGGTATCGAGTAGAAGTTGTATGATCGATGATGATGACTATGACTTGTTATTATGATACCAATGATGAGTTATTTATTATTATGATCGATGATGCATGATGCTAAGTTGTTATATGAGCATGATGAGTTATTTTATATCAGTAGCTGAAATGAACATGGATTAGATTCAAGTGGAGGCAATATGTGGTGCACATCGAAAGTACTACTAATCCAAACTAGATCAAGTTTGGATTAGTAGTACTTTCTACATGCACCACATGTTGCCTCCACTTGAATCTACTCCACGTTCATTTCACCCACTGTTATATATAATAAATAATCATGGTCATAAAAGCATATGATGAAAGTACTGTATATAAAACCACAATGAAAGACAGCTAAAGATCCTACCAAGGTTATCACAAGCTAAAGATCTGAGAGCAGGATATACCAAAGACAGCTTTTACCACAAGGTATGGGCTATATGAGTATACAGTTATGTCATTTGGTTTGACTAATGCCCCTGCCTATTTCATGAGTATGATGAACAAGGTGTTCATGGAGTTTTTGGACAAGTTCGTTGTGGTGTTCATTGATGATATATTGGTCTACTCGAAGAATAAAGAAGAGCATAAGGAACATTTGCGCTTGGTTCTTGAGAAGCTCAGGGAACATCAGTTGTATGCCAAGTTCTGCAAATATGAGTTTTGGTTAAGAGTAGTTGGATTTCCCGAACATGTTATATCAGGAGAAGGAATATCAGTAGACCCTACCAAGGTTGCATCTGTCACTAAGTGGTTGGCACCCACCTCAGTTGGAGAGATCAGAAGTTTTCTTGGAATCGCAGGTTATTGTCAGAGATTTATTGAGAATTTTTCCAAGATTGCGAAGCCCATGACAGAGTTATTGAAGAAGGACACCAAGTTTAAATGGACTGAGGATTGTGAGGCTAGTTTTCAGGAGTTGAAGAAACGTTTGGTTACAGCCCCAGTGCTGATTCTCCCAGACATTTGGAAGGATTTCCAAGTATATTGCGATGCTTCATGTCAAGGACTTGGAGGTGTGCTTATGTAGGACAGGAGAGTTGTTTCATATGCCTCACGACAGCTTCGACCTCATGAGTTGAATTATGCTACGCATGATTTGGAGTTAGTAGCCGTAGTGCATGCGCTCAAGACATGGAGACATTTTCTCTTCGGCAACCGCTGTGATGTTTACATGGATCATAAGAGTTTGAAGTACATCTTCACGCAGAAGGAGTTGAACCTCAGGCAAAGGAGATGGTTGGAGCTCATAAAGGATTATGATATGAGATTGCATTATCATCCAGGAAAGGCCGATGTCGTAGCAGATGCGTTGAGTCGTAAGAGTTATGTTAACACGCTCATAACCGGAGGATTACCTCAGGAGTTAGCCGATGATCTCCGAGAACTTCGCTTGGAGATAGTTCCGAGAGGTTATGTTGCAACATTGGAAATTCAGTCCACTTTGCTGGGAAAGATCCGAGAAGCCCAGAAGACGGACAAGGAGATTGCAGAGATAAAGGAAAGGATGAGTAAAGGAAAGGCTAAAGGTTTTCGTGAGGATGAGCACGACACTTTATGGTTTGAGGATCGTATCTATGTGCCTAATGAACCTAAGATCAGGAAGTTAATTCTTCAAGAGGCTCATGATTCGCCTTATTCAATTCACCCAGGTAACCAAGATGTATCTGGATTTGAAGTAAAGTTTCTGGTGGACAGGAATGAAGAAGGATATTGCCAAGAATGTAGCAGTATTTGATGTATGTCAGAGAGTTAAGGCAGAGCATCAGAATCCAGCAGGGTTACTTCAGCCTTTGCCGATACCCGAATGGAAGTGGGATAAACTTGGCATGGATTTTATCACTGTATTACCCAGGACTTGTTCAGGCTATGACTCTATCTGGGTTGTAGTCGATCGCTTGACGAAGGTAGCCCATTTCATCCTTGTGAAGACAACTTATACGAGTGCTAAGTTGGTGAAGATATACATGACCAGGATCGTATGTCTGCATCGAGTTCCGAGGACCATCATATCAGATAGATGAACACAGTTTACTTCAAAGTTTTTGGAATCAGTTACATGAAACTTTGGGTACCAGGTTAGAGTTAAGCACAACCTTTCATCCGCAGACAGATGGACAGACCGAGAGATTCAATCAGATTCTGGAGGACATGTTGAGAGCTTGTGCGCTAGATTATGGATCTAGGTGGGATGACAATTTACCCTATGCAGAGTTCTCTTATAACAATAGTTATCAAGCCATTTTGAAGATGGCCCCTTTTGAAGCTTTGTACGGAAGAAGGTGTAGGACACCACTATCATGGGAGAAGTTGCCTACAAGTTGGAATTACCCGAAGGATTGTCTGGAGTTCATGATGTGTTTCACGTTTCCCAGTTGAAGAAGTGCCACGCAGAGATGGCTAACATTCCTCACGAGAGATCTGATTGCCCTTTGGAAGTGATCTGATTGGATAATGTCGACTGCAAAGACAAGCCAGTTAAGATTCTCGAGTTTTCTAGTCGAGTTACTCGCAGCAAAGTCATCAAGTTTTGCAAAGTTCAGTGGGCCCAACGTACCGAGGAGGAACCTACCTGGGAATGAGAAAAAACACCTCCGCAAGGACCACCCACACCTTTTTGTTGACCAACCTGAATCTCGAGGGCGAGATTCATCTTAAGGGGGGTAGGTTTGTAACATCCCAATTTTCAATTTGGATGTTATACATAGATCATTCATATGCATACATGATTTATTGCATTTTGTTGTTTAGTTTGGTTGCATTTTGATCCGAGAGGCCTTAAGCAACTCAAGGACCAATTTGAGAGAGTTGGATGTTTCACAAAAACCCAATTTTGATTTATCTTGGTAATTGGATCAAATTGTTTTTCAAAATTATTTTTCCAAATATTTTAAAAATAAGGAGAGAAGATAATATGACTTCTTCAATTCAGTAGAAAAATATTGGAAATTGAATTTTTGAATTTTTTAGAGTTTATTTGATTTTATTCGCTAGTTTATTTATTAGTTAGCTAAGTAATGAGAACTCTAATGTTTGTTTTTAGTTTAGGCATTTAAGTCCAGAAAAATGTTCACGAGGTCACTATTAAGGCCATTTAGCTACATGAATTTTTTTGGAATTTCTAGGACCGTATTTATATTTATTTTGAATGTTTTAGCCTCTATGAAAATTGTTTAAAAAAAGTTCGCCGAACTGGGCCGACCCAGCTGAGCCAGGCCAAGACCCAGCTCGCCTCGCGCGCCCGCATCGACTCCACCAGAGTCCCAGCCGCCGCCAGTGGAGGAGTCCGGTCCGGACTCCAACTCCAGCCGCCGCCGCGTGACCCCCTCCCCAAGTCAGATTCTACCCCGACCCCCTCTTTATATAGCGGCGCCTCCCCACCGCCGCTCCTCATCTCGCCGAGCGCCGCCAAGCCGCAACTCCCGCCAAAAGCCGCCATTGCCACCCGTGCCGCCGCTCGTGAGCAGCGCAGCCGCCACCGTCGACAGCGTCGCTCTCGCTCTCGCCACGCCGGATCTCCACTGGATCCAAAGCCGTCGCCGCCGTTTTTTAGCCGGTAAAAACCCAATCCGGTTTGCCGGTCTTTTCCCGGCTTTTTTTTGGTTTACTATTAGATCGGTTTGTTTTTTCTAGTTCGTTAGTTAGCGAACGTTCACCCGTTTAGATCTGTTAACGAACGAATTCATTCGTTAGTCTCTGTTAGTGGACATTCGTCCGATAGATTTTCTTTTTCTGTTTATTTTCAGCCAGGGACCTATCCGCGAATAGTTTTATCACAAATTAGCCCCTGATCTTCAAACTAGCGTAACTTTTAGCTCGATTGTCCAAATTAGATGAAACCAACTCCTAAATCTTCAGATCGTTCCCATCTATCCAGTAAACCAACTTGAACTTGATTTTGACAATTTAAAATTTGAGTTTAGTTCAGATTTGAACTTGATCTTGTTTTGTTTGTATCTTGAGTTTCGTAGCTCCGTTTGAGTTGATTCTTTTTGCAAATCGTAGCTAATCACATGTACCTACTGTTAAGATCTAATCCACATAAATATAATGCTGTAAAAATTTGTTATCTATTCAGATTAGTTATTTGCTTGATTCGAGTTAAGATCTAATCCACATAAATATAATGCATCATTTGCTTGATTGCTTATGTATGCTATTGTTTGTCTACGCTAGATTTTCCGGAGTGTGAAGCTTGTTACTACGAATCTCTAGAGTTTTCCGATCCTCAGCAAGGCAAGTTACACTTTGATCATACTCTTCTATACCCAATTTTTACTATGCATTAGTTTCGTCCCTCAAATATTTGCATGAGTAGGATTGGGAACATGTGGTTTGGTTGTAATACTTGAGGTAGGAACCTATTACCTTTGATCACCCCGGGAATATACGTTATGCTCAATTATTGCTTAGCGATGCTCGTAGACGGGGATTGGATCGTGATGTACATGGAAGTTGTGAGAGATAATAATTTTTGGATAACATTAAGGTGGCAACATTAATACACATCTGGGTGGATTGGTTGGGGTACCTGGAGAAACTAGTGCTTGCCCATTGGGAAATCCCGGAGTACTCGTGTGATTTTTCCTTGGTTCGCCACCCAGACTCAAAGGGATCATATGATATTTCATGTCTAGAAACTTCCGTGTGTAGCCACAAGCCATTATGGGCTCTGGCATATTTGAGTAAGTTGTGTGAGCTCTTGAAGAGGTGGACTAGCAGATATAGGGGAAATTAGGTGTACCGGTCTACCCAGAGTAGAGAGTTAATGCTCCAGAAAGACTATGTCTCGATCTTCCGATCATGGATGCGGTCGAGCCTTGTGGGGAAAAGTGCGCAACCTCTGCAGAGTGTATAAACTAATCATGGTTAGCCGTGTCCCTAGTTATGGACATCTTGAGTATCTAGAAGTGGATATTATTGTTGATCTCGTCGCTCTTTAATTAATGAATTGGGTTTAATGATGATACTTGGTTAATGTTGGTATTTGAGTTGGAGGAACCTTCTCAAATATTGGTATAACTTTGTAGTAAATAAAATTTATTCCTTTGTTGTAGGAAAAAAATTAGCTTTATGCAAAACATTAAAATTAGAGCCTCCACCAGCCAAATATGCATGTAGATATAGTTTCTTGCATTCTTTTGCTCTACCGTGCTCTGCCAGCATATTCCATGTGCTGACCTACACGGCTACAACGCCTCATGTTGCAGACTTTACCGACGAAGAATAAGGTGCAATAGGTCGTTGTCATGCACTCAGCTATGCCGTTGGAGTTGATGGACTCCTTTATCTTCGAAGGTTCTGTAGTTATTTAGTTTAGATGGCCTTCAGCCATATCATTTGTGTAACAGATACTCTTTATGAGGACCTCAATGTAATAAGTGTGTGATTGAACTCTGTTATAATTCCTCGAGTACTGTGTGTGTCAGCATATCGATCCAGGGATGACACTTGAGCACAGAGACATCGATCCATTGGGATCGTGGTCGCTACAATATTCATACCTAGTTCAATCTCGTTATCGGCATATATCTTTACTCATTCTGTAATGCATCATCCCACAACTAACTCATTAGTCACATTGCTTGTAAGACTTCTTATTATGTGCATTACTGAGAGGGCCCAGAGATACCTCTCCGATACTTGGAGTGACAAATCCTAATCTCGATCTATGCCAACCCAACAAACACCTTTCGAGATACCTGTAGAGCATCTTTATAATCACCTAGTTACATTGTGACGTTTGGTAGAACATAAGGCATTCCTCTGGTATCCGGGAGTTGCACAATCTCATAGTCGGAGGAATATGTATTTGACATGAAGAAAGCAGTAGAAATAAAACTAAACGAGCATTATGCTAAGCTAACGAATGGGTCTTGTCCATCACATCATTCTCCAAATGATGTAATCCCGTTCATCAAATGACAACACATGTCTATGGTTAGGAAACTTAACCATCTTTGATTAACGAGCTAGTCAAGTAGAGGCATACTAGGGACACAGTGTTTTGTTTATGTATCCAGATATGTATCAAGTTTCCGGTTAATAAAATTCTAGCATGAATAATAGACATTTATCATGATATAAGGAAATATAAAATAACAACTTTATTATTGCCTCTAGGGCATATTTCCTTCAGTCTCCCACTTGCACTAGAGTCAATAATCTAGTTCACATTGCCATGTGATTTAACACCAATAGTTCACATATGTATGTGATTAACACCCATAGTTCACATCGCCATGTGACCAGCACCCAAAGGGTTTACTAGAGTCAATAATCTAGTTCACATCGCTATATGATTTACACCCAATGAGTACTAAGGTGTGATCACGTTTTGCTTGTGAGAGAAGTTTAGTCAACGGGTCTGCCACATTCAGAGCCGTATGTATTTTGCAAATTTTATATGTCTACAATGCTCTACATGGAGCTACTCTAGCTAATTGCTCCCACTTTCAATATGTATCTAGATTGAGACTCAGAGTCATCTGGATCAGTGTAAAAGCTTGCATCAACGTAACTCTTTACGACGAACTATTTATCACCTCCATAACCGAGAAATATTTCCTTAGTCCTCTTAGGTAACTAAGGATAACTTTGTCCGTTGACCAGTGATCCACTCCTGGATCACTATTGTACCCCCTTGCCAAACTCATGATAAGGTACACAATAGGTCTGGTACACAGCATAGCATACTTTATAGAACTTATGGCTGAGGTATAGGGAATGACTTTCATTCTCTTTCTATTTTCTGTTGTGGTCGGTGTTGAGGATATAACTACTGAGTATAAACCGCCCAGGAGGGGCCGGTTCACGCTCAGCCATACCGAAGTCCATGAAGATAAGAAGATGGCGCTTTACTGATGAAGCTTAGAGGCCCAAGCCCAGAGGCTGATTAGGGCCCATAGCAGGTAAACCATCGTAGTTGTATACTTGTATTGTAAGTTAGGGAAAGGAAGAGACCGAGCCGAATACTTGTATGAGCCGGCCTCGGAACTCTGTAAACCGGCCGGGCGTCAACCTGTGTATATAAAGGGACGACCCGGCGGCGGTTCAGGGAGAACAGACAACAACTCGAGACCCAGGCTAGCGTGTTTGCTCCCTGGTCATCGAAACCCTAATAATCCCATCACAAACTAGACGTAGGCTTTTACCTTCATCGAAGGGGCCGAACTAGTATAAATCTCATGTCCCTTGTCTGGTTTAACCCCTTCAGGCTAACCTCATTGCGATGGCTCCACGACTAAGTCCTGCTAGGGCATCTGACGTGATACTTCCACGACAGTTAGCGCCCATCGTGGGGCTATCACATGATGGTTTCAAGTTCTTGAAAGGCAGCTTTGAAGGACTCATGGGGTACGTGGTTGGCCGGATGAGCAAGAGTCGTCGCGGCAAGCTCTACATCGACAACGCAGGCTGGGGCCCCGAGGCCGGCTGAATCGAGTACGGGTACAGGGTCCCCTTTGGCAGAATTCACGTTTTCATTGGCAAGATTGGCGAACCGGGCCCTGAGCCGGACATCTCCCCGACCTCGTCGAGACGGCTCGTCGTGCAAGTCCTGCCCGGGTTCAGCCTGCCATGAAGTGTGCGTTCATAGGATTCATCCATGGAGCGGAATCTGAACCGGTGTCCGACAGTGAGACGGCCGCCTACTCAGATGGTGAATCGTCCACTTGAGAAACTGAGTCGCTATACCGATTGCACGATGGCCGGTTCGAGGGATACTCCGATGGTGACAGTATTCCGGGTCCCCTTGAACTGCCAAACCGGGTCGCGATCTTCATGGCCGGTACGTAGCCCACCGTGCAATCTTCATCTACAGCAGCAATGGTCTCCGGATCGGTAGCCGTGGCAGGAGGCCCGGTGCGCTGGCCGGCTCAAGTTCTTGCCGGTTTACTGGACGATTGGACGGCACTGTTGACCACAGCAGTAACTCCGGAGACTCAAGTTCAGCACAATGCGGATGTTGTGAAGCTAAAGAATCAGATAGTTCAGGCCAAAGCGGACTTGGCGGCTGAGGAGGCCAGGATAGATGAAGAATGGGCCGCTTTAGATGCCCGATCACAGGAAATCCAAGCGCAGAATTACCGGATTATGTTGGATCAGAACGCATCAAACAAAGTTATGAGAAGGAAGTACCGGTCTCGACTGCCGAAAATTTACGAGGGTCTGAATCTCTTCAGCACACCAGGAGCTGGGCCTACCAATCCAGGAGGAGTAAACCGGACCGAGGCACCGGGGCGGCACCGGATCAGCCACGGGCGATGGACCCGCCTTGACGGACGGACAACCCGCCACAGTATGTCACGACGCCGCCGGGTCACTTTTCCAGTCCTTTGGATAACATGATTGTAGCAGCGTCACGTTTGGCGGCTATTCCGATGGAGGGTGATTCCTTAGCAGCGATCGAGACTCGGCGAGCCAGGGATCTTCTTCAAACCGCCGTTGTTCAACAACAGGCTTATTCCTACAGCCGAGACAGAATACATTCAACCCCCGTCCGAGCAAGAGTTATAGCAGGCACATGGACGAGCCGGTCGTGTCAGCGGTCGCGGCATCGAGATGCGCCTCGAGGGGCTAATCCGGTGAACGGTGGTCGGAATGCTCAGGACGTAGTGGATAATGGCAGAGCATGAAGGGAGGCGCTTTAGTGGCTGTCACGCTGGTCATCATCAACCGCCCGGTTCAATAACAGCGTCCATAGAGCGAGGGACAGGGCTTGCCTTCAGCTCTTGGGGAGTGTCGTGTCTCATCCCGGCTCTCCGTAATGTGCGGCTGTCCAAGTATTCCAAAGGGTCGCGCAAGGTGCCCAATTACACCGCTGATCAGCCCCCCGAGGCGTGGGTTGGAAGTTATGAGATGGCAATGGAGACGTTGGATGTAGATGAAACGACATGTGCAAAATACTTCACCATGATGTTGGAAGGAACGGCCCGCACTTGGTTAAAAAGCTTGCCCGCCAACTCCATCGGATCATGGGACCAATTGAAGGCCAAGTTCATAGCAAACTTCAAAGATACGTGCAAACAACCTATGTCCATTGTGGATTTAGATGCCTGTGTCCAAGGAGAGACAAGTCAACGACTCATTGGGTGTGCCGGGTTTCAGAAGTTTTGCATTCGTCGGACCGTTTCAATGCTGACACGGAGATCGTAACATTGGAGTGTAATTGCCGGTTTAAGTCATTGAAAATGAAGTTGGGACGACTCAAGCGCCACTGCAATGATATGGGAACACTTATGGCGGCTCTGGTTAACTATGCTGATTCTGATAACACCAAGGACCCTAATTCTGATGAAGAGAAACAGGACAAGGGAAAGAAGAATGCCGGTTCAAAAGGACAGCATAATCAGGCGAGTCAGGGAAACAGTGGTAAGCATAAAGCGGATAATTCCGATTTTGTGGCTAACACCAATGTGTAGGGTAATATGCAGCGTCGTAGGGGTAAACCGCCCCAGCGCGATGGAGGAATGAATCTGGAACGCCTGTTAAACCAGCCCTGCCCGAAGCATGGGACAAAGGAGGCTCCGACCACACACCTTTGGAAGGATTGCCACATCATGAGGGAGTTCAAAAATTCTGATCTTTTTCCGTATGATCGTGGTGCATGCGGTGGTTCGGTCCAGATTCCATGGGCGGGTTACGGTGGTGGCAGTTCAAGCTCAGGATTCCAGAATCATCAGGGCAATCAGAACAACCAAAGTGGTAACCATCAATAGGGTAATCAGGGGAGTCAACAGCAGTCGGGTTATCAGAGCAACCCAAAGTAGTTAAACAGTGGACAGTATCATGTTTTCACCACTAGCTTGTGCAAGCGTGATCAGAAGCTCCATAAAAGAGCAGTGAACTCTGTTGAACCGGCGGTGCCCCGTTATCTATTGTCTGGAGCAGGTAGGATCACCTGCCCCGGGTTGACAATCCGGGTCACCTGGCTTTGGTGGTTGCACCTCAGGTGGGAGGATATAAGTTCACCAAGGTACTCATGGACGGAGGGAGCAGTATCAATATCTTGTACTATGAAACCTTCCAGCGTATGAGGTTGATAGATAAGAATCTTAGACCGTCAAACACCATTTTTCACGGAGTGGTGCTTGGCAAATCGGCTTACCCAGTTGGTAAGATAGCTCTGGAGGTGGTTTTTGGAGATGATCATGACTCAAGGTCTAAGACACTGACCTTTGAAGTGGTCAAAATCCGAAGTCCGTACCATGCTTTATTAGGACGGCCGGTTTATGCTAAGTTCATGGCAAGGCCGTGTTATGTTTATTTGCAGCTCAAGATGTGGGGTCACAAAGGGTCTATTACGGTTCATGGCAGCCGTAAGATTGCTCTGGAGTTTGAGGAAGGAGATGCGGCATATGCCGAATCGGTTTGTGCAACGGAGGAGTTAAAGTTCTATAAGGAAAATGTTGATCTGGCAGACATGACTTCCTTGAAGAAGCCTTCTACAGAACATGATTCGACCCTGAAGTTCAAACCGACTGATGAAACTAAACTTGTTGATTTCGTTCCTGGTGATTCATCCAAGCAGTTTATTATTAGCACAAATCGGGATCCGAAATAGGAAAGCGCGCTTATCGAGTTCATCTGTGAGAACCGGGACATTTTTGCATGGAAGCCTTCTGACATGCCAGGTGTATCGAGGGAACTCGCTGAGCACACTCTCAATATTGATCCCAACTTTAAACCGGTCAAGCAGTTCCTTCACCGCTTCAACGAGGAACGACGCAAGGCCAGTGCAGAAGAGGTAGCCCGTTTGTTGGTTGCTGGTTTTATTGTTGAAGTGTTTCATCCAGAGTGGTTGGCTAATCCGGTGTGGTGCTTATGAAAAATGGCACTTGGCGTATGTGTGTGGATTACACAGATATGAATAAAGCTTGCCCAGCTGATCCCTTCGCCCTCCCTCGTATTGATCAAATCATTGATGCTACGGCAGGTTGTGAGCGTTTGAGTTTTTGGATGCTTATTCTAGTTATCATCAGATCAAGATGGCAGTTAAGGACCAGGAGAAGACAGCTTTCATTACTCCCTCTGGAGCCTTCTGCTATGTATCCATGCCCTTTGGGCGCAATGTTCATGCTTATGTGGACGATACTGTGGTCAAGTCTAGGAAAGTAGAGACATTCATATCTGATCTGCGAGAAACCTTTCATAATCTGAGAGCCTATAAAATGATGCTCAATCCGGCTAAGTGTGTTTTTGGTGTTCCGGCAGGCAAGCTCTTAGGCTTTCTGGTGTCTAACAGAGGCATTGAGGCTAATCCAGAAAAGATCAAGGCAATTATATCCTTCCCTAAACCGGCGTGTATCAATGATGTTCAGCGACTGGTAGGTCGTATTGTGGCTTTGAGCCGGTTTATCAGCCGTTTGGGTGAGAAGGCAATTCCTCTATATCAGATGTTGAAGAAAACTGACAACTTTGTCTGGAGTGACGCAGCTGATGCGGCGTTTGAGGACTTGAAGCGGTAGTTAGCTGAACCGCTAGTTCTTGGTGCTCCCATTGATAAAGAGCTACTACTGATGTATGTGGCTGCTAATGCCCGGGCTGTCAGTGTTTCCATTGTGGTGGAGCGCAAGGAGGCTGGGAAGGAGTACCCGGTTCAAAGGCCGGTTTACTATATCAGCAAAGTGCTCATTGAGTCAAAGCAAAGGTATCCGCATTGGCAGAAGCTGGTGTATGGGGTGTTCATGGAAAGTCGGAAGCTTAAACAGTACTTTCAAGGTCATCCCATCACAGTGGTCAGTTCTGCTCCTTTGGGGGATATAATCCAGAACAGGGAGGCAACTGGCCGGGTTGCTAAGTGGGCTATTGAGCTTGGACCACTTGGTTTGAAGTATATGCCTCGCACAGCCATCAAGTCCCATGCTCTTATGAATTTCATCAATGACTGGACCAAGTTGCAGGCACCAGAAGACAATCCGGACAGTACATAATGTACTATTCACTTTGACGGGTCCAGGCAATTGGAGGGCTCGGGGGCTGGAGTTGTCCTTACTTCCCCTCGAGGTGATAAAATTCATTATGTTCTTCGCTTAATGTTCCCTTGTACTAACAATGCAGCTGAGTATGAAGCTTTACTCCATGGTCTTCGAGTGGCTAAGGAGATGAACTTAAGCTGTGTACGATGCTTTGGAGACTCAGACTTGGTAGCCCGGCAAGTTTCAGGTACTTGGGATTCCAAGGATCCACTCATGGCGGCTTACCGACGAGATGTGGATTATGTTGTTGGCTACTTTAAGGGATATCAAGTGGAGCACATTGATCGGCGCAAAAACGAGGCAGCTAACGCTTTAAGCCGGCTAGGATCTCAGCGTAAACCAGTGCCGCCCAATACCTTTTTGGACGTCTTGCATAACCCGTCGGTTCAGCTGCCCACAGAGGAGGACCTCGTTGTTCCTGATTCGGAGGCACAGTTGGTGGCCGCTTTACATATCATTCTGGATTGGACAGTTCCATACTTGGCGTATATAAACCGGAGCGAGTTACCCGATGATGAAATTTTGGCCAGACAGATCGTTCGGCGGTCCAAGTCCATGGTTGTTCACAATGGCGAGTTGCACCACTGCAGCGTTTCTGGGGCGTTCCAGCGCTGTGTTTCTCCTAAAGAAGGCCGTGAGATTTTACGTGGGATCCACGAAAGAGACTGTGGTCATCACGCCGGTTCAAAATCCTTGGTTGCTAAAGCTTTTCGTCACGGTTTCTATCGGTTGATAGCTCATGCTGATGCTGAGGACTTGGTCAGACGGTGCGACGGCTGTCAAAAATTCTCAAGACGAGCTCATGTGCCAGCTCATGAGCTACGGATGGTTCCTATCACCTGGCTGTTTGCAACTTGGGGGCTTGACATGGTAGGGCCCTTCAAGTGATCAAAAGATAAGAAGACTCACCTGTTGGTGGCGGTTGACAAGTTCACTAAATGGGTTGAAGCGGAGCCAGTGAGCAAGTGTGATGCAGCCACGGCGGTTCAGTTCATCAAAAAGGTGATCTTCTGTTTTGGTTTTCCACATAGCATTACCACAGATAATGGCACGAACCTATCTAAAGGCGAGATGGAGGATTTTTGCCAATGAGAGCACATCCGGCTTGATGTAGCATCTGTGGCGCATCCCCAATCCAATGGTCAAGCTGAACGAGCTAACCAGGAAATTCTAAAGGGTATAAAGCCCCGGCTTATGGTCCCTTTGAAGCGGACGCCGGGTTGCTGGGTGGAAGAACTACCATCTGTGTTATGGAGCATAAACACCACCCCAAACCGGTCTACAGGTTATGCGCCTTTCCTCATGGTTTACGGAGCAGAGGCGGTACTCCCCAGTGATATTCGTCATGACTCACCTCGAGTTGCCAATTATGTTGAAGCGGACAACGAGCAAGCACGTCAAGAAGCACTGGACCTGTTAGATGAGAAGCGAGATATGGCTTTGGCTCCTTCAGCGGTTTACCAGCAAGACCTGCGGCGTTATCACAGCCGCAGGGTTAAAACAAGAACCTTTCAAGAAGGCGACTTAGTGCTCTGGCTCATCCAGGATCAGACCGATATGCACAAGTTATCCCCACCTTGGGAAGGACCCTTTGTGGTCAGCAAGAATCTGCACAAAGGATCATACTACCTCATTGACGTTCGAGAAGACTCACGCACTTCTGAGGAGGAGACCCGGCGGCCGTGGAACATAGCTCTCCTTCGGCCTTACTACACTTGAGTTATAGGCTCTTCTTATGTACATATTATGACAATGTATATATTATGATCAATATAATAAACCGGCATCCTGGCTACAAGCAGGGCCTCTGTCGTTCTTCCAATATTTCTTGTTTACAAGGGGGCTTCTGCTTCTAAAGCGATGACCCGTTTTGTCCATTAAACCGGCTATTATGCCATCATACAGCTTGGGAGCTTCACACCCAAGGGGCCAAAGAGAGATTTGTTGCTACAAGCACGACTCAAACATAGGCACCCGTTGAGCACAGCTCACAAAGTTACTTGGGGGCTCTTTGTGTAAAGTAGCAAAGAGTTTGAAAGGACCCTTGTAACCGGGTATCGACCCACGGCTTGGAAGCCTGGTGTATTCACCTAAAACCCCGGTTTAACCTGCCTTCATCAAGTAAGCCACTCCTATCCAGGTAATCCTGGCATGACCCTTGAACATTTGTGATTACTCTCATTGAGACCCTGAACTTGTCAAAGTTAAAACGACGATTGGTTAGTTGGAGGCCCATCTTAAAAGGCTTTGTCAAATGGTTTAATTCAGCGGCCTGGGAGCCCACGAAAAGCCTTGAATTTGGGCCTGGCAGCCCTCGAAAAGCCTCGACTACAAGTTTTTATTTGCTTTGCTTTTTACAAGTTTTATCTTTATAGATCAACTTTTCAAGCAAACCGGCGTCTTTTGACCCAGCCAGAATATATGTCTTCATCTCAACCCGGTGTTTCTTAACCCGGTGTGGCTTACAGTTATCATCTGTTAAAGCATATAATCAATGGTGAACCGACATCTTTTAATCTGGTCGGGCTTTGACTACATGTCGCCAGTATGATCTTCCGGTGTTCATCACAACCCGGTTTTACTTCATACATATCAGCACTGCATGGTGCAAGTTGGGTATTCCCCCTTACTACAAATAAATTGGTAAACCAACAGCATAATTTCATATCACAGGTATGATTCATTTTGCTATTTTTACAACCTTTGTTGTCTACCAGGTTGTGTGTTGGGCATTTTGACCCGTCCAGTGGTCAAACCGCCCGGACATATCTTTTTATGCAGACACAGGGATTGCGTAATATTATGAAGGTATATACACTAGCACTGAAATTCTCATGGCGGATCAAACAAAGTCATATCTCAGCGCACGATGGCAGCAGAACAAAGTATTTCAACTAGCCTATTACAAGGCGCTTTAAAGCCCAAAATAAGGGATTGTTTTTTCCAACGAACAAAGTTTATGAAACATCAACCCGATTGCCGGATCAAGACTCATCACCATGTTGACGTGAAGTTGATGGATCATCTGGTGTTGGATCAGCCTCCTCCTCCCCATCCAGTGGCTGGAAGTCAACGGTGGTCCAGTCAATCCGGGTTAAAGCTTGAAAGACAGCTTCTTCACTTATAAGTTCGGATGGATCAACGTCAGGGGCGTAAGTGTGCTTACGGATTGGCAGGATAAGATTTTGCACTTCCTTCACGGCAGTGTCAATCCGTTGGTTGTTGGCATCATAGAAGGACCGGTGAACCGTCAAGTTAGCTTCTTCCGCCAATTGACTTGCCAAAGGACGCATCTCTTTTGTCAGAACTTTGAGGTCTTCGTTATCAAATTCTGCCCCGTTTTTTTGTTCACCAGGAAAACCCTTGGCAATATCAACCGGATCCAGGTCAGCTATCCATGCTTTGGCTCGGGTAAGTGCCAACAAAGCGCCAGCCCTGGCAGCGGATCGCTTCATCTTTTCTATCTACGCTGGCGTCATGGATAACCATGCTAGAGTGTCCTTGATCAATGTTGGGGCCAGTTTTTTGTATGAAACCACACAGATAACCCGTCGGGCACCGGTATACAGTTGTTCTATCAAAGTGTATGCTGCCTTCAGTTTCATCCGCATGTCAGAGCCCAGATGAGCAATACGGCCACCTACAATAGTTTAAGATTTTGATGTTAAACCGGCACATTTCAAAGATGGTCATTCAAGAAATCTTGGCAAGAGTACTTACCAAATATTGCAGAGGTCATGGCATTCACCTAGCGCTTCAACCCAGTTAGCTCTTCCGCCACTGGTTTAAGAGCTGACTCCGCGTCTTCAGCCCGCTTTAGCAATGCATTCTTCTCTGTTTCCCAGCTGGCATGATCATTCTTGAACCCTTCTTTAAGTTGTTCCATGGCTGCCAAAGCGGTTTTTAGCTCATCCTTGGCCTTGGAAGTCTCTGATTGTTGGGATTTGATGTTCTCTTGAAGATCAGCAATTTGAGAAACTTGGTGATTTATATCAGCCTGCCACAATCAGATGAGGAGCATGTTAATATTTTTATCCAAAGTCCCAAGCATATAACCAGTTATACACTTGGCACTTGGGGGCTAATGCGGGTTGCTTCTTTACTACTGATTGTTTGAAGTCCCAAGGATTAATACAAGTTTTAATCTTGGCACTTGGGGGCTAATGTGTGTTTGATCAAGAAAATACACAGGCAAGGGAAGTTAACAAAATACAGTATGGAATATAAAAGTCCCGGTTTATTTTCAAGAGATTAACCGGCCCTTGGGGGCTACTCAATTGAAGTGTTCTTTATCTTTAAAGTCCCGGTTTATCTTCAAGAGATAAACCGGCCCTTGAGGGATGCAATACAGTGAATGTACAGAATAAGGATGAAAGTGTTTGGAAGATTACCACATAGCGTTCCTTCATCATATTCACCAAACCGGCCTCATAATCTCGGCTTGTGTAAAGCCGGTTCAAGAATCCGGAATGAAGATCCTGAGTGGAAAGATTAACATAGCTTGACAAATCGGTTTTCCCTTTCCCCTTGCCCATAGCAGCAAATTCGTCCTTAGCAGTATGTTTCGATAAAGCAACTGGATTGCCTGGGGCGGTATAAGCAGTGCCAGTGATAATAACATCATCGCCACCTTTTGATGGGCTCGGCGTATTAACACTATCTGTGGTTGGGCTCGGCGAATTAGCAGCAGGGCTTGGCGGATTAGCAGTTGGAATCAGCGGATCAGCAGCTAGACTTGGAGGCATGACATGTGGACTTGATGTATCAACATGTGTAGCCGGGTCAGCTTCCGGCGGATTAGCATCAGTGGCTGGATCCGGTGGGGCAGAGTCATCCATAACAACATCAGTGTCTCTACTGGCGTCTTCTGGAGTCTTCTCCGTTTCAACTTCATCAGTAGGTTCATTGGTCTTGGCTTTCTTGCTCAACCGGCCCTTGGCACTATAAGATCAAAACAGAAGATTAGTATGGTAAACCGATACACGAAAGAAAAAGCTAAAGGACAGTATACTTACCCGGGGACGGTTTTAAGTGGAGGCAGCTGAGTGGTTGATGAACCGCCAAATGAGGAATTAGAGGACACTTGATAATTTGAGTTAGACGGATTAAGTGGGTTCCGGAAGCAACCCGCCAAGGGACAAGGCTTATTAAAAGAAGAAGAGACCTCTGGACGACGCTTCTGAGGGGGAGCGTGTGGTAAACCGGAGGAAGTGACCTGTTAACCACTGTGTCGGGTTGTGCGACGACCTTCTTGTTGCTGTGTCTTTAAAGAAAATTGTGGATCCAAATGAGCAAGTGGGTGAGAGCGTTTTACTTTCCGAACTGCACGACAAAATTTCTGAACCGGCACATGATCTGAACCAGAGGAAAGGGAGATTACCTCAACATGATCAGCGCAGCTGGCTTCCGCATCATCCTGATGATATTCATTGTTAATAAGGTGTATGAAAAATGAGCTAAGGGAGTCAAGTTCTACCTCTTGATCCGAATCTTCAATATTTTCGGGCGGATCAGCAGTTTCACCGGTCTTCTTCTTGGCTGCTCTCTTTATAACTTTGCTCTTGGCACGAGGAGCCCTTGCCGGTTTGTCTAAAGCTTTCCTTTTCCAAAAGGAGCTATTGACCTGGAAAATTAAAACAAAGTTTCATTAGAGCAATGTTAAAGCGAAGGCGGATCAAGAAAGCATAAGGTTAAAATCTTTACCGCTGGCGGTTTGTTGGAGGAGTAAAAAGGGGCCAGCCCAGTTTGGCTGCGTGCAGCGATCGGTTCATCTAGCATCTTCTTCATAGATTCTGTGACTTCATCATCAGTCATTTCTATCTCATTAAACCATTGAGGATCCTTGATATTGCCGGTATACTCATGCAACAATCCGGGGCGGCAGCTTAAAGGAAGGACACGCCACGCAACCCAACAGCGAACGAGGTCAACACCAGTTAAACCGTTGGCCAGGAGAGCCCGGAGCTTGGCGAGTTGAGGTGCATTGGCCTGTCGTTCCTTGGCGGTGAGCCGTGGAGGCAGGATGGACATTGCTGAGTCGGTGAGCACAGTAACCCGGTAAAGGATTTTCTCCAGCAGGGGCAGTGTTTTGACAATAGAACCAGGTTAGATTCTAGTCTTTCGGATGGCTGTGATGTTTGGCATGAGGAAAATCAACTTCTTTTCTTTTCTGAATCGACACACCACCAAGTTCAGTATTGGGGCCGTCAGAGAACTCAGTGCGATGGTTTAAGTGAAAGAAATCTCGGAAGAGCTCAACGGTTGGTTCCTCTTGAAGGTAAACTTCGCAGAATACTTGGAAGTTGCATATGTTGGACACAGAATTTGGTCCAATGTCCTGAGGATGGAGTTGAAAACTAGCAAGGACATCCCGGAAGAACTTTGATCCGGGAGGGCTGAATCCCTGGTCTAAGTGCTGCATAAATACAATCACTTCTCCGTCTTGAGGTTCAGGAAGGCACTCAGGGCCAGGGACTCGCCAATGAAGGACATTCTTGGAGGCTAATGCGCCAGTTACAACGTATCCATTAATTTGAGTCTCTGTGATCCGGGAAGGAGCCCAGTTGCAAGCTGAGAATTGCTTAGTCATTTTGGAGGATAAATTGTAAAAGAAATGCGAAAGGCCGGTTTAAGACACAATGTCGAGATGCTCTCAGCCGGTGTTAAACCGAAAAATTCAAAAGAAACAAATTTGGAAATTGAACCGGATACTGCTATCAAAGTCAGAATGGCGGTTTAAGTGAGGGCTAATGGTATCCAACGGATTACTAACTACTAAAGGTTAAACTGCCCCTAAACAGAAGAGGCAGAGCTGAAATCTACTAAGTGTTTACATAAACAGGTTTCACAATATGGCAGTATAATTTTGGATCTATCGAGGTTAATAATAGAAACTTTTACTAAGCCCTACAATGGCATTACGAAGAACAGAGAAGATCCAGATAGAGTGTTTTCAGGAACAACAAGATGCTGTGGTGCAGTAGACTAAGGTTATGCATCTAGCCGCAAAAGAAAACAATCGGGCCTAGCTAAGATTCAGTAGCGATGTCAAGGGAAAAGTGGACCGGTATTGATGAACGCCGATGAAGGAAGAACACGAAGTACTAATGGAGATCTAGGGTTAAGAGAAAGAAGCTTAACGGGACCACGCTGCAATGGAGGAGTGTCGCACGAGCTCTGGTCCAAACAGGGTGATGCAGCGGCCTAGGTTGGTGCAGATTCGAGGTCCGACGACGGCGGCGGCGGCGCGGGAGTTCTTCGGGTCGCGAGGAGGAAAACGAGAGGCAAGGGGGGAAATGGAAAGACCCCCGGGCTCTATTTATAAAGAAAAGGGGACAAGTGGCAAGCGCGAAAATCGAGGAGCCTGAAGTAGCGAAAGGGGGCGCAGCTGTCGCCTCGATCTTCGGGATATAATTAATGAAGGGTATCTTTTATGTAGAAGATGACATCATGATGATTTATTGCAGTGACAGAAGATGACATCATGGCGGTTCACCAAAATTTACAGGGAAAACATGGCGGTTTACAAGAGTCATTAGAAGATGCACGTGGAATTTGTCTAAGTGTTGAAGATTGACATGAACAGGTTCAAATCAATCTGGGGCCTAATGTTGAGGATATAACTACTGAGTATAAACCGCCCAGGAGGGGCCGGTTCACGCTCAACCATACCGAAGTCCATGAAGATAAGAAGATGGCGCTTTACTGATGAAGCTTCGAGGCCCAAGCCCAGAGGCGGATTAGGGCCCATAGAAGGTAAACCGTCATAGTTGTATACTTGTATTGTAAGTTAGGGAAAGGAAGAGACCGAGCTGAACACTTGTATGAGCCGGCCTCGGAACTCTGTAAACCGGCCGAGCGTCAACCTGTGTATATAAAGGGACGACCCGGCGGCGGTTCAGGGAGAACAGCCAACAACTCGAGACCCAGGCTAGCATGTTTGCTCCCTGGTCATCGAAACCCCAATAATCCCATCACAAACTAGACGTAGGCTTTTACCTTCATCGAAGGGGCCGAACTAGTATAACTCTCGTGTTCCTTGTCCGGTTTAACCCCTTTAGGCTAACCTCATTGCGATGGCTCCACGACTAAGTCCTGCTAGGACATCTGACGTGATATTTCCTTGACAGTTGGGTTGAGTCTTACTCAACTTTACACCTTGCAACACACGCAATAACTCTTTTTTTGGCTGTTCCATTTTGAACTACTTCAAAATCTTGTCAAGGTATGTACTCATTGAAAAATCTTATCAAGCATCTTAATCTATCTTTATCGATATTTATGCCCAATATGTAAGCAGCTTCATTGGGGTCTTTCATTGAAAAAACTCCTTTCAAACTCTCCTTTATGCTTTCCAAAAAATTCTACATTATTTCTGATCAACAATATGTCATTAACATATACTTATCAGAAAGGTTGTAGTGGTCCCATTCACTTTCTTGTAAATACAGACTTCAGCGCAAGTCTGTATAAAACTATATGCTTTGATCAACTCATCAAAGGTATATTCCAACTCCGAGATGCTTGCACCAGTCCATAGAGGGATCACTAGAGCTTGCACATTTGTTAGCACCTTTGGGATTGACAAAACCTTCTGGTTGCATCATATGTACCTTTTTTTAATAAATCCATTAAGGAATGCAGTTTTGATATCCATTTGCCAGATTTCATAAAATGCGGCAATTGCTAACATGATTCGGACAGACTTAAGCGTCGCTACGGGTGAGAAAGTCTCATCGTAGTCAACTCCTTTGAACTTGTCGAAAACCTTTTGCGACAATTCGAGCTTCGTAGATAGTAACACTACCATCACCGTCCATCTTCCTCTTGAAGATCCATTTATTTTCTATGGCTCGCCGATCATCGAGCAAGTCAACCAAAGTCCACACTTTGTTCACATACATGGATCCTATCTCAGATTTCATGGCCTCAAGCCATTTATTGGAATCTGGGCTCATCATCGCTTCTTCATAGTTCTTAGGTTCATCATGGTCTAGTAACATGACTTCCAGAACAGGATTACCGTACCACTCTGGTGCGGAACGTGCTTTGGTTGACCTACGAGGTTCAGTAGTAACTTGACCTGAAGTTTCATGATCATTATCATTAGCTTCCTCTCTAGTTGGTGTAGGCATCACGGGAACAGTTTTCTGTGATGACCTACTTTCCAATTCGAGGGAAGGTACAATTACCTCATCAAGTTCTACTTTCCTCCCACTCACTTCTTTCGAGAGAAACTCCTTCTCTAGAAAGGTTCCATTCTTGGCAACAAAGATCTTGCCTTCGGATCTGTGATAGAAGGTGCACCCAATTGTTTCCTTAGGGTATCCTATGAAGACGCACTTTTCCGATTTGGGTTCGAGCTTATCAGGCTGAAACCTTTTGACATAAGCATTGCTACCCCAAACTTTAAGAAATGACAGCTTAAGTTTATTGCCAAACCACAGTTCATACGTGTTGTCTCAACGGATTTTGACGGTGCCCTATTTAACATGAATGCAGTTGTCTCTAATGCATAACCCCAAAACAATAGTGGTAAATCGGTAAGAGACATCATAGATCGCATCATATCTAATAAAGTATAGTTACGATGTTCGGACACACCATTACGCTATGGTGTTCCAGGTAGCGTGAGTTTTGAAACTATTCCACATTGTTTTAAATGAAGGTCAAACTCGTAGCTCAAATATTCGCCTCCACGATCAGATCGTAGAAACTTTATTTTCTTGTTATGATGATTCTCCACTTCACTCTGAAACTCTTTGAACTTTTCAAATGTTTCAGACTTGTGTTTCATTAAGTAGATATACCCATATCTGCTTAAATCATTTGTGAAGGTCAGAAAATAACGATACCCGCCGCATGCCTCAACACTCATTGGACCGCACACATTGGTATGTATTATTTCCAATAAGTCATTGGCTCGCTCCACTGTTCCAGAGAATGGAGTTTAATCATCTTGCCCATGGTTCGCAAGTATCAAATGATTCATAATCAAGTGATTCCAAAATCCCATCAGCATGGAGTTTCTTCATGCGCTTTACACCAATATGACCTAAACGGCAGTGCCACAAATATGTTGCACTATCATTATAAACTTTGCATATTTTGACATCAATATTATGAATATGTGTATCACTATAATCGAGATTCGATAAACCATTAACATTGGGTGTATGACCATTGAAGGTTTTATTCATGTAAACAGAATAACAATTATTATCGGTCTTAAATGAATAATTGTATTGCAATAAACACGACCCTATCTTGTTCATGCTCAACGCAAACACCAAATAACATTTATTTAGGTTCAACACTAATCCCGAAAGTATAGGGAGTGTGCGATGATGATCATATCAATCTTGGAATCACTTCCAGCACACATCATCACTACACCCTCAACTAGTCTCAATTTATTCTGTAACTCCTGTTTCTAGTTATTAATCTTAGCAACCGAACATGTATCAAATACCCAGGGGCTACTACGAGCACTAGTAAGGTACACATCAATAACATGTATATCAAATATACCTTTGTTGACTTTGCCATCCTTCTTATCCGCCAAATATTTGGGGTAGTTCTGCTTCCAGTGGCCATTCCCTTTTGAAGTAGAAGCATTCAAATTCCAGCTTCTTCACGGGAGTGACAACTTGCTTGCCATACTTCTTGAATTTCCCTTTCTTTCCTTTTGCCATTTTTCTTGAAACTAATCTTGTTATCCATCAACACTTGATGCTCTTTCTTGATTTCTACCTTCGCTGATTTTAGCATCGTGAAGAGCTCGAGAATCTTTTTCGTTATCCTTTGCACATTAGAGTTCATCACGAAGTTCTAGTAGCTTGGTGATAGTGACTAGAGAACTCTGCCAATCACTATCTTATCTAGAAGATTAACTCCCACTTGATTCAAGTGATTATAGTGTCTAGACATTCTCAGCACATGCTCACTAGCTGAGCTATTCTCCTCCATCTTGTAGGCAAAGTACTTGTTAGAGGTCTCATACCTCTCGACACGGGCATGAGTCTGAAACACCAATTTCAGCTCTTGGAACATCTCATATACTCTGTGGCGTTTAAAATGTCTTTGAAGCTCCAATTCTAAGCCGTAAAGCATGGTGCACTAAACTATCAAGTAGTCATCATATCGAGTTTGCCAAACGTTCATAACGTCTACATCTACTCCTGCAATAGGTTTGTCACCTAGCGGTGCATCAAGGACATAATTCTTCTGTGCAATAATGAGGATAATCCTCAGATCACGGACCCAGTCCGCATCATTGCTACTATCATCTTTCAACTTGGTTTTTCTTTAGGAACATATTAGAAAACATAGGAGAGCTACAGTGCGAGCTCTTAATCTACAACACAGATATGCAAATACTATCAGGACTAAATTCTTGATAAATTAAAGTTCAATTAATCAAATTACTTAAGAACTCCCACTTAAACTAACATCCCTCAAGTCATCTAAGTGTAACGTGATCCAAATCAACTAAACCATGTCCGATCATCACGTGAGATGGAGCAGTAATCAATGGTGAACATCTCTATGTTGATCATATCTACTATAAGATTCACGTTCGACCTTTTAGTCTCAAGTGTTCTGAGGCCATGTCTGGACATGCTAGGCTCGTCAAGTTTAACCCGAGTATTCCGCATGTGCAAAACTGGCTTGCACCCGTTGTATGTGAATGTAGAGCCTATCACACCCGATTATCACGTGGTGTCTCAGCACGAAGAACTTTTGCAACGGTGCATATTCAGGGAGAACACTTATACCTTCAAATTTAGTTAAGGGATCATCTTGTAATGCTACTGCCGTACTAAGCAAAATAAGATGCAGAAAGATAAACATCGCATGCAATCAAAATATGTGACATGATATGGCCATCATCATCTTGTGCTTTTGATCTCCATCTCCAAAGCAACTCATGATCTCCATCGTCACCGGCTGGACACCTTGATCTCCATCGTAGCATCGTGGTCGTCTGGCCAACTATTGCTTCTACAACTATCGCTATCGCTTAGTGATAAAGTAAAGCAATTACATGGCGTTTGCATTTCATACAATAAAGCGACAACCATAAAGGCTCCTGTGAGTTGTCGATAACTTTTACAAAACATGATCATCTCATACAACAACGTATATCACATCATGTCTTGACCATATCACATCACAACATGCCCTGCAAAAACAAGTTAGACGTCCTCTACTTTGTTGATGCAAGTTTTATGTGGCTGCTACAGGCTTCTAGCAAGGACCATTCTTACCTACGGCACGAAACCACAACGGTGATTTATCAAATTTGTTGTTTTAACCTTCAACAAGGACCGGCCGCAGTCAAATTCGATTCAACTAAAGTTGGAGAAACAGACACCCACCAGCCACCTTTATGCAAAACTACTTGCATGTATGTCGGTGGAACCGGTCTCATGAACATGGTCATGTAAGGTTGGTCCGGGCCGCTTCATCCAACAATACCACCGAATCAAAATACTACATTGGTGGTAAGCAGTATGACGATTGATACGTCTCCAATGTATCTACTTTTCCAAACACTTTTGCCCTTGTTTTGGACTCTAACTTGCATGATTTGAATGAAACTAACCCGGACTGACGCTTTTTTCAGCATAACTGCAATGATGTTGTTTTATGTGTAGAAAACAAAAGTTCTCGGAATGTCCTGAAAATCCACGGAGGCACTTTTTGGAAAATATAAAAAATACTGGCAAAAGAATCAAGACGAGGGGGCCCACACCCTATCCACGAGGGTGGGGGCGCGCCCACCCCCTAGGCGCGCCCCCTATCTCGTTGCCCCCCTGAGGCTCTGCCGGCCTCAACTCCAACTCCATATATTCCGTCTCGCGGACAAAAAAATCAGAGAGAAAGTTTCATTGTGTTTTACTATGCGGACCAGCCGCCAAGCCCTAATCTCTCTTGGGAGGGCTGATCTGGAGTCCGTTCGGGGCTCCGGAGAGGGGGATTCGTCGCTGTCATCATCATCAACCATCCACCATCACCAATTTCATGATGCTCACCGCCGTGCGTGAGTAATTCCATCGTAGGCTTGCTGGACGGTAATGGGTAGGATGAGATTTACCATGTAATCAAGTTAGTTTTTTTAGGGTTTGATCCCTAGTATCCACTATGTTCTGAGATAGATGTTGCTATGACTTTGCTATACTTAATGCTTGTCACTAGGGCCCGAGTGCCATGATTTCAGATCTGAACCTATTATGTTTTCATGAATATATGTGTGTTCTTGATCCTATCTTGCAAGTCTATAGTCACCTATTATGTGTTATGATCCGACAACCCGAAGTTACAATAATCGGGATACTTCTCGGTGATGACCGTAGTTTGAGGAGTTCATATATTCACTATGTGCTAATGCTTTATTCCAGTTCTCTATTAAAAGGAGGCCTTCATATCCCTTACTTTCCGCTAGGACCCCGCTGCCACGGGAGCAAGTTCTTTTCCATAAGCACATATGACTATTTACGGAGTACATGCCTACATTACATTGATGAATTGGAGCTAGTTCTGTGTCACCCTATGCTATAGCTATTACATGAGGAATTGCATCCGACATAATTATTCATCACTGATCAATTGCCTACGAGCTTTTCACATCTTGTGTTTCGCTTATTTACTTTTCCGTTGCTATTGTTACTATCACTACAAAACCCAAAAACATTACTTTTGCTACTGTTACCTTTATTATGATACCACTTTGCTACTAAATACTTTGCTGCAGATACTAATTTATCCAGGTGTGGTTGAATTGACAACTCAACTGCTAATACTCAATAATATTCTTTGGCTCCCCTTGTGTCGAATCAATAAATTTGGGTTGAATACTTTACCCTCTAAAGCTGTTGCGATCCCCTACACTTGTGGGTTATCAAGACTAATTTATGGCGCCGTTGCCGGGGAGCATAGCTCTATTCTCTGAGTCACTTGGGATTTATATCTGTCGATCACTATGAGGAACTTGAAAGACGAAAGAACCAAGATTTTGCCCTCAACTATGAGGGGAGGTAAGGAACTGCCATCTAGCTCTGCACTAGATTCTCCTTCTATTATTAGTAAACTTGCGACACCTAAACCTACTACTAGTATGAATTCTGATATGTTGCATGGTATTGATGATGCCACTTCTACTTTGCATGAAACTACTTCTGTGCGTGATACTACTTTGCCATTAGGTGAATTTCTTGATGAACAACTTGCTAGGGCTAGAGAGAATGAAATTATTAAAGATGCTATAATTGATGATAGTGATGATGAAAGTTCTCCCAATGATTATGAATTGCCAGTTGTTCCTGAGGGTGATGTTATGAATGAAGAAGCTGCTAGAGCTATCTTTGCTTGCAATGATAGATATGATCTTAAAAGTTATTATGGAAGCAACAGTCTCTTAGTGCTAGAATGAAACCTGACCTTGCTTTTGCTACTTCACCTATTTGTGTTACTGATAAGGATTATGAATTCTCTGTTGATCCTGAGAGTATTACTTTGGTTGAATCTGATCCTTTTTATGGCCTTGAATCTGAAACTGTTGTGGCACATCTTACCAAGTTGAATGATATAGCCACCCTGTTTACTCACGATGATAAATCTCGCTATTATTATATCCTTAAGATATTTCCGTTCTCATTAAAGGGTGATGCTAAGACTTGGTATAATTCTCTTGCTCCTGGTTGTGTGCGTAGTCCCCGGGATATGATTTATTACTTCTCTGCTAAATATTTACCTGCTCATAAGAAACAAGCTTCCTTGCAGGAAATATATAATTTTGTGCAAATCGAAGAAGAGAGTCTCCCACAAGCTTGGGGGAGGCTTCTCCGATTACTTAATGCTTTGCCTAATCATCCTCTTAAGAAAAATGAAATACTTGATATCTTTTATAATGGACTAACCGATGCTTCTAAGGACTACTTGGATAGTTGTGCTGGTTGTGTTTTCAGGGAGAGAACAGTCGACGAAGCTGAATTACTATTGAATAATATGTTGACTAATGAAAATGATTGGACTCTTCCTGAGCCAATTCCTGAGGAAATTCCTGAACCAATTGAGCCAACTCCTGAACCTATTCCTAAACCCACTCCGAAGAAGAGAGGTGTTCTATTCCTCAGTCTTGAAGATATGCAAGAGGCAAAGAAATCAATGAAAGAAAAAGGTATTAAAGCTGAATATGTTAAGAATTTACCACCTATTGAAGAAATACATGGTCTTAATATACCGCCTGTTGAAGAACCACATTGTCTCGATAACCCGACATAGGTAGTAAGGTAAATTCTCTCTATATATATGATAAAGTTGAAATCCCCTCTACTAAATTTCATAGCCCATGCTTAGATGAATTGGATGACTTTATGGCTAGACAAGAAAGTTTTAATGCTTATGTTGGTAGAGAGTTAAAGAACAATGCTTTCGAGATAGGACGCGTGAGGGATAATATGGCTAGAGTTAAAGGTGAACTCAAACTCATTAGCAAATACGCTTCTATGGTTGCTACTCAAGCTGAGTAAGTACTTAAAGCTCAAAATGATTTGCTTGATGAATTAAATAATAAAAATGACTTTGCTGTTAGAGTGGCTACTAGAACTGGTAGAAAGACTCAGGAACCTTTGTATCCTGAAGGCCACCCTAAGAGAATTGAGCAAGATTCTCAGAGAACTAATTTAGAGGCACCTAGTTCTTCTAAAAAGAAGAAAAAGAAAAACGATAGGACTTTGCATGCTTCTAGTGAACCTACTGTAGACACACCTGAGAATCCCAATGATATTTCTATTTCTGATGCTGAAACACAATCAGGTGATGAACATGAACCTAGTGATAATGTTAATGATAATGTTAATGATAATGTTCATGTTGAAGCTCAACCTAGCAAAAACAATGAAGTAGAGATTGAACCTGCTGTTGATCTTGATAACCCACAATCAAAGAATCAACATTATGATAAGAGAGATTTTGTTGCTAGGAAGCACGGTAGAGAAAGAGAACCATGGTTTCAGAAACCCATGCCCTTTCCTCCTAAACCATCCAAGACAAAGGATGATGAGGATTTTGAGGGCTTTGCTGAAATGATTAGACCTATTTTCTTACGTATGCGCTTAACTAATATGCTTAAAGTAAATCCTTATGCTAAGTATATGAAGGATATCATTACAAATAAAAGAAAGATACCGGAAGCTGAAATTTCCACCATGCTTGCTAATTATACTTTTAAGGGTGGAATACCAAAGAAACTTGGAGATCCGGGGGTACCATTTATACCATGCTCCATTAAAAGAAATTATGTTAGAACTGCTTTATGTGATCTGGGAGCCCGTGTTAGTGCTATGCCTCTCTCTTTATATCATAGACTTGAATTGAATAAGTTGACATCTACTGAAATATCTTTGCAAATGGCTGATAAATCAACTGCTATACATGTCGGTATTTGTGAGGATGTGCCTGTTGTGGTTGCAAATGTCACTATCTTAACGGACTTTGTTATTCTTGATATTCCCGAGGACGATAGTATGTCGATTATCCTTGGTAGACCCTTTTTGAATCTGCGCAGGGCTGTTATTGATTGCAACAAAGGCAATGTCACTTTTCATGTTAATGGTAATGAGCATACGGTACACTTTCCGAGGAAACAATATCAAGTTCATAGCATCAATTCTATTGGAAAAGTTCCAACTATCATTATTGGAGGTTTTGAATTTCCACTTCCTACTGTCAAGAAAAAGTATGATATTCTTATTGTTGGGGATTTTCATATCCCAGTTGAGGTAACTTAGTGTTATTCGAAATTTCTCCGGTTCCGTGCTATTCGAAATGAGTTTGTTAACAAGACTTGATCAACCTTGTTCATGAGATGGATGAAACTAGAAGGCACAACCTTCTATACCCTCTTTTTACTTTCTGTTATTTAGAATAAATAAAGCAAAAATAGTATTATACGTCTGTTTTCTGAATTATCCGTGCATTAAAAAATCCCAAAAATAAAAGTGCTCCAAATGCCCTGCAAATTTAGTATGATTTTTATGGAATATTTGAGGATTTTAGGCACTGAAATCACTGCAGGAGGGGCAAGCACCAGGCCACGAGAGTGGAGGGCGCGCCCACCTACCCTGGGCGCGCCCCCCTGTCTCGTGGGCCCCTGGTAACCCCCGCTCCACTTATGCCAGCACCCACACGCTCCATCTTTTTCCCAAAAAAATCCCCATCCAGCTCAAGCACGAGTTCTAGCTCGTTTTGCTGCGATTTTCGATCTCCTTGCTCAAAGCTCCATTCACAAAACTTCTTTGGGAGATTGTTGCTTGGTATGTGACTCCTCCATTGTTCCAATTAGTTTTTGTTCTAGTGCTTTATTCATTGCAAATTTTTGTTGGATAGGTGACCATGTTCTTGAGCTTGCATGTCAAATTTATGAGGTCCCAACTAATTCTAATGCTTGATATAGGCTCTAGGCACTTATAGGAGTAGTTGCTACCAATCTTGTTTAGTTTTATTCACTTTTAATTTGAAGTTACTAAAATTTCAGAAATTTTCATAAAATGTTAAGGAGACTTTTGAGGGGCTCTTCTAGCCAAGGCTCTCGGGAAAAACAAGCTAAAGAGAAGGAAAAAAGCCAAGTATAATCTTCCTCGCGTAGCGGAAGTACAACCGTGTGAATGGCCATGTGATAATTTCTTGAAAGAAGTTGGAATTCATAAAGATTTTTATTCTTTGATCGAGAATGCAGACCTCACCGATTTCCTTCACGACCGGATCGATCAGTATCTCTTTCTTACCAATATTTCGTGCAAAAGTTTTATTATTATCCTAAGAAGTCACCGCCTTCAGTATCATTTCATTTATGTGATGAATTCAGATAAATGTCTTTACGTAATTTTTGCGCGGTATGTAGGATACCCTTTGAGGGAGAATTAGAGGGACCCCATCACAAAGATGTGGATGGCTTTGTTAACACTATCACTGTAGAGGATCCAAAGAAGGGTTCCGATGCAAAAATCTCTAGCATACACTTTCCTGTTTTATGCTACTTTGCCATATTTGCTAGTAGATGCTCGATTGGTCGTGGAAATAGTGGAAACTTTAGTGTTCCTGATATTATCATTCTTCAACATGCCTTGTTTGGAGATAATAGTTTTAGTATGGGTGACGTCATTGCTAAACGGCTAAGCCTGAATCGTACAAAAGGCCCCATATTTGGAGGTATCTATGCTTCACGTCTTGCTAGACATTTTAAGATACCCATTAGGCACCATGAGAAAGAGGAGACAAAATTGGCTCCTTACATTTTAGATAACAAGAGCATGGTAGCACATGCGTTTATTGTTGACAACAAAGAGAAGATGCTCTTGTATAACCTAAGATTTAATAAGAAAGACAACGACACTGTTATTTTGCCTGCGCCTCTATTGTTTGATTTGATTGCAGATAGTTTTCTTATTACACCAGAAGCGGTGTACGCTCATCGAGGCCAAGCATCCACTCCAGAACCTGAACCTGAGCCGGAACCTGAACTGGACCCTTATCGTGCATCATCTTACCAGTGGGATCCGGAGATGGCCAGCTAGTGGTATCCTGATTACACCTCTCAGTACGACCCCAGCTACAACTACGGATATCAGCTAGACAGTCCTTGGTACTAGACCAACTTAGGCCAAAAGCCTAAGTTTGGGGGAGTACGTATTTCTCACCGACTTTACATTCATGTTCACACACTATTCTAGTCGTCAGTGCTCATACTCTTTCATTGTATTATCCATGCTAGTTTCATTTCCTTTTTCTCGCTTTCTTCTTGTGTCTTTGATAAACCTTAAGAAAAAACCAAAAAAATAGTTAGTTTAATTTCCATGCTTGTGGTAGAAATTGAAATGAAAACCCAAAAATATTTCTAGTTCTTCTTCTTACTTTTTGGGAGCTTTCCCGTGTAAATAGTTTTATTTTCTTTTCTTTCCTTTGGGGGTCGAGAAGACCATATTGAAAATGTTTAGTGGCTCCCATATGCATGATTATTTATTTAATTTAGAGCCCATATTACCCTGTCTTCTCTCTTGAGTTGAATGCTTGCAGATTCCAGCTTAGTCCAATGCACATGCACTATTATTATTATACACATCGTTCAGTCGTGCAAGTGAAAGGCAATAATGACGATATATGATGGACTTATTGAGATGAGAAAAGCTGATATGAACTCGACCTCTCTTGTTTTTGTAAATATGATGAGTTCATCGTTTCTGATTCAGCTTATTATGAAGTAAACATATTTGCAATGACATTTAGAGATTATCGTTGCTTGTGCCATGCTTGATTAGCTATGAGTTATAATGGTTTACCTTGCGTGCCAACATGCTATTAGAATGATTATGATGTGGTATGATGGGATGGTATCCTCCTTTGAATGAATTGAGTGACTTGACTTGGCACATGTTCACGCATGTAGTTGAAACAAATCAACATAGCCTTCATGATACCCTACTCATGCTTGTACTTGGTGTAAATTAATTTTAATGCATGTTTATGACTGTTGTCGCTCTCTCAGTTGGTCGCTTCCAAGTCTTTTGCTAGCCTTCACCTGTACTAAGCGGGAATACTGCTTGTGCATCCAAACTCCTTAAAACCCCAAAGTTGTTCCATATGAGTCCACCATACCTACCTATATATATGCGGTATTTACCTGTCGTTCCAAGTAAATTTGTATGTGCCAAACTCTAAACCTTCAAATGAAATTTTGTTTTGTATGCTCGAGCAGCTCATGTTTCAACTAGGGCTGCCTATATCTTCCATGCTAGGTGGGTTATTCTCAAGAGAGTGGACTCCGCTCCTCATTCGTGAGAAAGGGCGTGCAGGGATGCCCAGTCCCATGATCCAAAAAGATCAAAGCAAACCAAAATAATTAAACAAAACTCCCCCAGGGCTGTTGTTAGTTGGAGGCACTCGTTGTTTCGAGCAAGCCATGGATTGATGCTTGTTGGTGGTTGGGGAGTATAAACTTTTACCATTCTGTTTGGGAACTGCCTATAATGCACGTAGTATGGAAAGATACAGCCATCTCATAGTTGTTGCGTTGAGAGCGAAAGTATGCCGCTCAAAATGTTATTCAATCTCTATTTTAAAATCAAACTCTGGCACCTCTACAAATCCCTGCTTCCCTCTGCAAAGGGCCTATCTATTTACTTTTATGTTGAGTCATCACCCTTCTTATTAAAAGGCACCCGCTGGAGAGCACACTGTCATTTGCATTCATTACTATTGGTTTATATTGGGTATGACTTGACTGGATCTCTACCCTGAATTACTATGTTTAGTCAGTTCCTGATCTTTAAAGGTGCTCTGCATTTATGTTGTGTGGTCTCAGAAAGGGCTAGCGAGATACCATTTTGTTATATCATGTTATGATTGTTTTGAGAAAGTGTTGTCATCCGAGTTTTATTATTATGGCTTGCTAGTTGATTATCTTATTGATATGAGTAATTGTGAGACCTGGGTGTTATTATGAGTATGGTTAGTTCATAATATTTGCTGAAATCTGAATGCTGGCTTTGCATGTTTACAACAACAAGAGCAAACAGAGTTTGTAAAAGTTTTTCTTTATCACTTTCAGTTCATCAACTGAATTGCTTGAGGACAAGCAAAGGTTTAAGCTTGGGGGAGTTGATACGTCTCCAACGTATCTACTTTTCCAAACACTTTTGCCCTTGTTTTGGACTCTAACTTGCATGATTTGAATGAAACTAACCCGGACTGACGCTATTTTCAGCAGAATTACCATGATGTTGTTTTATGTGTAGAAAACAAAAGTTCTCGGAATGTCCTGAAAATCCATGGAGGCACTTTTTGAAAAATATAAAAAATACTGGCGAAAGAATCAAGACCGGGGGCCACACCTGTCCACGAGGTGGGGCGCACCCACCTGGGCGCGCGCCCCCTGTCTCGTGGGCCCCCTGAGGCTCCGCCGACCTCAACTCCAACTCCATATATTCCGTCTCGCGGAGAAAGAAATCAGAGAGAAAGTTTCATCGCGTTTTACGATACGGAGCCACCGCCAAGCCCTAATCTCTCTCGGGAGGGCTGATCTGGAGTACGTTCGGGGCTCCGGAGAGGGGGATTCGTCGCCGACGTCATCATCAACCATCCTCCATCACCAATTTCATGATGCTCACCGCCGTGCGTGATTAATTCCATCGTAGGCTTGCTGGACGGTGATGGGTTGGATGAGATTTACCACGTAATCAAGTTAGTTTTGTTAGGGTTTGATCCCTAGTATCCACTATGTTCTGATATTGATGTTGCTATGACTTTGCTATGCTTAATGCTTGTCACTAGGGCCCGAGTGCCATGTTTTCAGATCTGAACCTATTATGTTTTCATGAATATATGTGTGTTCTTGATCCTATCTTGCAAGTCTATAGTCACCTATTATTTGTTATGATCGGACAACCCCGAAGTGACAATAATCAGGATACTTCTCGGTGATGACCGTAGTTTGAGGAGTTCATGTATTCACTATGTGCTAATGCTTTGTTCCGGTTCTCTATTAAAAGGAGGCCCTAATCTCCCTTAGTTTCTGCTAGGACCCCACTGCCACGGGAGGGTAGGACAAAAGATGTCATGCAAGTTCTTTTCCATAAGCACGTATGACTATTTACAGAATACATGCCTACATTACATTGATGAAAATGAGCTAGTTCTGTGTCACCCTATGTTATAGCTATTACATGAGGAATCGCATCCGACATAATTATCCATCACTGATCCAATGCCTACGAGCTTTTCACATCTTGTGTTTCACTCATTTACTTTTCCGTTGCTATTGTTACTATCACTAAAAAAACCAAAAGCATTACTTTTGCTACCGTTACCTTTATAATCATACCACTTTGCTACTAAATACTTTGCTGCAGATACTAAGTTATCTAGGTGTGGTTGAATTGAGAACTCAACTGCTAATACTCAATAATATTCTTTGGCTCCCCTTGTGTCGAATCAATAAATTTGGGTTGAATACTTTACCCTCGAAAGCTGTTGCGATCCCCTACACTTGTGGGTTATCAACGATCACCGCCCACAACTCTTTGTGTTCTACTCATGCATATCATCTACGCATAGACCTGGCTCGGATGCTATTGGGGAACGTAGAATACAATTTCAAAAAAATTCCTACGATCACGCAAGATCTATCTATGAGATGCATAGCAACGAGAGGGGGAGAGTGTGGCCACGTACCCTCATAGACCGAAAGCGGAAGCATTAGTTAACGCGGTTGATGTAGTCGAACGTCTTCATGATCCAACCAATCCAAGTACCGAATGTACGGCACCTCCGTGTTCAGCACACGTTCAGCTCGATGATGTCCCTCGAACTCTTGATCTAGTAGAGGGTCGAGGGAGAGTTCCGTCAGCATCACAGTGTGGTGATGGTGTTGGTGATGTGATCCGTGCAGGGCTTCGCCTAAGCACTACGCTATGACCGGAGAAGTAAACTGTGGAGGGGGGCACCGCACACGGCTAAGAGAGCAATTGATTTGTCTTTGGGGTGCACCCTGCCCATGTATATAAACGAGGGGAGGAGGGGCAGCCGGCCGAGAGGGGGTGCGCCAAGGGTGGGGAATCCTAATAGGACTCCTAGTCCTAGTAGGATTCCCCCTTCCATTCCGGAGAAGGGGGAAGGGGAAAGAGGTGGAGGAGAAGAAGGAAAGGGGGGCCGCGCAACCCACCATAGTGCAATTCGGTTTGGGCTTGGGGGGTGTGTGCCTCCACTTTGTCACCGGCCTCCTCTCTCCACTAGGGCCCATGAAGGCCCAATAGTCCCCGGGGGGTTCCGGTAACCTCCCGATACTATGAAACTTATCTGACACTTCCCAAAACCATTCCGGTGTCCGAACGTAACCTTCAAATATATCAATCTTTACCTCTCGACCATTTCGAGACTCCTCGTCATGTCCGTGATCTCATCCGGGACTCCGAACAAACTTCAGTCACCAAAACACATAACTCATAATACAAATCGTCATCGAACGTTAAGCGTGCGGAGCCTATGGGTTCGAGAACTATGTAGACATGATCGAGACACATCTCCGATCAATAACCAATAGCATAACCTGGATGCTCATATTGGCTCCTACATATTCTACGAAGATCTTTATCAGTCAAACCGCACAACAACATACGTTGTTCCTTTTGTCATTGGTATGTTACTTGTCCGAGATTCGATCGTCGGTATCACCATACCTGTTCAATCTCATTACCGGCAAGTCTCTTTACTCGTTCCGTAATGCATCATCTTGTACCTAACTCATTAGTCACATTGCTTGCAAGGCTTATAGTGATGAGCATTACCGAGAGGGCCCAGAGATACCTCTTCGATACACGGAGTGACAAATCCTATTCTCGATCTATGCCAACCCAACAAACACCTGCGGAGACACCTGTAGAGCATCTTTAAAATCACCCAGTTATGTTGTGGTGTTTGATAGCACACAAGGTGTTCCTCCAGTATTCAGGAGTTGCATAATCTCATAGTCAGGGGAACATGTATAAGTCATGAAGAAAGCAATAACAATAAAACTTAACGAGCATTATGCTAAGCTAATGGATGGGTCTTGTCCATCACATCATTCTCTAATGATGTGATCCCATTCATCAAATGACAACACATGTCTATGATCAAGAAACATAGCCATCTTTGATTAACGAGCTAGTCAAGTAGAGGCATAATAGGGACACTATGTTTCATCTATGTATTCACACCTATACTAAGTTTTTGGTTAATACAATTCTAGCATCAATAATAAACATTTATCATGATATAAGGAAATATAAGTAACAACTTTATTATTGCCTCTAGGGCATATTTCCTTTCAGTCTCCCACTTGCACTAGAGTCAATAATCTAGATTACATAGTAATGATTCTAACACCCATGGAGTCTTGGTGCGGATCATGTTTTGCTCGTGGAAGAGGCTTAGTCAACGAGTCTACAACATTCAGATCTGTATGTATCTTGTAAATCTCTATGGCTCCCTCCTTGACTTGATCGCGGATGGAATTGAAGTGTTTCTTGATGTGTTTGGTTCTCTTGTGAAATCTGGATTCCTGTGCCAAGGCAATTGATCCAGTATTGTCACAAAAGATTTTCATTGGACCTGATGCACTAGGTATTACACCTAGATCGGATATGAACTCCTTCATCCAGACTCCTTCATTTGCTGCTTCCGAAGAAGCTATATATTCCGCTTCACACGTAGATCCCTCCACGACGCTCTGCTTGGAACTGCACCAACTGATAGCTCCGCCATTCAATATAAATATGTATCCAGTTTGCGACTTAGAGTCATCCGGATCAGTGTCAAAGCTTGCATCGACGTAACCATTTATGACAAGCTCTTTGTCACCTCCATAAACGAGAAACATATCCTTAGTCTTTTTCAGATATTTCAGGATGTACTTGACCGCTGTCCAGTGATCCACTCCTGGATTACTTTGGTACCTCCCTACTAAACTTATAGCAAAGCACACATCAGGTCTGGTACACAGCATTGCATACATGATAGAACCTATGGCTGAGGCATAGGGAATGACTTTCATTTTCTCTCTATCTTCTGCAGTAGTCGGGCATTGAGTCTGACTCAACTTCACACCTTGTAACACAGGAAAGAACCCTTTCTTTGACTGATCCATTTTGAACTTCTTCAAAACTTTATTAAGGTATGTGCTTTTTGAAAGTCCAATTGAGCGTCTTAATCTATCTCTATAGATCTTGATGCCCAATATATAATTAGCTTCCCCGAGGTCTTTCATTGAAAAATTCTTATTCAAGTATCCTTTTAGGCTACCCAGAAATTCGGTATTATTTCCAATCAGCAATATGTCATCCACATATAATATTAGAAATGCTACAGAGCTCCCACTCACTTTCTTGTAAATACAGGCTTCTCCAAAAGTCTGTATAAAACCATATGCTTTGATCACATTATCAAAGCATATATTCCAACTCCGAGAGGCTTGCACCAGTCCATAAATGGTCCGCTGGAGCTTGCACACTTTGTTAGCACCTTTCGGATCGACAAAACCTTCTGCTTGCATCATATACAACTCTTCTTTAAGAAATCCATTAAGGAATGCAGTTTTGACATCCATTTGCCAAATTTCATAATCATAAAATGCAGCAATTTCTAACATGATTCGGACGGACTTAAGAATCGCTACTGGTGAGAAGGTCTCATCGTAGTCAACCCCTTGAACTTGTCGAAAACCTTTCGCAACAAGTCGAGCTTTGTAGACAGTAACATTACCGTTAGCTTCAGTCTTCTTCTTGAAGATCCATTTATTTTCTATGGCTTGCTGATCATCGGGCAAGTCCACCGAAGTCCATATTTTGTTCTCATACATGGATCCCTTCTCAGATTTCATGGCCTCAAGCCATTTTGCGGAACCCGGGCTCATCATCACTTCCTCATAGTTCGTAGGTTCATCATGGTCTTTTAACATGACTTCCAGAATAGGATTTCCGTACCACTCCGGTGCGGACCGTACTCTGGTTGACCTACGATGTTTGGTAGTAACTTGATCTGAAGTTTCATGATCATCATCATTAGCTTCCTCACTAATTGGTGTAGGAATCACTGGAACTGATTTATGTGATAAACTACTATCCAATATGGGAGAAGTTACAATTACCTCATCAAGTTCTACTTTCCTCCCACTCACTTCTTTCGAGAGAAACTCCTTCTCTAGAAAGGATCCATTCTTAGCAATGAATATTTCTCCTTCGGATCTGTGACAGAAGGTGTACCCAACAGTTTCTTTTGGGTATCCTATGAGGACGCATTTCTCCGATTTGGGTTCGAGCTTATCAGGTTGAAGCTTTTTCGCATAAGCATCGCATCCCCAAACTTTATGAAACGACAACTTAGGTTTCTTGCCAAACCACAGTTCATATGGTGTCGTCTCAATGGATTTAGATGGTGCCCTATTTAACGTGAATGCATCCGTCTCTAAAGCATAACCCCAAAATGATAGCGGTAAATCAGTAAGAGATATCATAGATCGCACCATATCTAATAAAGTACGGTTATGACGTTTGGACACACCATTACGCTGTGGTGCTCTAGGTGGCGTGAGTTGCGAAACTATTCCACATTGTTTCAAATGAAGACCAAAATCGTAACTCAAATATTCGCCTCCACGATCATACCGTAGAAACTTTATTTTCTTGTTACGATGGTTTTCCACTTCACTCAGAAATTCTTTGAACTTTTCAAATGTTTCAGACTTATGTTTCATTAAGTTGATATACTCATATCTGCTCAAGTCATCTGTGAAGGTCAGAAAATAACGATACCCGCCGCGAGCCTCAACACTCATTGGACCGCATACATCGGTATGTATTATTTCTGATAAGTCAGTGGCTCGCTCCATTGTTCCGAAGAACGGAGTCTTAGTCATCTTGCCCATAAGGCAGGGTTCGCAAGCACCAAGTGATTCATAATCAAGTGATTCCAAAAGCCCATCATAATGGAGTTTCTTCATGCGCTTTACAAAAATATGAACTAAACGACAATGACACAAATAAGTTGCACTTTCATTACTAACTTTGCATCTTTTGGCTTCAATATTATGAACATATGTATCACTACGATCGAGATTCAACAAAAATAGACCACTCATCAAGGGTGCATGACCATAAAAGATATTACTCATATAAATCAAACAACCATTATTCTCTAATTTAAATGAATGACCGTCTTGCATCAAACAAGATCCAGATATAATGTTCATGCTCAACGCTTGCACCAAATAACAATTATTCAGGTCTAAAACTAATCCCGAAGGTACCTGTCGAGGTAGAGTGCCGATGGCGATCACATCAACCTTGGAACCATTTCTGACACGCATCGTCACCTCGTCCTTAGCCAATCTTCGTTTAATCCATAGCCCCTATTTCAAGTTGCAAATATGAGCAACGGAACCAGTATCAAATACCCAAGCGCTACTACGAGCATTTGTAAGGAACACATCAATAACATGTATATCAAATATACCTTTCACTTTGCCATCCTTCTTATCCACCAAATACTTGGGACAGTTCCGCTTCCAGCGACTAGTCCCTTTGAAGTAGAAGCACTCAATTTCAGGCATAGGTCCAGACTTGGGCTTCTTCCCGGGAGTAGCAACTTCCTTGTTATTCTTCTTGAAGTTCCCCTTCTTCCCTTTCCCCCTTTCCTTGAAACTAGTGGTCTTGCTAACCATCAACAGTTGATGCTCCTTCTTGATTTCTACCTCCGCAACCTTTAGCATTGCGAAGAGCTCGGGAATTGTCTTTTCCATCCCTTGCATATTATAGTTCATCATGAAGCCTTTATAGCTTGGTGGCAGTGACTAAAGAACTCTGCCAATGACACTATCATCAGGAAGATTAACTCCCAGCTAAGTCCAATGGTTATGGTACCCAGACATTCTGAGTATGTGTTCACGGCCAGAACTATTCTCCTCCATCTTGCAGCTATAGAACTTGTTGGAGACTTCATATCTCTCAACTCGGGCATTTGCTTGAAATATTAACTTCAACTCTTGGAACATCTCATATGCTCCATGACGTTCAAAACACCTTTGAAGTCTCGATTCTAAGCCGTAAAGCATGGCACACTGAACCATCGAGTAGTCATCAACACGCGAGTGCCAGGCATTCACAATGTCTGCAGTTTTTGGGGCAGGTGGTACACCTAGCGGTGCTTCAAGGACGTAATTCTTATGTGCAGCACTGAGGATAATCCTCAAGTTACGAACCCAGTCCGTGTAATTGCTACAACAAGGGAACGATAGCACGGGCCATTGCTACAACAACATAGATATGCAAAAGACTATCAGGACTAAGTTCATGATAAATTAAAGTTCAATTAATCATATTACTAAAGAACTCCCACTTAGATAGACATCCCTCTAGTCATCTAAATGATCACGTGATCCATATCAACTAAACCATGTCCGATCATCACGTGAGATGGAGTAGTTTTCAATGGTGAACATCTCTATGTTGATCATATCTACTATATGATTCACGTTGGACCTTTCGGTCTCAGTGTTCCGAGGCCATATCTGCATATGCTAGGCTCTTCAAGTTTAACCCTAGTGTTCTGCATGTGCAAAAACTAGCTTGCACCCATCGTATGTGAACGTAGAGCTTATCACACCTGATCATCACGTGGTGTCTCGGCACGATGAACTGTAGCAATGGTGCATACTCAGGGAGAACACTTATACCTTGAAATTTAGTGAGGGGGTCGTCTTATAATGCTACCACTGTACTAAGCAAAATAAGATGCATAAAAGGTAAACATCACATGCAATCAAAATATGTGACATGATATGGCCATCATCATGTTGTGCCTTTGATCTCCATCTCCAAAGCTCCGTCATGATGTCCATTTTCACTGGCTTGACACCTTGATCTCCATCGTAACATCGTTGTCGTCTCGCCAACTATTGCTTCTATGACTATCGCTACCGCCTAGTGATAAAGTAAAGAAATTACATGGCGATTGCATTTCATACAATAAAGCAACAACCATATGGCTCCTGCCAGTTGCCGATAACTTTGTTACAAAACATGGTCATCTCATACAACAATTTATATCACATCATGTCTTGACCATATCACATCACAACAAGCCGGGCAAAAACAAGTTAGACGTCCTCTACTTTGTTGTTGCAAGTTTTACATGGCTGCTACAGGCTTCTAGCAAGAACGGTTCTTACCAACGCATCAAAACCACAATGATTTTTCGTCAAGTGTGATGTTTTAACCTTCAACAAGGACCGACCGTAGTCAAACTCGGTTCAACTAAAGTTGGAGAAACAGACACCCGCCAGCCACTTGTGTGCAAAACACGTCGGTAGAACCAGTCTCATGAATGCGGTCTTGTAATGTCGGTCCGGGCCGCTTCATCCAACAATACCACCGAATCAAAGTAAGACGTTGGTGGTAAGCAGTATGACTATTATCACCCACAACTCTTTGTGTTCTACTCATGCATATCATCTACGATAGACCTGGCTCGGATGCCACTATTGGGGAACGTAGCATACAATTTCAAAAAAATTCCTACGATCATGCGAGATCTATCTAGGATATGCATAGCAACGAGAGGGGGAGAGTTTGTCCACATACCCTCGTAGATCAAAAGCGGAAGCGTTAGTTAACGCGGTTGATGTAGCCAAACGTCTTCACGATCCAACCAATCCAAGTACCAAACGTACGGCACCTGCGTGTTCAGCACACGTTCAGCTCGTTGATGTCCCTCGATCTCTTGATCCAGAACAGGGTCGAGGGAGAGTTTTGTCAACACAACGGTGTGGTGACGGTGTTGGTGGTGTGATCCACAGAGGGCTTCACCTAAGCACTACGACGCTATGACCGGAGGAGTAAACTGTGGAGGGGGCACCACACATGGCTAAGAGAACAATTGATGGGTCTTTGGGGTGGCCCCTGCCCACGTAGGGGAGGGGGCGGCGTCCTAGAGGGGGCGCGCCAAAGGTGGGGGTCCTACTAGGACTCCTAGTCCTTGTAGGATTCCCCCTTCCTTTCCGGAGAAGGGGGGAAGGGGAAAGAGGTGGAGGAGAAGAAGGAAAGGGGGGCCATGCCCCCCACCCCTAGTCCAATTCGGTTTGGGATTGGGGTGCGTGCGCCTCCACCTGGCCGCCGGCCTCCTCTCTCCACTAGGGCGCATGAAGGCCCAATAGTCCCCCGGGGGGTTCCGGTAACCTCCCGGTACTCCAAAACTTATCCGATACTTACTGAAACCATTCCGGTGTCCGAATGTAACCTTCCAATATATAAATCTTTACCTCGACCATTTTGAGACTCCTCGTCATGTCCGTGATCTCATCCGGGACACCGAACAAACTTCGGTCACCAAAACACATAACTCATAATACAAATCATCATCGAACGTTAAGCGTGCGGACCCTATGGGTTCGAGAACTATGTAGACATGATCGAGACACATCTTTGATCAATAACCAATAACGGAAAATGGATGCTCATATTGGCTCCTACATATTCTACGAAGATCTTTATCTGTCAAACCGCACAACAACATATGTTGTTCCCTTTGTCTTTGGTATGTTACTTGCCCGAGATTCAATCGTCGGTATCATCATACCTAGTTCAATCTCGTTACCAGCAAGTCTCTTTACTCGTTCCATAATGCATCATCCCGTAACTAACTCATTAGTCACATTGCTTGCAAGGCTTATAGTGATGAGCATTACCGAGAGGGCCCAGAGATACCTCTCTGATACACGGAGTGACAAATCTTACTCTCAATCTATGCCAACCCAACAAACACCTTCGAAGACACCTGTAGAGCATCTTTATAATCACCCAGTTACGTTGTGATGTTTGATAGCACACAAGGTGTTCCTCCGTTATTCGGGAGTTGCATATCTCATAGTTAGAGGAACATGTATAAGTCATGAAGAAAGCAATAGCAATAAAACTTAACGATCATTATGCTAAGCTAATGGATGGGAATTGTCCATCACATCATTCTCTAATGATGTGATCCTATTTATCAAATGACAACACATGTCTTTGATCTGGAAACATAACCATCTTTGATTAACGAGCTAGTCAAGTAGAGGCATACTAGGGACACTATGTTTTGTCTATGTGTTCACACATGTACTAAGTTTCCGGTTAATACAATTCTAGCATGAATAATAAACATTTATCATCATATAAGGAAATATAAATAACAAATTTATTATTGCCTCTAGGGCATATTTCCATTCAGATGCCACTGTTGGGAAACGTAGCATGCAATTTCAAAATAAATCCTACGCTCACGCAAGATCTATCTAGGAGATGCATAGCAACGAGAGGGGGAGATTGTGTCCATGTACACTCGTAGACCGAAAGCGGAAGTGTTTGTTAACGCGGTTGATGTAGTCGAACTTCTTCCCATTCCGACCGATCAAGTACCGAATGTACGACACCTCCAAGTCCTACACACGTTTAGCTTGATGACGTCCCTTGAACTCTTGATCAAGCAAAGTGTCGAGGGAGAGTTGCGTCAGCACGACGGCGTGGTGGTGGTGATGGTGAAGTGATCCACGCAGGGCTTCACCTAAGCACTACATGAATATGACCGGAGGTGTAAACTGTGGAGGGGGGCGCCGCACACGGCTAGCACTACAAGAAATATGTCAACTTGCGACCATCACTATTGGTCACTGAAAGGTCACTATTTTTCATTTGCGACCAAAAAACAGATGGTCAAAAGCTGGCTGTCATAAACTGAAATTAATGACCTTCTTTGTGATATGTAAAAGGTCATTGGTTCTATGACCAAATTGTTGGTCACTAGAAGCCTCCCCAAGCCACATAGTACCAGCGTGGTAATCTAACGTGGATAAGAATCAGTCCGGTCCATTTCGGTGATTTACGTGGGCCGAGTCCATTAATTCAGCCTTTTTAATATATATTTTTCCTGTTAATTTTTGCGATCTACATGGGCTTGGGCCATTGATTCGGCCTTTTTTTGCTTTCTGAGATGCAGCCTTTTCACATTCTATATAATTTTAGTTTTCAGGTTATCTTTATTTTTTGTTACATTCAATTTTCAGATTATTGTAGTCAAAAGGGTGCACATTGTCAGATTCTTCTAGGTACTAGGTCCCAAACATCAGGTTTTAATTTTTCACAACTTGTAACTCAACGATATACCAATCAGAGAACATATTTAAAATATATTCAAATAAGAGCCAAATGACCGATGTACCAATCAAGTTTATTACATTCCACCAGTCACAATATAACCATACAATATTACACCAATCACAATATAGCACTCTACAGATAAAACGCTCAACAAGTACAGGCACATCTCCAACACCTTAGCGCCTTCAACCTGCAAAACATCACATCCAACCACATATTAACAATCAAATCAATTCACCCCTTGACGGCAATAAAAGATTGTGCTCATGTATGAATGAAAATAAAATAAACAATCTTTGAGGCCACACGGAGCACACCTACATGCACCAAGCATAAGGCATATGTTCAAGAAAGTAATTTGAGATGGAAACAAGTACATCTAACAATCTAACATGTGTAGTAGCACCAGCAAAAGAGCAAGACATGGAGGAATTTACAAAAATAGCACCCTGGGAGTCCAATTACATGTACATGAGGTACTGCTGCCAGTGTATATAGAACCAATCTAGTTGTTGGTGTAGGAGCAGAGCATGAGTCCAACAAAGCATGCTATAGGAGCAGAAAAGAGGGAGCTAGGGGTAGGAGATGGAGCCAGCTCACTGATGAACTTGGGAGTCCAGCTTGGGTCCTTGCTAATCTGTTGCTGCTCCGGTAGCTCTCGTGTGCGGGTATAAGATCAGATCCAACCAACTGGAAGCGGTCGTTTGTCGAGCGATCTTTCATTTCCTGGTTTGCAACAAGAGGTAAATTATAGAGATTAGCAACTGCTTCCAAACCCAATGTGACATAGAGGTAAGCACTATAAACTGGATTTATAAAAACAGTATAAGCAAAAGGCAGAGCCTGTGCAAGTTTATCAGTACTATAGTTCACTGGAGTAGCTGCAAAGAATTAACACTAAGCATAAGATACACTAAGAATTTTCAGTAGAGCAGCTGCCCAACCGAGTGCTTGTTTCAGCACCAAGTTAAATTCAGTCAAGCATGTAAGTAGATTCAGACCAGCAGCATACCAAGCAAAAAAGACAGATTTCAAACAGGCTAGCTGGCTATAATTTGCTGCAATCCTGATGGTACAAACAAGCTAGCTAGATTAAACACCAATAGTTAACACAGCCTAGCTGTAGTAACTAAGAAGGCCACTATAAATTATTAACATGCATGATCTGTAGTACTCGGAGGCCGAGCCAATGCACATCACAGTAACTACAAAATGGGGTCTACTGCAAGAGCAGAATTTAACAAGTGTGCTACTCCAAATCATCATCACTTGTAAATAGGAATGATCTTTTCCATGACACAAGCACGGAAAGTACAAACAAAATCACCCATGCACATGAAACAGAGCAAGGTACTACTATGGCAGCACAAGAGAGGGGGCTAGAAGGTAGGAGACGAACTCACATGAGAGGAGGTTGTAGCCGATGCCGCACACGGCCACGGTCTTCGTCCCGCGGTAGAGCAGGTGTAGCCGAGTTGGACCATGTGCGGAGCATCGTCGTGGCGGTGGATGCCCTGGTTGTCGTCATCGTCCATAGAGGATGCCTACTGCTCCAAATCAAACAAAGAAGTAAGAGCTAGTGTTGTTGATCTAGTACAGAAATTAAGCAAGCGGGTATAGGAGACACACACACGTGCTAATGCTAGTATCTATAAACATCAATCAAGTTGGTTGTGTGTGTGCTTGAGCTAGTGTAGTACATACAGTCCATCGTTGGGCTCCAAAACAATTAGAGCATGCTAGTGTCAATAGAATCAATCACAAGGTTATACTGGGTCGTTTTTTAAAATATTTCAAAGTTAAAAGAGAACTGAAAACATTCCCTTGTTCTAGTCGCCTTATTAGTTAGGTATCCACTCTCAGCAATTACTTTTTTGGGTGAGGAACATAAATTGTACTACTGTATAGTTCAAATCAATAGAGGATAATCAAGAACAAATTTTTTTTTTGAAAATCAGGATAACCCCAGCAGCCATGGATAATCAAGAACAATGGCAAGTTCAATTTTTTCAATCAATCTCTCGATGTGGCAATTGGTCAACTGCAGGATGCCAGTCACACATATACAGTAACAAGTTTGCAAGTAGTAGTGCATGGTTTGCTCAGGAAACACGGGGTAATCAACTTCCCAATTAAAGTGACACGTTCATGTCATTTCAGATGCAAATCATCATAGGGAAAGGGATGAAAACTACTCGACTAACTGAATAGTCACCCTCTGTTCAAGCAGTTACACGAGGGCGCCGTTATCTAAAAGTGTTGACTAAGGCCACGACATCCAATGAATAAAAGCTCATATATGTTCAGCCAAAAGAGGCATTTTTTATAGAATCAGTCAATGACATAATCAATCACAGCAACCAACGACTGCACAATCAAGTTTCACTTCCATGGGCTCGTGATGAGCTCATACCTCGCAGGAGATGTATTGGGAGGGGGCTCGGAGATGGCGTCAGGGTGGTGGTGGAGTTGCGTCCTCCATGGCATCCTCACGTGCACGGCGTCATCCCCTCCATGCTGTGCTTGCTGTCGGTTCCATGGCCGGGTTTCCTTCCAGCGCCATGGCCTTGGCGTGCATGAGGAAGAGGCGGAGGGAGAGGAAGCAAATCAAATCGCAGAAGCAAGGCAAAAGGGAAGATGACAAGTCCATCCATGGAAGAATGAGGGATTCGGGGTTGCACCTCGTTCCGGCGGCTCGGTCTGGATCCGGCGCTGCCTCGCCTCTCGCTCGATCTGAGCAGCGGCGTGCGGCCAGACCGCCAGGGGAAGCGGAGGAGGAATCTGTTGCTGCTCCTGCTCAGATCATTGCAGGTAAGAGCAGCGGCACTTGGGGAGAAGCCGGCGGCGGGAGGTTGGGACAGCGGAGAGGGAGATCTGGGTCGGGGAGAGGGAAGCGGCACCGCATGGGTCGGGGAGAGGGAGATCTGGGTCGGGGAGAGGGAGGGGAGTGTGCTGCACGATGCTAGGGTTTGCGTTGGCCAGCGTGCGTTTATGAAACATTGGATCTGTATGGTGTGGACGGCTCATATCGGCTTCGGGGGGTGATCCGTGGGAAGAGAGGTTCTGCCTTCTGATTGGTCCGAAAAATGTGTCATTTAAAATAGTTTCTAAGTGGTAAAAGTGGGGGGATTTGTCAAGCAGCTACCAATAATATTTTCCAAAAATGGCACCACTAAAATTTTTCACTCAAGTTATACAACATTTTATGGATGATAACCAACTTGTATGCATTTCCGATCTTTCTAGCATTTTTTAGCCATTTAAACAAAAAATAATAGTTTACCGCAGTTTTTTTGTGAAGGGCCTACCAAATAATTGTTGCAAAATTGGACCAAATCAATTTTCTAAAAGACTAGGCCATAATTAATGTACAATTGACCAAATGGTTGGGTGTCAAAAGTTTTCATCCACCTCTCGTGAAAAAGACAAATTTTCGCTGATTCAGATGGAAGTGGGTCAAATTTGAACTGCAGCTACCTTATAGTTTGCTATTTATTTTTTCCAAAAATCATTTCTAGGTACATAAGTATCTATTTAATCATAGAAATACCAAAAGTTTTCCAACATTCAACCACTAGCTAGGAACGGTCATGCCCGCCATTTTGACCGCATTTTGAAATGGTCATGAAAAATTCAAAAAAATCAAAAAATTGGCATGTCGTGGTTCTAAGTCTGACAGTAGAGTGGGGGTAGGTATGGAGAGGCAAGGTCCTAGCTATGGAGAGGTTGTAAACACAAGAGATGTACGAGTTCAGGCCCTTCTCAGTGGAAGTAACAACCCTACGTCTCGGAGCCCGGAGGCGGTCGAGTGGATTATGTGTGTATGGATTACAGGGGTGCGAACCCTTTACACTGAGGTGGGGGTGGCTTATATAGTGCTGCAGGACCCCTCCGCCCTCGAATGTCGGGTTTCAAGTACATTAAGTGCAGGCGTTCGTAGCGCCCACATAAAGTGACTTAAATACCATAAAGTCTACTTAACTACAGACCGTTGCGGTACAGAGTGCTTCTTGACCTTCTGGTGGTCGAGTGTGTCTTCATGGTCGAGTCCTTCAAGTCTGTCGAGTGAAGTCCTCTTTGGTCGACTGGAAGGTGGTCTCATCTAAGGGCGTCCTTGGGTAGGATACTTAGATCAGGTCTATGACCCTACCCTAGGTACATGACTCCAACATTAGCCCCCGAATGGATTGAGGCTTGAGTGAAGAAGGAGTTGATATTATTTCCGACTCGCTTTTGCGTTCTGAACATGTGTTGTCTTGGACCTATAATCTCTTTGTTGATAATCAGCAACTTTTCTTCAGTCGACTTGATCCATTCTTTTCTTTCGTCGAGTGACCTTTTGAACTTAACAATTCCCGAGTGACGGATCGCGGGAGATCTCGCGCCTGACAGATCGATCTGCCATTCGCGGATTTTGTGGGATATGAAATTTGGGGAAGCTTGGCCAGGCGGACCTTGGCCTTCGGATGGGATAGGGCATAGGCGCCTCGATTCTCGCGCCACCTTTTTGCCACGTATCGCATCCATGTATGATTGTTCGGGATGTGATTGGATCGCCCGGGCCCACCTGTCATCCACTCGGAAGCGATCTTATAAAGGCGCCCGGCGAGGGTCTTTGAACAGTATCTCTGCATTCTCTCTCTGCTCTCCTTGCCTCCGCCCACTGCGCCCGCTCTCGCCTCCACACAACCGCTCCTCGCGTGCCTCGCCGGCAGCCATGGTGAAGGAGAAGATGGCGGCGCTGGAACGCGCGAAGAAGGCATCGGCGACGGGGAAGGCGAAAGGGAGAACCACCAGTCGCGGCGGGTCTTCGTCTAGATCTCGTCTGCCGAACGGCTGGGTCCAAGGAGATTGGATCCGGTCGACCATTACGGAGAAGGACCTCACCGACATGGCCAACGACGGTCTGATCCCCCACGGAGCAGCAAGGCTCCCGGGAGCAGTGGCAACCCAGTAGGAAGAGGGTGAGTGTGTCCTTCTGGCTACCCACGTCGACCGAGGGTTTTCTTTGCCACCGAGTGTTTTCTTCCGTGGTTTCTTGAACTTCTTCGGAGCGCAACTCCACCACTTCAATCCGAACTCTATCGCCTACCTCGCTGCCTTTGTATCCAAGTGTGAGAACTTTCTGGGTTGCCGACCGCACTGGGGTCTGTTCAAGCATATATTCACGTGCCGCTCTGTGACCGTGAAGAAGGCAAGTCCAGATGATGATAAAACCAAGATTATCCAGATGTGTGGAGGTCTGGGAATCCAAATGAGGAACAAGAGCACCTTCCCAGCGATGACCCTCCCTGAGTCGGTCAGAGGCTGGCAGTCGACTTGGTTTTACTGCCAGAACGAGTTGACTCCGGGGCAGTCGAGTGGTCTCCCTCCGTTTACCATGGACCGGGCCAACAAACCTTCTTCTTTGAAGGTGCTCCCGGAGGAGAAAGCCGACGTGAAGATGTTGATGGAGCAGGTGAAGGCCATCCGGGAGGCAAGCCAGGCAGCTTACGACGCCAGCTCTGCCCTTCAAAGCAATGTTCAGGTCAGTCGATCATCGCCTGTTCTATTAGGATATGCTATTTGAAAGTCTTTCTTTTCGGAATCCATAGTAGTCACCCAGTGGGTGTGTCGATTGAAACTCCGGTTTAGCGGGGGCACGCTGAGTGCACCCGCTGGGTGTAGTCCCCAAGGCTATGGTCAACTGCTGGCAGTCGGTCATAGGCTTTATAAGTTGAGTTCTTCCGTCATTCGACTAAGTCGAATGGATTTATAAAACCGGTGGGAGCACGCTGAGTGCACCCCAGGTGTAGTCCCCGAGGCGTGGTCGATCTTTGGCGATCGATTACGATCAAGAATACGTCTTGTTGTTGTTTTTTTAGTCAACTGGTCAACTCTATCTTAATAGAACTAGTGGGGGCACGCTGAGTGCACCCACTGGGTGTAGTCCCCGAGACTACGGTCGAATGTTTGTATTCGGCTGTAGTCTTAGAAACACATGATTTTTCCTTATCCACTCGGAAGTGAATTATCTTTGACATTTTGTCGATTGGTTCTTCGCAGAAATCCTGCGACCTTGCGGCTCGTTATACCGAGCTGGAGAACAAGCACATTCAGCTCGAGCTGGATCTGAAGCTGGTCTAGGAGAATCTGACGAAGGCGAAGGAGGAGTCTAAAGGTATGTTCGGTGAGACCTCGACGACTGCTTTTTTCCTTCATTTGTTTCAAAATCTGACCTTGCTGTAACTTGCAAGCAAGGTGAAGGAGGCCCAAAAGAAAAAAGACCTTGAGCTAGCTGAGAAGACCAAGCTTGCTGACGAGAAGTTAGCTTCAGTCACCAAGCTTGAAGAAGAAAATACTAATCTGAAAGTTGCTCTTGCGATTGCCAACTAGGAGGTCGGTCGATCGAAAACCCGACAAAGCTGCCACGAGCGACAAGGCTAGTCAGTTGACTGGGAAGAAGAATGATCTGGAGGCCTTCCTGAGTGGACTTGCCAAGAAGTTGTTCCTCATGCTCGAAGGTAATCCTTTGCACTCAACAATCATTTTTAACAGTGATCTTTCCATTCAACCATTGCCTTGACTCAGTGATTGTATTTGCAGAATTTTGCCAAAACTTTGAAGAGGAAACTAGTTGGCTGGAACCAAACCTGGACCCCGTCAACTCTCCGGTGAACGATGAAGTTGCCATGAATGTGTTCTGACTTGAGTCTTGCGTTGCTGCTGTCGTTGACTATCTTGCAAGGCTGAAGGTTGCCACTTCTCGCATTGACACAACGCTCTGGCCCGGGGAGACACTCCAGAACGACCTCGAGTCGCTGATGGCTCGACTAAACACGGTTCCTGGTCGAGTGCAGGAGTGGAAAAAGTCCTCTGCTAGGTGCTTGGCGCAGATGTTGCTCGTGTGCGGCTCGAGTCCACTTGCAAGGATCGCGAAGACAAGTGGCAGCCCTTGGTGGCTAACACCTAAGAAACACGACTTTGGTCCTTCATGGAGACCTTCATCGCTGCTGCCACCGGATCGCGGACGGAATTGATCTTGATGAGTTTGTTGCACCTTCCAGCCCTCCACAAGAGGGTAAAAACTTCTTTGAGCTCGACACTTTAAATTTGCCTCGGTATGCCGAGTGATTTTGTAACCGATAAACCTTAACAGGCTTAGTGCCTGAGCACTTTCGGTTCCCTTAGGTATCCATCTGAACTTGGATTCGACGTTTGAATATGCTTGTTGTTGGCTTGAAATGTCTTTTGCAGGTTTTAAAGCAAGGTGCTTACTGCAGTCGACTTTCTCTTCAATTCACTTAGGCAGGTACGGGACTGCGGCTAATCTCCCGAGTGGGAGGTGTGTTCACCACTCGGTAAGATTTTCGCAACTTAGGCGAGCACTGGGCTGGAGCTAAGCCCCCGAGTGAGAGGTTTGCTCTTCACTCGGTAGGATTTTGTAACTTAGGCAAGCACTGGGCTGCAGCTAAGCCCCCGAGTGGGAGGTCTGCTCCTCAATCGGCAGGATTTTTATACCTTAGGCGAGTACTGGACTGCACCTAAGCCCCCGAGTGGGAGTTTTGCTCTCCACTCGGTAGGATTTTTTCAAACTTAGGCGAGTACTGGACTGCAGCTAAGCCCCCGAGTGGGAGGTTTGCTCTCCACTCGGTAGGATTTTTTCAAACTTAGGCGAGTACTGGACTGCAGCTAAGCCCCCGAGTGGGAGGTTTGCTCTTCACTCGGTAAGATTTTCATGTTGTACTTGTGGCGTAGCTCAGAGGAGAGGGACGCAGTCGACCTGCACCTCGTCCTCCTTCTGACCAGTACATTGTACTTGTGGCGAGCTCGAGGAGAGGGTCGCGATCGACCTGCACCTCGTCCTCCTGCTGGCGCCACGTTGTATTTGTGGCGTAGCTCAGAGGAGAGGGTCGCAGTCGACCTGCGCCTCGTCCTCCTTACGATCGCACACTTTACTTGTGGCATAGCTCAGAGGATAGGGTCGCAGTCGACCTGCACCTCGTCCTCCCTGCAAGCGCACGTTGTATTTGTGGCGTAGCTCAGAGGAGAGGGTCGCAGTCGACCTGCACCTCGTCCTTCTTACGACCGCACATTGTACTTGTGGCGTAGCTCAGAGGAGAGGGTCGCAGTCGACCTGCGCCTCGTCCTCCCTGCGAGCGCACGTTGTACTTGTACTTAGGCGAGTGTTTAGACTGCAGCTAAGCCCCCGAGTGGGAGTCTGGCTCACCACTCGGTAGGATTTTATTCGAACTTAGGCGAGTACTTGGACTGCAGCTAAGTCCCCGAGTGGGAGTCTGGCTCACCACTAGGTAGGATTTTATTTAAACTTAGGCGAGTACTTGGACTGCAGCTAAGCCCCCGAGTGGGAGTCTGGCTCACCACTCGGTAGGATTTTATTTAAACTTAGGCGAGTACTTGGACTGCAGCTAAGCCTACGAGTGGGAGTCTGGCTCACCACTCGGTAGGATTTTATTTAAACTTAGGCGAAACGGGTTCGCAGCTAAGCCTTCCGAGTGGGAGTCTGGCTCACCACTCGACAAGGATTTTTTACAAACTTAGGCGAAACGGATTCGCAGCTAAGTCACCCACTGAGGGGGGAAATTTTACTGGACAAATAAAAAGTGACAAAAATTATGGGGAAATTATGACACTATTATTTTGCAATCCATGAACTACACAAGTATTTTGTTACAACTCATCAGAGTGGAAAACTTAAGTGTAAAATGGGCGGAGCAGCTCCGCGTTCCAAGCCCGGGGCTCGTCGATATTGTGCTTGACGTTGTAGATACGGTATGCTCTGTTATGGAGAACCTTGGTGACGATGAAGGGCCCTTCCCAAGAAGGAGCAAGCTTATGTTGTTTCTGCTGATCCACTCAGAGAACTAGATCTCCTTCCTGGAAGGCTCGACTCTTCACATTTCTGGCGTGGAAGCGACGCAAGTCTTGTTGGTAGATGGTCGATCGGATCAGCGCCATCTCCCTTTCTTCCTCTAAGAGGTCGACTGCGTCCTGCCACGCTTGTTTAGCTTCTGCTTCGTTGTAGAGTTCAACCCGAGGAGCATTGTGGAGAAGATCACTCGGCAAAACTGCTTCAGCTCCATAGACCAAGAAGAATGGAGTTCTCCCAGCCGACCGGTTAGGCGTGGTCCGCAGTCCCCAAAGTACCGAGGGAAGTTCGTCGACCCATGCTCCAGCCGCATGTTTGAGATCACGCATCAGTCGGGGTTTCAACCCTTTGAGGATCAGGCCATTGGCTCGCTCTGCTTGTCCATTCAACTGCGGATGGGCGACTGAAGCGTAGTCGACTCGTGTGCCTTGAGAGTTGCAGAAATCCCTGAATTCCTCTGAGTCAAAGTTCGACCCATTATCTGTAATGATGATGTGCGGGACTCCATATCTGAATATCAGTTCCCTGATGAAGCTAACAGCAGTACCGGCGTCAAGGTTCTTGATGGGTTTAGCCTCAATCCACTTGGTGAACTTGTTGACTGCCACCAGTACATGCGTGAAACCGCTTCGACCTGTTCTCAAGGGGCCAACCATATCCAACCCCCATACTGCGAAGGGCCAGACGAGTGGAATGTTCTTCAGAGCTGATGCAGGCTTGTGTGACATATTTGAGTAGAACTGACATCCTTCACACTTGTCCACTATTTCCTTTGCCATCCCATTTGCCTTTGGCCAGTAAAATCCGGCTCGGTATGCTTTGGCCACGATGGTCCGAGAGGACGCATGATGACCACAGGTCCCCGAGTGGATATCATCAAGGATGATTCGACCTTCTTCCGGCTTTATGCACTTCTGACCAACTCCAGTCGCGCTCTCTCTATACAACTGTCCTTTGATTGCGGTAAAGGCCTTGGATCGACGGACGATCTGTCGAGCCTCTTCATCATCCTCTGGGAGCTCTATTCTCAGGATATCGCGATATATGGCAATCGTCGAGTCGGGAGTGACTACCAAGACCTCCATAACCAAGTCGACCACTGCTGGGACTTCTACTTCAGTCGGATCTATGGCACTCTTGGGCTGCGGGGCTTCTTCGGTGAAAGGATCTTCTTTAACTGATGGAGTATGTATGCTCCAAGAACACACCACTCGGAATGGCTTCTCTCTTGGAACCTATCTTTGCCAGATCATCAGCTGCTTGATTTTTCAGTCGGGGTATATGATGGAGCTCTAACCCTCAAACTTCTTTTCCGGCTTCCTCCTTTGCATTGCAGTATCCAGTCATGGCTGGGCTTCTCACGTCCCACTCCTTCATCACTTGGTTGACCACTAAATCCGAGTCGCCATAGACCATAAGGCGACGGACGCCGAGTGAAATGGCCATGTGCAACCCATACAAAAGGGCCTCGTACTCTGCCTCATTGTTGGAGGAATCAAAGTGAATCTGGAGCACATATCTGAGCTTATCTCCTCTGGGGGAAACCAGGACAACCCTAGCACCGGAACCATTCAACATCTTAGCCATCAAAGAACATGGTCCAATGCTCCGAGTGAACTTCAGTCGGCTGCTGCTGTTCAATCCACTCGGCGAGGAAATCTGCTATTGCCTGGGACTTAATGGCTTTCTTTGCCTCAAACTTGATATCAAGGGAAGAAGTTCAATCGCCCATTTTGCCACTCGACCAGTTGCATCTCTGTTGTGCAGAATCTCTGAAAGTGGAGCGTCGCTGACGTACTATGATGGAATGATCAAAGAAATAATGAGCAACCTTCTTCGTGGTCATGTAGATCCCATACACAAGCTTCTGATAATGAGGATATCTTTGCTTTGATGGAGTCAAGACTTCAAACAAATAATACACTGGGCGCTGAACTTTGAAGGCTTTCCCTTCTTCTTCCCGCTCGACCGTAAGTACTGTACTGACGACTTGCCCTGTGGCTGCGATATAAAGCAACAGAGGCTCTTTGCTGATTGGAGCAGCAAGCAACGGCTGGGTGGATAGCAGAGCTTTTAGCTTGGCAAAACGCTGCATCAGCTTCTCGAGTCCACTCGAACTTGTCTGCCTTCTTCATCAGTCGGTAAAGAGGCAATGCCTTTTCATCGAGTCGTGAGATGAATCGACTTAATGCGGCCAAGCATCCAGTAAGTTTCTGGACATCGTGCACTCGCACGGGGCATTTCATTCGGAGTATAGTGCCGATCTTTTCTGGATTAGCGTCGATCCCTCGTTCGGAAACGATAAAACCGAGTAACTTGCCACCAGGAACTCCGAATGTGCACTTTGATGGATTGAGCTTGATATCATACCTTCTGAGGTTGGCAAATGTTTCGACGAGGTCAGTGAGCAGGTCGGAACCTTTTCGCGATTTGACCACGATATCATCCATATCGCTTCCACATTCCGGTGATTTGAGTGGCGGACACTTCGAATCATTCGCATAAATGTGGCTCTAGCATTCTTGAGGCGAATGGCATGGTCATATAGCGAAGCACCGAATGGAGTGATGAAAGCTGTTTTATCTCATCGGGCCCGTCTGACGGATCGATGGTACCGGAATAAGCGTCTAGAAAGACAACCTCTCGCATCCTGCGGTCGAGTCAACAATTTGATCAATGCGAGGGAGAGGAAAATGATCTTTCGGGCAGGCCCGATTGATGTGCTTGAAATCAATGCACATTCGGAGTGAGTTGTCCTTCTTAGGAACCATGACGACTTTAGCGAGCCACTCGGAGTGGTATATCTCTCGGATAAATCCTGCTGCCAACAGTCGAGCCACTTCCTCACCAATAGCGTTTCTCTTCTGGACGGCGGACCGCCGAAGATGCTCTTTAACTGGTTTTGCTGATGAGTCGACTCTAAGACGATGCTCAGCTAGTCCCTCGAACACGGCATGTCGGTGGCTTCCATGCAAAAATGTCCCAGTTCTCACGGAGGAACTGGATGAGCGCTTCTTCCTATTTAGGGTCGAGTGTTGTGGAGATGTGGGTCGGGGCTGCATTGGGGTCGGTCGGGTGAATGTGGACAGGTTTTGTCTCGCCGGATGACTGAAATGCAGATTCTATGGCGGGCTTCTTGGCTCATGACAAATCCCTTTCGGATCAGCGTTTTGCTTATATTCTTCAAACTTCGACATTGTCACACAGGAATCGGCAATCTTTGAGCCTTTCAGAAAACACTCTTTTGCCTTTTTCCGATCAACAGTGATAGTGATCACTCCTTTGGGGCCGGGCATCTTCAGTTTGAGGTAGACGTAACATGGTCGAGCCATGAACCGCGCGTAAGCTGGTCTCCCCAAAATAGCATGAATGCGCACTCTGAAAATCCACGACCTCAAGCGTCAACTTTTCCTTGCGAAAATGTTTTGAGTCACCAAACACCACATCCAGAGCTATTTGGCCGAGTGACTCGGCTTTCTTTCCTGGTATAACTCCATGAAAGCTCATGTTACTGGTGCTCAGTCGGGACATCGGAATGCCCATCCCCTTCAGTGTATCCGCATACAACAAGTTCAGTCCGCTACCACCGTCCATCAACACTTTCGTCAGCCGAGTGCCTTCGACAACTGGGTCGACCACCAAAGCTTGCCTCCCAGGGGTGGCAATATGAGTCGGGTGATCGGACTGGTCGAATGTGATGGGCGTTTGGGACCATCTCAGATAACTTGCTTTCGCTGGGGCAACCATGTTCACCTCACGGTTAATGACCTTTAGTCGGCTCTTGCTTTCCACATCCACGAAAATCATCAGAGTGGAGTTGACATGTGGATATCCTCCCTCACTGTCCTCCTTGTCTTCGGCCTTGTCCGGCTCCTTTTCCTTGTCTTTGGACTGTTTCCCTTGGAACTGCTGGATCAGGAGTTGACACTGGCGAGTGGTATGCTTCGGGTAAATGATATTACCCTCTTCATCTTTCTTTGTGTGGATGTGACACGGCATATCCATCACGTCGTTTCCTTCTTTATCCTTCACCTTCTTAGGGTTCCAGGATCCTTTGGGTTTCCCTTTGAACTTTTCCTGAGTCACGGCCAGAGCCTCTCCAGGAGCTGCTGGTTTAGCCTTCCGCTTCTGCTTCCGACTGGTGTTTCCCTTCTCCGACTGACTCGGCTTGTACTTGCCGCTCCGGAGTCGGTCTTCCTCTTCGCCGTTGGCGTACTTGGTAGCAATCTCCATCATCCGACTCAGGGTCATGTCTCCGGTTCGACCAAACTTCAAACTCAATTCTCTGTTCTTGACACCATCCTTGAAAGCGCAGATCGTCGATGGTGGAACCGTTCTCCACGGTATGATGTAAAGTGATCCATCTCTAAATATACTCTCGAGAGTCTCATTAGTCTTACGCACACGACTTGCAGCTCTGTCAATCCAGCTGGTACTTGCAAGTTCCTTCAAATGTTACGGCGAACACTTGGGACAGATCTTCCCAAGTGTAAATGCTGCTAGGAGGTAACTGATTCAACCACACTCTGGCAGAACCTTCCAGCATGAGGGGCAAATGCTTCATGGCCACCTCGTCATTCCCACCACCAATCTGAACCGCCACTCGATAGTCCTCAAGCCAAGTTTCAGGCTTAGACTCACCAGTGAACTTGCTTACTCCTGTTGCCAACCTGAAATTGGGGGGAATCACCGTGGCTCTGATAGCCCTCTTTGAAACATTACGGACCGAAACATGCACTTTTGCTTTTGGGCGCATCCCTGTCGGGGCCGCCCCGATGGGCTCTGTTTCGGTCGACCAAGCCTTGCACGATGATGGATCGCGCGTCGAAGCCTGGTTCCCGGGGGTCGACTGGAGCTCTTCGCCCCACACCGAGTTGACGCCTGTCGTCCTGCTGCCGAGGAGCGTAAGACCCACCCCTCGGGGGAGGAGTGGGCACTCGACGCCTATCATCACGATCATGTCGGTCACCGTACTGGTCTTGCTGATTCTCGCGTCCTTCACGCCGCAGAGGCAATCTGGGATGTGAGCCGATCAACCGTATTCGCAGCGACGGATCGTTGTGAATTTGTTGCTTGATCGCGACACGGCTGAATTTCGATCTCCTCCTGCCGGAGCAAATCTCGATCTGCATCAAGCCTCTGCCGACTTCCGACCGAGAGGGCTGGATGGACTCTGCTATCTGGTTGCGGTGCTAAATTCTGAATTGGGGTTCGATATACGAGTCGGCGGGAAGAGTTGGCGTCGATTGGCGTCGGTGCTCGTTGCGCAGCTTCGTCGAGTGCTCGCTGAAGATTTTCCAGACGAGCGCGTTCAGCCAAGTTAAAACGTGCCTCCTCCAAAGCGCGAGCCTCGGGGTTTCTCCGCGATGGGAGTATGCAGGGCATCCATGTTCCTGCGGCGAAGCTCTTCTCTTTGCAGAGAATTGAGTGGCTCGGGTTGGTACTCTTCGTGGTCTTGTGCGGGGTTGCCTCCACCGTCTACTCCGCCCTCGTGGGCGAAGCCAGGAGGGCTGCGAGGTCCGTTGACCATCAAGATTTCCGCTGCCGGATCACTGCTATCGCATTCGGATCACGATCTCTACGAACCGGTCGGCCAGATCGAGCAGCCGTAGAGGATTCGTCGGGCTTGATCGCCGCAACTTGGGCGGTGGCCGTCTGGCGAGCCACCGCGTGCCTCACCCACCGCTGGAGCCTCGACCGACCAGAGCGCTTGCGCTGGTGGGAGACCGGAGGGTGACCGATAGCAGAGTCGGCCGATACGGGGTTGACGGTTGTCGTAGCAGAACACCGCGGACACATGCGCGAAAATGCATCGCACCGCGGACGGGGAGCGCATCAACATCGAGTGGAGCCTCTTGGAGCCAAGCGGAGTTGTCGGCGATGAAGGTGAGGGCGCTGAGACGGATCTCGCGACCCTCGACCAAAACTCCACCAGCAGTCATGATGAAAGTACTCGGAAAAAACGCAACTTCTCCAAAAAATCGCTAAGACACCTGCCCCACGGTGGGCGCCAACTGTCGTGGTTCTAAGTCTGACAGTAGAGTGGGGGTAGGTATGGAGAGGCAACATCCTAGCTATGGAGAGGTTGTAAACACAAGAGATGTCTGAGTTCGAGGCCCTTCTCGGTGGAAGTAACAACCCTCGTCTCGGGCCGGGAGGCGGTCGAGTGGATTATGTGTGTATGGATTCTGGGTGCGAACCCTTTACACCGAGGTGGGGTGGCTTACATAGTGCCCCGGACCCTCCGGCCCTCGATGTCGGGGTTTAAAGTACATTAAGTGCAGGGCATTCTTGTAACGCCCACATAAAGTGTCTTAAATACCATAAAGTCTACTTAACTTCTGAGACCGTTATGTGCAGAGTGCTTCTTGACCTTCTGGTGGTCGAGTGTGTCTTCATGGTCGAGTCCTTCAAGTCTGTCGAGTGAAGTCCTCTTTGGTCGACTGGAAGGTGGTCTCTTCTAAGGGCGTCCTTGGGTAGGATACTTAGATAAGGTCTATGACCCTACCCTAGGTACATGACTCCAACATGGCAAACCTTCACGTTGTGTCTTTATATGTGACCAAGTTACCAGGAAAAATAATAAACTTGTAATATGTCGATTACTTTTAAAAAGTATTCTCAGAAATGAGCTATCATGTGCGAAGATTCATGGCTTTCAAGCCAAATGATCAATCTTATGGCCACATTCATGACATAGTTTGTTTAAATGGTCTAATATTGTGTACGGGGGTGCATATTGGAATGGCAAACAATATTGACTAAGGAAGTTTTCTTCTTAGCCCATTTTTCGAGTGACCAAAATGAGTTTTTTTTGTGAAGGGCCTACCAAATAATTTTTGCAAAATTGGACCAAATCAATTTTCTAATATACCAGACCATATTTGATACACAATTGACCAAATGGTTAGGTGTCCAAAGATTTGATCCACCTCTCGTAAAAAAGACAAATTTACGTCGATTTAGCTGGAAGCGGGTCAAATTTGAACTGCAGCTGCCTTATAGTTTGCTCTTTATTTTTTCCAAAAATCATTTCGAGATTCATAAGTACCTATTTAATCATAGAAACACGAAAAGTTTTCCAAGATTCAACCACTAGCTAGGAACGGTCATGCCCGCCGTTTTGACCACATTTTGAAACGGGCATAAAAAATTCAAAAAAAATCAAAAAATTGGAAAACATTCACATTGTGTCATTGTATATGACCAAGTTAACAGGAAAAATAATAAACTTGTAATACAGAAATTCTTTTAAAAAAGTGTTCTCATAAATGAGCTATCATGTGTGAAGATTCATGGCTTTCAAGCGAGATGATCATTCTTATGGCCACATTCATGATATAGTTTGTTCAAATGATCTCATATCGTAAACAAGGGTGTCTCTTGGAATGGCAAACAATGTTGCCTAAGGAAGTTTTCATTTTCTTTGGACGAAAAAATCATTTTCCATTTTTTGAGTGCCCAAAATGAGGTTTTTTTTGTGAAGAACCTAGCAAATAATTATTGCAAAATTGGACCAAATAATTTTTCTAAAATACTAGGCCATATTTAATTCACTATTGATAAAATAGTTGGGTGTCAAAAGTTTTGATCCACCTCTGGTGAAAAAGACAAATTTCCGCCGATTCAGATGGAAGCGGGTCATATTTGAACTGCAACTGCCTCATAGTTTGCTATTTATATTTACGAAAAATCATTTTTAGTTATAAAAGTATCTATTTAATCAGAGAAACATCAAAAGTTTTCCAAGATTCAACCACTAGCTAGGAACGGTCATGCCCGTGGTTTCGACTGCATTTTGAAACGGGCATGAAAAATTCAAAAAAATCAAAAAATTGGGAAACTTTCGCATTGTGTCATTATATGTGGCCAAGTTTCCAGAAAAAATAATAAACTTGTAATATGACAACTATTTTAAAAAAGTGATCTAAGAGACGAGCTATCATGTGTGGAGATCAATGGCTTTCAAGCCAAATGATCGACCTTATGGCCACATTCATCTCATAGTTTGTTCAAATGATCTCATATTGTGCACAAGGGTGCATATTGCAATGGCAAACAATGTTGCTTGAGGAAGTTTTCATTTTCTTTGGACGAAAAAATCATTATCCATTTTTCGAGCGCCCAAAATGAGTTTTTTCAAGAACCTACCAAATAATTGTTGTAAAATTGGACCAAATCAAATTTCTAAAATACCAGGCCATATTTAATGTACAATTGACCAAATGGTTGGGTGTAAAAAGTTTTTGATCCACCTCTCGTGAAAAAGACAAATTCCGGCATATTCATTTTCTATTTTTCGAGTTCCCAAAATGAGTTTTTTTGTGAAGAACCTAATAAATATGTAGTAAAAAAACTTCTCCATTTTTCAAGAATATTATACCACATTTTATGAACAAATTTGTGTACCCTAGAAACATTTTTTATAGATATTAAACAGTTTTTAGTTACATCATTAACATTTTTAATAAATATTTTGATGTCTAATATTTTGAACACATATCTACATTTTTGAGACACATTGTACATATTGTTTATATATGTTTAACTTTTTCAAATACATGATTAACATATTTTCATATATTTCCAACAAAAAAACATTTTTTCATACATACGTTTTGATGTCTATGTTTTTTTTACACATTGTACATTTTTGTATACATATAAAACATTGTTGATATTGGTTTAAAAAAATTAAATACATGATTAACATTTTTAGAAAAAATTAAATACAAGATTAACATTGTTGATAATTTCATTTTCCCATTTTTGTTGGGCCGAATATATGTTTCTTTTAGTAATATGAGGGCATCCCACATTTCTTCCTGGATGGGCCAAGGCCTACATGGCACATAGATTTTTCTAAAGGGATGTGGCCTCGTTCCATTGAGACACAAGCCCACCTTGGGCGACACCTTAAGTACCAATGCATCCATGTTCACAACCTCATGACCATTTATATTGGTCGTAATCAAGTAGAAATAAGGTCATGAACCACTCTTGTCTGCTTTATGACCATGGTGTAAGGCAATTTCAAGGTTTGAGCCCTTCCAAGCGAAATGGCCATGGATTTACGACCAATTCAGCTGGGGTCGCTGAGAGAAGGTCACAAGTTGACATATTTCTTGTAGTGTAGGAATCAATATTGTGTGTTCAAGGCGCCTCCCCCCTTCATATATATAGGTGGGAGGGACAGGGGGCAGCCAAGGGGCGCCCAAGTAAGAGGAATCCTACTTGGGGCCCTAATCTTATTCGCCCCCCCCCCCACCATAATTCTCGAAGAGGGAAGGAAGGAGCTCGAGGAGGGGGAGAGAAGGAAGGGGGAGGCCAAATCCCTCCCCTTCCTTTCTCTCTTCTCCTCTTTCCTCCCCCCCCCCCTCTCTCTATTTCGCCTACATGGGGCGCACCAGCCCCTTAGGGGCTGGTCTGTCCCACTCTTGGCCCATTAGGCCCATGTAATTGCCCGGGGGATGCCCCAAACCACTTCTGGTGACCCGATATGTACCTGGTACCCACGAAACACTTTTGGTGTCCGAATATTATCGTCCTATATATCAATCTTTACCTCTCGACCATTTAGAGACTCATTGTCATGTCCGTGATCTCATTCGGGACTCTGACCAACATTCGGCACCAAATCACATAACTCATATAATACAAATCGTCATCGAACGTTAAGCGTGTGGACCCTACGGGTTCGAGAAATATGTAGACATGACCGAGAGACCTCTCCTGGTCAATAACCAATAGTGGAACCTGGATGCTCTATTGGCTCCTACATATTCTACGAAGATCTTTATCGGTCGAACCGTTATGACAACATACGTAATTCCCTTTGTCCATCGGTATGTTACTTGACCGAGATTTGATCATCGGTATCTTCATACCTAGTTCAATCTCGTTACAGTAAAGTCTCTTTACTCGTTCTGTAATGCATCTTCCCGCAACTAACTCATTAGTCACATTGTTTGCAGGGCTTCTTATGATGTGCATTGCCAAGAGGGCCCAGAGATACCCCTCCGATACTCGAAGTGACAAATCCTAATCTCGATGTATGCCAACCCAACAAAAACCTTCGGAGATACCTGTAGAGCATCTTTATAATCACCCAGTTATGTTGTGACATTTGATAGCACACAAGGCATTCCTCCGGTATCCGGGAGTTGCATAATCTCATAGTCGGAGGAATATGTATTTGACATGAAGAAAGCAGTAGCAATAAAATGAACAATCATTATGCTAAGCTAACGAATGGGTCTTGTCCATCACATCATTCTCCAAATGATGTGATCCCGTTCATTAAATTATAACACATGTCTATGGTTAGGAAACTTAACCATATTTGATTAACGAGCTAGTCAAGTAGAAGCATACTAGGGACATGGTGTTTTGTCTATGTATCCACACATGTATCAAGTTTCCGGTTAATACAATTCTAGCATGAATAATAGAAATTTATCATGATATAAGGAAATATAAAATAACAACTTTATTATTCCCTCTTTGGCATATTTCCTTCATCCTTCACACTCCATGTTGACATAAAGGACCAGGTATATGTGTCCATTGGGTTTTCAATAAGATGCCTAGCAGAGTGACAAATCATTAATGCTTAATTAAATAAAACATTCTTGCAGATTCGAATCATTAATTCTTGTTGTGTGTTACACAACTTTGCGAGGGATAGGCAGAATATGACGGACAACTTACTACTACAGGAAGTGGATAATGAACCAGCTTCTCACCCAATTCAATTCAATTCCATTGCATGGCGATGCATATCAACATCCAAACAAAGCATAAGGGCATCTCCAACACTGATCCGCAAACCATCCGCAACCGTCTGGACCGCGAAAGCCATCCAATGCGGTCCTGTATTCGTCCGCGGTGCGGTCCGGACGCGATTTCTCCCGCAAACCGGTGGCAAATGTAGGGGCTTTGTGGGAGTACGGACATGCTAAACTTCATTCTCCGCCCCCCTGGTCCACCCTAAAGGAAGGCGGAGCCTGCTCTTTTGTACCATCTCACACTGTTTCCATGCCAAAATCCCCCACTCTCTTCTTCCATTCCCCGCCGCTCTCCGCCCAATTCCGATGTTTTCTCCCACCCTCTCCTTCCTTCCGCCGCCGACGCATGGAATCGTCGGAGATGGAGCTAGCGGAGATGCTGGAGGATCTGAGCAACATGCTCGCCCGGAAGATCATCTCGGAGACGCGGCAAAATCGTCATGTCAAAGCGAAGGCCGCAAAGAAGGAGAAACTCAAGAAGTGGTTGGCCACCTGTGGGCTTGGTGGTGGCGATAGTCGTGGATGTCGTGGCGGACGAGGCGGTTGGTGCGTCCATTGTGAACACCGCCAGAGGGCACGCCGACAGTACAGACGGCGTTGTGGCCGGAGCCCTACAAGCCTTCGTACTACTACACCGCCATGCTGAAGGAAATATGCCCTAGAGGCAATAATAAAGTTGTTATTTTATATTTCCTTATTCATGATAAAGGTTTATTATACATGCTATAATTGTATTGATTGGAAACCTTAATGCCTGTGTGAATACAAAAACAAACATAGTGTCCCTAGTAAGCCTCTACTAGACTAGCTCGTTGATCAAAGATGGTTAAGGTTTCCTAACTATGGACATGAGTTGTCATTTGATAACGGGATCACATCATTAGGAGAATGACGTGATGGACAAGACCCATCCGTTAGCTTAGCATAATGATCGTTTAGTTGTATTGCTATTGCTTTCTTCATGACTTATACATGTTCCTCTGACTATGAAATTATGCAACTCCTGAATACCGGAGGAACACCTTGTGTGCTATCAAACATCACAACGTACTTGGGTGATTATAAAGATGCTCTACAGGTATCTACGAAGGTGTCTGTTGAGTTGGCATAGATCAAGATTAGGATTTGTC